>JACYFF010031956.1:80781557-80841937 GCA_017589665.1 Selenicereus undatus
TTTTAAATCGAAATGTTATCTCTTTCTCTCTCTCTCATCTCTTGGAATGCTTTTCAAAATACCTTCACAAGATTTTCCACGGTTATTATGGCTAAAAATAATCTTCTTAGAATGCTATAATTTTTGGAAGATTTTCTTGAAGAGCCGTTGGGATTTTTATTTGAAAAAGAAAATCATCTTTACCAAACTTAGTTGATTTTCTCTCCTCTCTCCCTGGTTTTTACCGTTGGTTTTTGAGCATAAAAAGGGAGAAGCATTTGAGATGAAAATACACGGACATAGACTGACACAAAGGAAAACACAAAAAGGAGAGAACACAACACAAAACGAGATTCAAAAAAGAGGTTTGTAGAAAAATAAAAGTGCTTTGAGCTATTCTTGAGAAAAGAGAAAACCGAGACAAGTTGTGTTAAAAGTGTGTTTTCAAGATATTGGCATAATAGGATCTTCATTTGTACCTTACATCTGCTTAGTGAGAAGCACCCCAGTAAGGTGTTTTTGACCTTGATCTCAGATCAGTCAAAAGTGAGTGAGTGTGTCCTAGTCGTGTGGACTTTGGACGTGTCCAATCTGGTGAGATTTGGACGTGGTGTAATCTGCCTTGAGAAGGACATTACGTGGTTGCAAGGTTGTAACAAGGTGTGTTACAATTGTAATGTGTTAAGCCCGGTTTAGTGAAGTGGTTAAATCCTACACAAGGTAGGTCGTGGTTTTTCACACCTCAGTTGGGCTAGAGGTGTTTTCCACGTGAAAAATTGTGTGTGCTTTAATTTCCGCATCTATCTTGATAATTTTCGCTCTTGCTACATCTGAAAACACCCTCTGCAAACAAGTCACAAAGGTGTTTGTCATATATAACGCGAAAATCAGACACCACAATTCACCCCCCCCCCTCTTGTGGTAGGATACTCTAAGATCTAACATTCACCTTATTGACTGTCATTGTGCACATCTTGACAGGCACTTTGTGCTCATTGGTCATCACCTACTTAATGCTTGTGCATCTGAGCTTTCCTCATTTCATGGGAAATGGTTTTACCATATCACCTAGTGATTTTGGTCACCACTTCCATTTAGCACCCTTCTTTAGATGACGTTTCCTGGGCTTGTGCCTTGCCCTTTGAGAAGCCTCGGGGATCTTAGTGAAGGAAGCTATCAATTTGATCGTTGTTTGTGAGTTCATAGAGGGCCTTCTTCAATTCTTTACATTTTAACATAGTACGGTCATTTAGCTCAAAGAACTCACAATAAGTGGTGGAATTGCTGGGCTTCTGTTGTGTGGCTATCGGTTGTGTCCTCTTTAGCATAGGGTGTTGTTTGGTCACCATTAGGATACTAATGTGATCTGTATTGAAGTGTTAATCAAAAGCATTATTATTTGGTTTCCTATCTAGCCTATAATGAATCTTATCGTTGGACACTATTCTTACCTCACCATCCCTTGCCTCGGTGCAAATTTTAGTGGCTCTGATGAAGTCTGTAGCATTTTCAAGGGCTTTCGAGAACTTCTATTCTACAAATGAGAACTTTAATCACCCGTTCCTGAGGCCATTAAAAAAGGTGGTGTCGGCACCCCTCTTCAGATCCAGTATAAGCATCATTTTGTAGCGGAAGCTCTTCATAAATTTAGCTAATGGCTCAGTTTTACCTAGCTGTGTCTTAGAAAGGTGAATGTCTGTGTTTTTTTCTTTATGGCTTGCGATGAACTAGTTTACAAAGCGGTCACACAGCTCATAGAAGCATGTGATGCTCCCTGACGCGAGTTCGCTGCACCATTTCTGAGCAATCCCCTTTAATGTCACGATTACGTGCCTATAATAGTTTGCGTAATCTACATCCTAGATTTACATATCAGTACCCTTAAGTGCTCCCCAAGGTGTATGATCCTGTCATACAGCTCTATATTCTGTATCTTAACCTTCCTCGACCTCGGCTCGTCCATTATTTGCTGGTAAAAAGGGGTTAAAAAGACTGTGTGATAGGCTGAATGGCCATGCCGAAAATTTGAATTGGAGGGGACGGTTTGCGACCAACTTCAGTTGTGAAAGGGCTCCTCAGTCACCTTTTGTCGCTGGCTGAGGTCAGTCATTCTTTTCCTGAAGGTCCCTTGTCTCACTCCTCGCCACACCAACTTCGAGGTGTCAGACTGCGACTTCTCTCCCTTATCACTAAACACTCGGCGGTCCTATTCCTTCCCCTGGCGGAAGAGTAGTAATCTCGTAGTTGATCTTCCTTCCAAGGTCGGGACGTGATTTATTGTTTTTAAAACCATGTCGAATGACAGAAATATATAGAGGTTGATCGTGAGAGCACCACATTCACATTGTCCTTCTACAAGCCTTGTTTGGCTTGTATGGTTTGCTCAACATCCACTTCGACTGTCTGCTCTGTGTGAAACCCATGTGGTTGTTCACTAGCCACGGGTCGAACGTAACCATGAGGTGTACCGTCTTGGATATCCAAGGGGCTGTTGGTTTTGGTTCTTTAGAGGCACATGGCCACCGGCGTGCTTATAATGAAACATGAGAAATGGACCCGCAGACTTGCTCCCTCTATAATCTTCTTGATTTGCTCGTTGCCTTGCTATGACAGGGTGTCAATCATTGATGACATGAAGTTTTTAGTGCACCAATGGTGACATAGGCTTCTCGATTGGGCAGCCTTTGCCTGATGGACCGTAGCATAGAATAAGCAACCTGGGAAATACCTTGAGCATGTAGCATGCCTTTCTAGACCTTAGCAGAATCTGTTGCAAGATTCTTGTCTCTGTTGGTATTTGCTCGGGTGCAATTGCCTACCATCATCGTTCACCAGTACTCTACCCACAAATGATGCCAATCTATTTTCAATGAAACTTCTTTTGATGAAAAGGAAAGAGAGTGGGATTATGTGCTCGTAGGTGCTCCGATTTGAGCCATCTTGAGTCTCTACCCTACAATAATGGCAATCCTTGGGTTTTTGGACCCGAGGAATGCCCCTTCGCTTATCAAGTGAGACTCAAAAGATTAAGGAAAAAGATTGAATAAAAGAATAATGGTGGGACCTTGGAAAACATGCATGCTAATGATGCCCTAAGAGGGTAGCAGAATTCTTATGACAGGTCTCAAGATTGGTGAAGCCATCGAGACTATGCGTGTTCAAAAGTATCCAAAACCAATTACCCGAAATTGAGAATTTGCTACCTAACCTGAAATTTGAGGTACCTAAACTGAAATATCTGAAAATTTGGTTCGGTTGGTTCAGGTTCAGTTCGACCATTTTAGAAGCTCGAGTTCCCAAAAATCCAAAACTTTATTTTATTTTTTGAAAAAATTCTTGTGATGCTGCTAGTGCCAAAATACAAGCTGCCGCTCGCCCACTTTGAGTCTCTCTCTCTGTTTCTACGCGACTACTCAATACTCTCTGTCTTTCTTTATTGTGTTTTTATCTTGGGGTGCTAAGACCTATCTATGAGGATCTTGGTTTTAGTCCTTTTGCACTCATCACTTACAGCGTGATTCCCTATTTTCTCTTCTTCAAACAAAAAACATAAAGCTCATTGGCTACCATGCATGGCACCTTAGTTACTGTGTGCAAGGATCTGCTCACACTTATGTACATGTCTACAAAGCTAAGTAACGAAACGTAAACATGGTTATTGGGTTAACTAACAAAAATTAAACATGGTCACAAGTAAATAATGCTACTTGAAAAAAGGTTTTCAAAAAATGAGTCATTAGGTAACCGAAAACCGGAAACAAAATTTTTAGTTACCCAAAATTTAGGTATCTAATAATTTCAGTTCAAATAAGATTCACCATTCTACTGACCCCATATTTATATACCTGAACTGAATACTCTGTCTCAGATGGGGTGGTGTTTATTTATAAGGTTTCCCATTAAGGGTCAAAATGGTGATTTTGGTGTCTTTGGATTTATTTGAGATGGACTCCTTTCAGCCTATCATGCTAGGGCTTCTTTTGGCTAGCGATGCTAACAAATAAGTCCAGTTGTCCAGGATGAAGGCTTAGTTATTAGATGGACTATGATTAGGCCATTAATGGGGTTTTCCTTAATCATAAGTAATATTAACATATATTTAGCATACAAGACTCTTAATATACATCTGAAGGGTGTTGATCAATACAAAAAACTGCAAAATCATAGCAATTTCAAAGGTATATATTTAAGAGGCAGCTAGCTTAATTATTAATATATGTATTTTATCATAAATTACCATTAATTATTGCCCTTTTTGTTATCGAGTATTAGCTGGTAAACCTGAAAAAGGGGATAGAGAGGCCGAGTCAAATTTAGTGGATGGCAGAGCTAGCCAAAGTGGGATTTAAGCTAGAAAGTGGGCACTTAAAATGGGAGATGCAATAACTACAAGTTGCAGTTAATTCACCTATATCATGCCATAATATCTCCCTTCCAATCCAAAGTCTAAAGTTTTATCCCTCTTTTTTTTTTAACGATTAATTCGGTCTAGCAGCATACACCTAGTTCTATTTGGGGGGGGGGGGGGACATCTAATTCTATCTCTCCTCATTCAAGCTTCAAAGTAGCCATGGCTTATTGGCTATAGAGGCTCTTCAAATTTGTTAGTTTTTTTTTTTTTTTTTTGCAGATAACTTAATAAATTTGTTAGTTCTCACTATGTTAATCCGATGTCACTTTCCCTCTTTTTGGTTAAACATTGGATTATTGCCCAAAAAAAATTTCTTTTTAAATGCAATCACAAATTTGATTTTTGAATTGATATTCTTCTATATTTGTATGAAATTAAGTGTCTCTTTTTGGTTGGGTTGTTGGATCAAGTTGCTCTATTTGAAGGCTTGAAAATCAAAAATGGTGGAAGCAGGGATATGAAGTTAGAAAGAGAAACTTAGAGGAAGAGAAGGGGGATGAATTCTATGGAGATGAGTTATTATTACACAAGGGAAGGGAAAGCAAAGAAATAGAACCCAGAATTATTCTAGTTATTGCAAACAAAAAAAGGGAAAAAGCATCTTTAGCTATGGAGACCAGTGCGAAGAGTTGGAATTTAGAGGAAAGAAAGACAGTCAAAAGGGTATTTGAAACGCCAAACTAAAAGGTGCTCAAGTAGCCATAAAAAAAAGCGAACGAAGATAAAAGATTTAGAGGGTGCCAATGTGTCATCGCTTAAGTGAATTAACTTTTGATTGTAGTTATTTGAGGTACTACCTAGGAGTTGAGTCCGCTTGAATGAGTCAGTTCAATTGAAGCACAATGATGTGCATGAGGCTGGGATTTTGGCTTCGGGGCACCTAAGTCTAGGAGTCATGCATGAGTCCACCTAGATCTATTCACATGCTTACACTAGTCCATCTAAGGTTATGCTGAGGCCCATTACCCATGAGTCACATAAGCCATACTTAAATTAACTTAAGTCCATAGGTTTGCTGCCTAAACCCAACTTAGACACCAATCCAACGTAACGCTTAATTTCAGCCTACATCTAACATCTTACCCCCATTTATTCACATCCTAGCTATACGGCATTAACCTCTTCCTTCAGCATATAACTAATGTTGTTGACTTTTCATTTCTATTATTCACATCAATAACATTCAACTGCTCTAAACCATTACCTCATACATCAGGATATATAAGGCTAAGAAAGTATACGAGTAGAGCCCATCGACCAGGAGGCTTTTATCTCGAAAGCAATCTGAAGAAACTCCACATGCCGGGTTAAAGTCAAGGTTGACATCCAAATTAAAGTCCAATCCCTCAGCAATTCCAATGACTTGAAATAACGAGATTGCTCAACTTATGAAGATTATGGAATGGATGCAGAATAGAACAGAGGAGAGGGGGAAAAAAAAGATGGAACTAATGGCCACTTACAATGCAAACCCTTATTAGGGACACCCCAAAGGAAAATGTTGAGAAACCTCGCAGTGAATAACGGGAAAGTAAAGGCAAGGGAAAGCCGAGTAATAAGAAGGAAGAAGAGGAAAAGGGTATTGCTTAAGCTCATCCACACATAGATCGCATAGAACAACTGCTTAAGGAATTCACAATGTTTGATAATTACTTTAATGATTATGCGGGATTCAATTCCATTTAAAAGGGAAGTTACCCCTAAAGTTCACCATGCCAGACATCAAGTTTTATGAACTAAAAATCGTCACCATTATGTGAGGAACCTTGTTAGTACAATGACTCTAAAAGGAATTGACAGAGATATCTTCTACATCATATTTTCGTGCACATTTGACAAGGATGTAATGAGGTGGTATAATGAAAGGTAACAAACTAGGATGATCTTTGTAAGAAACTTTTGTGTTAGTATTCATACAATACTGATCTACCAATCACACTCAGAGACCTAGAGCTAATCAAACAAGAAGATTAGGAGGGGTTTTCTAACTACATTGCTAGATGGAAGGCAAAGGCCACTTACATGGTGGATCCACCTTTGGAATCTGACCAAGTGATAGGAAGAATTTAAGTTTTAATATTTTATAACATCAAGTGCAAGATTTATCATCGAGTACTCGGGTTGTCGTCCATTGGGAGTTGGGTTTCAAATGCCGGGATTAGTTCAAGTTGTTCAAACTAGGATAAGTCAAAAGGAAAGTATGAAAGACAAGCTAAACTAAGCTAATAAACATACAAAAAGAGGCTTGGAGTTGCGATCTAGCCAACTGATGAACCAAGCAATCGGGGCGAGTCATAACCTACCAAACCTATACCAAAAACTAAAGATGGTTAGTTGTACCATCAAAGATGACCCAAGCCCTCTCTCAAAGGTCATGAGCTAGTCTAATTAGGCTAACTACCTATTTTCATGGGATTAGCCTAATTAGACCACGAGATTGGCAACCGCCGGACCTAACTAGGATTGTGACTATTTTCATGTCCCAAGTCCCAGCCATTCTATCTCACATACTAGCTAACTCACCTCACCTCTTGACATAAGTTGATTGCCCAAAAATATGGGTAAAAGCTCTCTTAAGCATTTCATGAAAGACGCGGAGAGCATTAGATAAAACTCTAAGTTTAGAGCATAAACTGGGCGTGGCTAGGCCTAATCCAAGACTAATGAGCCATCAAGAGGCTAATGACAATCCAAGCCAACAAAAACTAACTACTGCTTATCACACAAACAAAATTAAACTGAAAATAAACAAAACTAACAACTAAACTAATCAAGCATGAACTAGAGAAATCAACCTAATCTAACTTGAATTAAAACAACAACTAAACAATAAAATCACAATAAAAACTAATCATTTAAATTAAACATAATCTAAACTAACATGCTCCAATAAAAGAAGCAAGAACAAGATATGAAATAGAAAGGGAAAAGGGGAAGAAAACATAAGCTTGAGATTGTTGAATGAACATCCAAAATCCATAAGCTTTAATCCAAATCTCCCCAAAATGCAATATAATCTGCTAATCTAATCCCCCTATTAGGATTTTTATTAGCTAAAACCTAATCTAAAATTAACCTAAAAGTCCCTAAAAGAACCCCCGGAAAGACCCTAAGAAGGCCCTTAAATACAAATCAAGCCGGGTGAAAGGGGTCGAGAAAAGTAGGGCCTGGGGCAACCGGTGGCGATCGCCAGCCTCAAAAGCCTGTCGCCTAGGCAGCCGATAGCCGTCGCCACCCCCCCTAGCCACCTGTAAGGTGGCGACAGTTGGGGGTGGTGGCCACAACCGCCCGTCATCTCTTGCTCTGCGATCTTTCAGATTTTCTTATTCCGTCTTTGCTTCTTTTTGCAGTATTTACTCAATTGAACTTGTTACCTATAAAAGTAAACCAAATAAATAAAAATCCTAAGTATTATATTATTATACAAGCTAAAATTAGGTGATAGACGTATGTAAAATATGATAATTTAGTACCGAACACCAAGTGAACCTATTCATCATGAACCTCCAACCGACATATAGGAGCACATCCGGTTCACACCATTTGAAAATTCACAACATCAAGGACTGTCGGAATGCTTCTGGAAGAAGAGCTAGCCATCAAAACACCCACTAAAGATGCCAACACTTGGTAAGGCAAACACCAGAGTAGGATAAGAAAGACACTGGCTCCACAAGCAAAGAGGCGCACACTCTGGACTGCTACACCAAATACACCCGTATCAAAACCACATATACTCAACCACTAGAATGCTTGCTTTCTAAGGGCATGATCAACCTCCCTTCAATGAAACCAAAGATGGAATATGCATGGAAACCTAAGAACTAGGACCTGAATAAGTATTGCAAATATCATTAAGCAAGGGACCAGGATATTGAGGATTGTTTGGCTTTAAGAATAAGTTAGAAAGCATGTTCAAGTCAAGGTAGCTTCCTCTACCTAAAGCTACTCAAACACCCAATGATGACAGCAACCAGTTTGGATTCGCATGATAGCATTTTAGCCATTTCAGACTGCTGAGGAGAAGAGTAGGACATATCTATCTACATAGTAAGTATAGATGGATCCAAATCTAAGCTCCATATACCCTTGCATGTCCATACAACAACAACACCTCCCAGTGTGGGTCCCGCTTTTGCGGGGTCTGCGGAGATCCAACTATAGGCAACCTTACCTCTACTGGCATTCCTACCCGTAGAGAGACTGATTCCAAGAGACCCTTGTATGTCCATGAGGCAAATATAAAGGAAAGCTTCCAAATAAGAGGCTTGGAGTTCTATCAAACTTAGAAGATATGATGTATCTTGAACCAATAGTCATGTCTTAAGTCATAGAGGCTTTCTTTTCCATCATAAATCCAAGTCTAATGTTTCTTCATTTATTAATAAAATCATCTCCTCCATTAGTTCATTTTCATATTCTTATATTCCTTTTCATAGAATGCTTTTATCCTATGATGAATCCAAGGATTTGAAAAAAGAAAGAAAAAAAAAGGGGGGTTAGCTTGAAAACCTCACTAGGTGAGCTAAGTAAAAAGAGAAGGAGAGAAATATGAATAAAAAAAGACTATGGATTTCAATCCATCATGTAAAGAAGGAAAACACTAAAAAAAATTTGTGATAAGTTGTGCAACTTTAAAGGACATGCCTGGGATAGGAGTGGGATTATCTCATATGAAACATCAATATGAAAATCAGCAATATAAATTAGAAAAGAGAGTTCGAACTAAATGGTCCCCATCAAAACAAAAAACAAAAAAAAGAAGAACTCAGAAAAAAAAAAAGGAAGAAAAGGAGAACCCAAAAAAAAATAAAAAAAAGAAGAATGAAAAAAAAGAAAGAAAGCTCAGAAAGAAGAAAAATAAAGAAAGGAAAAATTGCTTATCCGCACTAGCCTCATCACCTATGCATACTTGGGAATTTCATAAGGATTGTTTGAGCCTTTAAGCTGATTCCCTTCCCTTAGTACCCTAAGCTTAAAGTCTACCTTAAAAAGTCCTCCTTGAGGTATTCCTCCTTTAAGCTGCATGATCTGACTCTCGAACTACAACTGACCTGATTCTACATTGGATTCATAGGCAACCTCAAAAGAAGCGCATCCGCAAAGATTCATTTCTATTAGATCCTTTAATCTTAAGGAGAGCGAGAGAGAGAAAGAGAGAGAGAGAGAGAGAGAGAGAGATAGACAGACAGACAGGAAAAAAAGGCAATTGATTCAAAAAGCTGAAAAGGCGGTCCAAACAAAAGGAGAGTGAAAATAAACCTAGGCTTTTGAGGACAAAGAAGCATTTCCATCCAATCATACTTGGACAAACCATTCATCAACTTTACCACTACTTCTCAATTATTATAGTCTCTAATCTCACCTCCACTCCAAAAATTCAGGACTTTTCATCTCAACCATGACTAATAATTTAAGAGTAGATACTCGCTCTATATTCTTAACATTTTTAAGTAGGCAATCATCCATTATGCAAGTGTTAGGGAAAAAACAGAGTTTTAATATTTATAAACCCCAAGTGCAAGGTGTATCGTTGAGTACTTGAGCTGTCATCCGCAGGGAGTTGTGTTTTCAACTACAAGAGCTAACTAAAACGTCTCGAGCTAGGCAAAATCAAAGGGAAAAGAGGGTAAACTAAACTACGCTAATAAATATAGAAAAAGCGACTTGGACTTGTGATTTGACCAATGGACGAACCAACTCATTGAGACGAGTCCTAACCTACCCAAACTATATTATGAACTAGGGATGGTCGGTTGCACCATCGAAGATCACCCAAGCCCTTTCTCAAGGGTCATGAGCTAGTCTAATCAGCCTAACCACCTATTTTCATGGGGTTAGCCCAATTAGACCATAAAATTAGCAACCCCTGGGCCTAACTCGAATCGGATACTATTTTTATGTCCCAAATTCAGTTATTCACTCTCCCACACTAGCTAATTGACCTCGCCTCTCAGCATAAGTCAATCGCCCCAAAATATGGATGAAAGCTCTCTCAAGCATTTCATCAAACACTTGGCAGGCGTGAAGGAAAACTCAAAGTTCTAGGGTTAGATTGGATATGGTTAGGCCAAATACAAGACTAATTAGCTATCAAGAGGCTAATCACAAGCCAAGCCCACAAAATCTAATAACTAATCATCACAAACACATCAAAACCTAAACTAAAAAACAAGAACATAAACTTGAAGAACAAAACAAAGAAAAGAGGCATGAAACTAAACTAATTCTAACAAGCAATCGAATATGAATTAAACATAAAAACTAAATGACTGAATCAAATCAAAACCAAACATATGAACTAAATTAACAAAATCTAAAACAAGAACGAAACAAGAAATAGAGAGAAAGAGAAGAAGAAGACTTATGAATTGAAGCGAAGAACTTGAAATCCAAGTGCTTGAATCCAAAATTAATTCAATACAATCCTAATCTAATCTCGTCAATGGAGTTTTTATTGGCTAAAACCTAAACTAAACTACCCTAAAAATCGCCTGGAAGAACCCTCGAGCCACCCCGTTGTAAAAACGCCCGACGAGGGCTTAAATAGAAAATTGCGAAAGCGGACGATAGGCCCCGGGGGCACGACCATGCCAGGGCGACACGGCACCACCGTGCCATTCCCCTGGCACGGTGGTTCGGCCCCCAGTTCGTCCCTTTTGTTGATTTTAGTTGTTTTTCTTCACTTTGTCCCGTCTTTGCTCCTTTCCGCAACATTTGCTTAATTTGGAGTTATTTCCTACAAAATATAAATAAAATAAGTAAAAATCCTAAAGATTAAGTTATTATACAAGCTAAAAGTAGGTGAAAGAGGCACATAAAATAGGACAATTTATCGCCTAACAAATACCCCCACACCTATCTTTTGCTCGTCCTTGAGCAAAACAAAATAAAAACTAACCTAAGAACCTAACTCACTTTCACAGGAATCACAGTTGCATTTAGCATATGCAATAAGTCCTTTAAACCCCTTGGTTCCCCCAAGTGGACGAGTGAGGTCTCGTGGAGGTTTGCAGAAGATATACCCACAAAATGTCAAAAAGGAAAACAAAGGAAAGAGAAACAAAAATCGAATAATAAAAATGACAAAACACAAAATATACATTGGGGTAAACTGTGCACAATCAGATCAACCGAAATCCCCTAATAACTGAAGTACCAGTCTATACACAAGCATTATATGCATTTCAGGACTTTTCATCCCAAGAATGGCATCCAGACATTAGCCTTTCACCCCACGACGCATGAGAACATTGAATCCATCCTAGTGCCTAGTGTGCAAGTGTATCATCATCCTAGGACTTTGGCTTACCAAAATCGACTGAATCCACTCGACTGGCATCAACTACATTATTAACTTATTAACATGGGAAGTAAGCATTCCCAGTAGCAGTATTGCCTCAAAGGGTAGCACTCAATAGCGCATGCCTCAAATGGGTACTTTTCATTCCCAACTCTCAAACTCTTTTTTTTTCATTCCCAGTAGCACATTCCTCAAAGGAATATTTTTAGATTTTCTTCATTTTCTTTTTTTTGAGAAAGTCTTCACCCTTGTAATTTTGAAGTGAAGACAAAATTAGTGATGCACAAACACAAGTAGGAGAGTCAAACAATGGAAGATTAAGATCCTAAGATAATGATGATATATAAATCATGATTGGATTAAAAAATCACAATGGACCATTGGGGTTAGAATCGAGGCCTAGAATGACATGCTTAGGACAAAAATCTATCACGCACATCATACGTATATACGAACTAATAGCCAAGGTACCAGATATCAAGGCAGATTAAGTAATACAAAACTCCCCTAAATCCAAAAAAAAGGAAAAATTATACCCAAAAAAAAAGAAAAATTGAAAAAATTACACAAAAATGATTTTTTTTTTCACAAAAATAAGAATAAAAGGGTAGATGACCCCACCCCCACACCTAAATCTCACAATGTCTTCATTGGGAGTTGAGAGTCATCACCAACCACAAAACACACAAAAATAAAGAAAACAAAATCACACGCAAGACACACAAAATAAAACAAACACACACAAGAACGCTAAACCTGCATGCATATACAAGCTAGTACACTCTCCCAAAAACACTCACCAAATCAAAAATAAGACCACACATATATACAAAACTAACCACCACAAATAAAGATATACCAATCCATCAACACCACCAATCACAACACACAAATATCCCCAAAAACACAAAAACGGTGACCATAGCCATCAATGGCTCAACAACATCCCAAGTTTCACCTCAAGATGATCACCAACAAAAACACAATCCTAATATCCACAACTAAACAAAAAGAAAAAGAAAGAAAATAAAAAGAAGGGAGAAGAGTTAGAACGAGTATACCGGGTCGAGTATTGAATGTACCCAAACTATGCCATAAGGGCGCAAGGAGCATCAGTCACTCTTTGTCTCTCAAGCTACGAGTCATCAACTCGAATGCGGTCAACGCTCTCAGAAGCTTATCGTGTACCTTTACATGCATCTCAAATGGGTGTAAGTAAGAGGACACTAGTAAAGATGCAGCAAATAGAGTTAGTGCCCTCTTAAACTTTTCAAATGCCATAAGAAAATCGAAATAATAATCAAAGAAAGTGGTCGACTCAATTTTCCTAGGCATGTCCTCTAGGTATGCACAATAAGGGTCCAAGGAGGGATTATACCCTCGAATGTCACCTAGGGACTCATGGAATGGATGCAAGTGGGAGGGCGTGGTGGAAAGTAAGGGGGATGAAATGGGGGTCAAGTCAAGTGGCTCGGTGCAAATTGGGCCGATATGGTCAATACTAGGTGCGGTACCAACCACCAAACTGTCATCACACAACTCCTCGACATGAGCCTCCTCAAGATATGGCTCAACCAATGTAAGTTCTCCTAACCAAGAAAGTGAAACATCCTCTACAGAACTAGCATCACCCTGAGAAGTCTCGCCCATCTCTAACCCCGTGCACTGAGCTAAAGGAAGGGGAGAAGCAAGTAAGATCGATTCACTAACATGAGTGCCTATAGGTGTGCTAGAAAAGGATGGAGCAACAAACGTCAATGGGATCAAGGGAGGGTCAAACACTTCCCCTAGGTTGGTCAAAAGTGCATCATCAACAACATTAGACTCTAGGGGAAGGGAAGACTCACAATCATCATAGAGACGAACCTGAAGTCTAGGGCAAGGTAGACTAGGGTCGGTCTCATGTAATAAAGTACACTCCCTCATCCTACTAATAAAACGCTCATGGTGCTCATTCATTGTCCCTATCATGGCATCAAGTCTAGCATAATATTCATCGAAAATATCATAATAAGGGCAATAATTTACATCATGGTCAAAAGTTTGGCAAAAAGAGCACAACGTATGAGGATAAGAAGAATGGTGATGATATGGGTCCCTAGCATCATTAGATTGTCATTGATGCCAAGCTAGAGACTCAAATAAATCCCACATGTCATCATCAGTTAAGGAACACAAACCACCATAACACATGGACTCAAGGATGGCTCGAGTATCAGGTGTTATCCCCTCAAGCACAACATCGCATATTTCTCATTTCTCATACGTGAAATGCACATATTGAACACGATAATCATTCAACCGAGACAAATATTGCCAAAAAGGTTCATGCTCAAACTAAGGTAAATGAAAAATAGCCTTCTTGAATTTTTTCTTTTTTTAAAATTTTCTTTTTTTTGATTTTTTAAATTTTTTTTGGATCTTCTAAAAGGCCTAGTCTCGAATGCTCAAATAAACCCTGATATTGAAAAAAACCAACTCCCCGACAATGGCGCCAAAAACTTGTTAGGGAAAAAACAGAGTTTTAATATTTATAAACCCCAAGTGCAAGGTGTATCGTTGAGTACTTGGGGTGTCATCCGTAGGGAGTTGTGTTTTCAACTACCAGGGCTAACTAAAACGTCTCGAGCTAGGCAAAATCAAAGGAAAAAGATGGTAAACTAAACTACGGTAACAAACACAGAAAAAGCGACTTGGACTTGTGATTTGACCAATGGACGAACCAACTCATTGAGACGAGTCCTAACCTACCCAAACTACATTATGAACTAGAGATGGTTGGTTACACCATCAAAGACCATCCAAGCCCTCTCTCAAGGGTCATGAGCTAGTCTAATTAGCCTAACCACCTATTTTCATGGGGTTAGCCCAATTAGACCATAAAATTAGCAACCCCTGGACCTAACTCGACTTGGATACTATTTTCATGACCCGAATTTAGCTATTCCCTCTCCCACACTAGCTAATTGACCTCACATCTCAGCATAAGTCAATCGCTCAAAAATATGGATGAAAGCTCTCTCAAGCATTTCATCAAACACTTGGCGGGCGTGAAGGAAAATTCTAAGTTCTAGGCATAGATTGGATATGGTTAGGCCAAATACAAGACTAATTAGCTATCAAGAGGATAATCACAATCCAAGCCCAAAAAATCTAACAACTAATCATCACAAGCACATCAAAACCTAAACTAACAAACAAGAACATAAACTTGAAGAACAAAACAAAGAAAAGAGGCATGAAACTAAACTAATTCTAACAAGAAATCGAACATGAATTAAACATAAAAACTAAACGATTGAATCAAATCAAAACCAAACATATGAACTAAATTAACAAAATCTAAAACAAGAACGAAACAAGAAATAGAGAGAAAGAGAAGAAGAAGACTTATGAATTAAAGCGAAGAACTTGAAATCCAAGTGCTTGAATCCAAAATTAATTCAATACAATCCTAATCTAATCTCATCAATGGAGTTTTTATTGGCTAAAACCTAAACTAAACTACCCTAAAAATCGCCTGGAAGAACCCTCGAGCCACCCCGTTGCAAAAACGCCCGAAGAGGGCTTAAATCGAAAATCGCGAAACTGAACGACAGGCCCCGGGGGCACGACCGTGCCAGGGTGGCATGGCCCCACCGTGTCATTCCTCTGGCACGGTGGTTCGGCTCTCGGTTCGTCCCTTTTACCAGTTTTTACTGTTTTTCTTCGCTTTGTCCCGTCTTCGCTCCTTTCCGCAATGTTTGCTTGATTTGGAGTTATTTCCTACAAAATATAAATAAAACAAGTAAAAATCCTAAAGATTAAGTTATTATACAAGCTAAAAGTAGGTGAAAGAGGCACGTAAAATAGGACAATTTATCGCCTAACAGCAAGATAGGGGGATCCTTTACATTTTCCTAGACAATTAGGCCTTCCATTATGGTAAATATTTCCTGACTAGGGGATAACAATGTTAGATGCAACTCTGGGCAACACCAACAAAGGCACTTTTGTCTACCGTATCCCAGACAACTAGAGTTTACCAACCAATAAATATTTCCTAATATGGGAAAGATCACATTTATTCTACTGAACTGGGGGCTACTCCAATTAAAACTAGCCAAAGTATATTTTGCTATCACTGTCTTTACATATATAGGGCTTCTCTTACAATAAATAAAAATTGGGGCCTTCTACAGAATAGAAGCACTTTAATGTCAAATTAAGAGTTACTTCTCCATTTTAAAAAAAAAGATTCTCTATACTGGGCAACTTATATACCATAACCTGACCTAACCCTACAATCACTCAACTTGTTATCACTTATCCTATGACATTTCATAGCTTAAACAACCGAATCTAATCCATCAGTCTACTATACCAATTGGGGGCTTATCCAATGGACTCCAAATTCAGTATGAGACACTCACCTTCATGCGTACGAGATTTCATTTGTCTATCTAATCAACACACTTGAGTCTGCACAGTCATCATGTATGTATAGTCTTGCTTAGGTTAGCAAGTACACTTGCATCAATACATGGATCTTTGGCCTACATACTAGCCGCCATCTCCTTTGATCACTTGGGAACCCTAGATCGAAGAAACGCACATTCAAGCATGGAAACGATCCTATAAGAAAGGCGCACACAACCCTGGTTAGCCATGAATCTACATCAAAGATTCATAAGATTGCATCTACAACCGTTATAAAAGACATATATACTTTGACCATCTCCTTAATCAGGCTCAACCAAAGTGAGGTCTCTATCCTACGATTGAGGTTTACACAAGCACCATCGCCCTCATATTAAAGGGGCAATTTACCCACGTCTTTCTGGAAAGGACATTAACCCAACTTTAGGTTATCAAGTGACAAGCCATAGAAGACACTTCATCCTCTTTATCATGGGACATCCTAACATCCAAGACATTTTTTAACATTCAACAAGCTCCCATTAGAAGGACATGACATTAACACCCAAGCGGTAAAAAAATAAAGATTTAAGATTTGGACATCTGAACATCTCATCAAGTTCACAGGAATCTGCCATCAAGTTTACAAAGATTTGGCTACAAGTCTTCAAGCTCAAATGCCACCAAGTTCATAGGGACCTAGCTATAGGTCCTTAGGTTCTCACTCAAGCAAAACCAACACATCTAGGCTGGCAAAAGGTCAAAATCAAGAAATGCTAGACCTACGAAAGTTCTGCTAAACAGATGAAAGGTTAACATTAAGATCCGCTAGACTGACAAAAAGCCCGCTAAACCGGCGAAAGGTTAACATCAAAATCAACTGGCTTCTAGCACAATGGGACCAGGGTTGCCTCCTAACACAATGGGACAACTGCTACTTCCCAAGACAGTGGGACATCATTGGCCACTATCATTGTGAAGCCAATGCTAAAGCTTAGGACTCTCAATGATCAGGTTTGGATTTCACTTCATGGGCCACCATCACGGTGAAATGTGGTAGGTGGCAAATCTCAAGACCCTCAGCAACTAGATTTGGATTTCATATCATTAGGTCGCTATCACAATGAAAGTTGGCAAACGCTAAATCTAGGACCTTCGGCGACCAAGTTTAGATTTCACATCATCAACCACCGTCACAATGAAAATTGCGAGTGCCGAGTTTCAGGACACTCAACGACCAAGCTTGGGTATCATATCAACACAGCCAAGTAGGTAGCTACAAGTGAAGACCATTACTTTGACTTTCACATTACTCAGGCTCGATCAAAGTGGGGGGCTAACAGTAGACACCTAAAAATGATGTATTTATTTAATTACCTAATGACAAAAATAACACCCCAACTTATGTACCTCAGGGCCCAGCAGAGTGAGTATTAAAAAAATAGAGTTCACAATAGTTAAAAGAAAGGACAGCCTAGGGAACTAGCCCGTTGGGCCTAATCCAAGATAGGAAACCAGTCAGCTCACCAAATAGGGAACCCGGTTAGGTTCCTTTTATTTTCATGTGCTCCAAGACTAAGTCCGACAAAATAGGATTAATTAATTAGAATTCTAGGCTGATTAGCTCGTTGTGGCCAATTAATCAGATTCCTAGCCAAATTAGTGCCCCTTTTTATATTAAACTTCACGAGACTAGGAATAGGTCTCTTTTCTTTAAACCGATTCACATTATCCCCACAAGCACTATTCAAAGGGCGTTTCCCTAATGGTCAGAGGGATCAATGAGGTATCAATAAGGCATCGAATTGGCATTGAAATACACCAGAAAAATTAGGGACATACGCCAAAAATCTGAGAGAAACACTTTTAAAAACTTTTGAGAGGAAATTGGAAGCGGACATTAAGAGTGAGATTGGTTGACTCAAAGAAACATGTCACTCTACTGGGTTACCAAGTAAATTATGTGGGCTATCCTGAGGGCATAATCTCCATCCTCCATTTATCCTTTTACTTCACCTTTTTTTATGATTTTTTTATTTCAATTGCCAACGATGTAACCTTTTAGTAGTTTCGTGCCCATTGTAATTATTTTCTTTACTTTGGATTTTGTTGGACTAAAAACTGTACCTTTTTGCGCTATTTAATATGATTGACGCTAATGTACTGTATCATTGTGTAATCGTGTAATTAAGATTTAATTTATATATTCAATAGTAGAGGCCGTTAACAATAACAAGCAGCAGTGTAATGCATCCCATCATATCATCTTACCATCACCTTGGAATTTGGATCCACGATTCGGACCTATGGAGTCAAGATGGTCCCTACACCAGGAATTACTTAGAGGCCTTTTGAAAACCTTTTTGAAATGAATCAGTGGTTTATTTCTGTGTCGCTTTTAGTTGTCCCTATCGGTTTATAGTTCACTTTGAAAAGCAGACTTGGTTTGTAAGCTTTTCTCAAACACATTAGCAACTCTATCAGTTAAATTTTCATAGTTTTCTTATTTCTTCCTTTAATTTTCTTCTACCTTATTTCTAGATTTGGCAAGTTGTTGGTTTAGATATTGACAGTAACACTGTCTGGACCAGAATATGGGGCTCAGCTCTGGTCAAGGAACACGACCGAATTACTAGTTTAGGTTTGATCTCGTAATTCTTAGGCTAGGCTAGCATTAACGTCAGGATCCAGCCAGGATGGCTGGACCTAGTTTGAGCCCCCAAGATCAGGCTTGAGGCTCATTTCTCAAGGCATAACCTATAATCTGGTGGTTTGATCCGTTTTTAGAAAAAGAAAAAATAAAATAAATCTGATTCAAAAAAAATATAACTAAAATACCCAACAAACGATCCCGACCATTCACGAGGGACCGCACCCCGACCCCAGGCCGACGGTTCTTACGCTTTGCTAGCATTATAAATAAAGGCACGCACATCTCATCCTAAAGGACACATATTGTCACCACTCGCCACTTAGCCAAACCATAATATCTTCTCTTCTTAAAACTTTTTCACCTAGGGGAAACTCTACCTCATTCTCCTCCCATACAAAAAGTCTCAAAACTTTGTAGTGACAAGACTCTATCAAGTCCTTCACTCAATACACTTGCAAAGGGTTTCTTTTGCAAAGGGTGTAGCCTCATCCCAAACCATTCGCGAGGAAGGAAACCAAGGACCGTTGCTTTGGCGCTCTACGTAGATTGAAGTAGGTCTTGAGGGCCCTATACCAAAGAGAATAATTTATCTATTGATTTCTTTAATTTGAAATGTATCCATCATGTTCTTATTTAAATCTCCATGATTACATGTCTAATACTTATTCCTTTCTTTATAAAATAAAAATACGTTCACAATAAAGTGACCACCAAAATCTATTGCTTTCTTGTATCTTTTAATTCTTGTAAGATGATTTGCTAATGAGCGGTCACCAAAAAATAATAAATAAGTTTTTCTTGCTTTCTTGTAAGATGCCCCACTAATAAATAAGAGTAATTCATGAAAAGAAAAAAACCTTTTGCATGGAACCAAAAAATAAGTTTTTCAATAAATTCATTTATAGTAGAGACTACTACTAAAGTGTTGTGAATCCTGCAATTATACAGTTTATTGTTGTACGAATTACAGATATCGTCCTCTGGGACGGGTTGTGAAACTAGATTACCAAAAATTCTAAACTATATGAAAACTAAATGCTAAATTAACCAAGTATTATGAGTGAAAATTCTACAAATTTATTGGCTAAATGAACAAAACTAAATCTTGAATTCACCAACCGAACTCTTTACGACGCACTAACCAAAGTAAGAAGAACTAAATGGCAACCAATTTAAACACACTAACACTTGGCTGAAGAAATTCAATCAACGCGCCACACTGGCAACAAAACTGGACAAAAACAAAGGAGAGAATGAAAGGGAAAAAGCAAGAGCAATAAATCGGAATCTTGAACGAAACCAATAAAATGTTCACGAAACCATGAAGATTCAAGCAAACTATGAAGCTAAATTGCGATCTCGACAACGTATAATCAGAATGCCCTAATCTGTGAACTTGAGTCCTCTACCTCAACTACGGGAACAGGGGGACCAAAATCGAATCTGGGAAGTGAAATGGAACAAATGAAATTTGTTTTGAACAATTTCAAATTCAATACTACAATTTTTGGTTTAATCCAATTGCCCAAGCTAAAACTAAGAAATGAAAATTCAATATGAAAACGAGAGAAATGAAAATTGAAAACTACGGACTCGAGTTGTTCGCCCCCTACTTCCTACTCTCTACCCTATTTTTGGCCCCCTTAAAATGCAGCCATTCATCCCTTCAACACACCTCCCTTCATCTTGTAACTGATGCTTTTATGATGGTGATGATGATGGATAATGATGAAGAAGAGAGAAGAAGTAACGGATGAGGAGAAGGAGGTGAAAAGGCCAATTCGTAGCCTTGTTTTCGTGGCCCTATTTTTGGGTTTTGGGAATGAGGGAATAAAGAAGAAGAGAAAAGGGGAGGGGGATGCTAGTTGGAAATCGAGAAGAGGAAGAGGAAAAGATGGGTAGCGATTGAAAGAGGCGATGAATTGAGCAACGGTTTTCTGAGTTGAGGGAGGGGAAGAGCCATGGACGACTGCCTTGTTTTTGCATTGAATTTCTGGGTCTGAATCTCATGGGATGAGGCAGATGAAGCAGAAGAGGAGATTGGGCTGGCTAGATCACGTTAGAGGCGTGTGATCAATTAAGTGAAGCAGGCTAGGCCGGTGCAAGGAAGGGGGAAAACAGGCCATGTGTTTCTGGGTTCAGCAAGTAACCCGATTGGGCCTGGCCCAATGAGGGAACAATAGAGGAAAGAGGAAGAGAAAGAAATGGGTTGGGATATGGGCCTCGGTGAGCACTAGGCCATTGACTGGGCTGATTCTCTTGCGCTCTTTATCTTGATTCAATGCTTGTTATATAAACCCAATTCCCTTTTGATTCAACTTTCCCTTTTTTTTCCCTTCTTTTCAAGCAATTTATTTATTCTTCAAAAGTTTCAAATTCCTACAGAACAAATAAAACCAATATTAAAATCCTAAGTTAATAATTTATTTCGAGAAAATATTAGGTAATAAAGAGTATAAAAATGTAATAATTTCAGGTTGAACATGAAGTGAATGATTTAATGGTTGTTTTTACCATCCATTAGATTGTGCCTTCACCCCTGAATCCATTCTCATATGTCTAGCTATGAAATCATTTCCTTAATCCTATAGAGAAAACCTTCTTCTTCTTAGAAATCAAATCCTATGTTCATCTACTTTAAAGGATTTGGTTGAAAGGAAAAACTTGGGTATTTTCTACAAAATTGTAGGTCTGTGCATTTCCTTGCTAATGTGTTGGTTACCTCTATAAAATTAAAGCATCATTCCATCCTATCGTATATCACGTGGAACCACTGTGAGAAAGCTGACATGATGTTTCACCTCGAGAGGGAGCAGGTCGCAAAAGGAAAGGAAAGCTAGCTAAGCCTTGGCAAGCCCCAGTCCCCTTTCCCCCGCGGACTGTCTAAAGAAAGAAGGCCATCGGTCTTTGAGCACTTTCAAGTATGAAAACAAAGCTAGTTAGCTATTGATTACATTGTTTGTGCCTATTTGTTAGTGTGTTTGATGCATAAGAAAGTAAGAAACGTTTAGTTAGTCGGTGGCACGGACCCATAGTTGGAATTTGTACCCATTGCAATGAAAATAATGCTTATTCCATAAAATCATTTTAGCCTTTAGTGTAGGAAAACCAGTCTCATCATTTTATATCCTCCATCATATCCATTTTGGTGAATAATACTTTGGAATTGAAAGGATATATAAATTCAAAAAATTTGATATGCTATGTCCATTTTGATGAATAATCAGAATTTATTAGCTTTTGAATAAATGATCATGCATATGGCCTAATATTTTGGCGAGCAATTGCTATTGAAGTTTAGATAGATTGGAGTGCACTCTTATATATTTCATGGCTAGTAGAACGAAGGACATTGCCTTTGTCTTTTGGATGTCAAGTGTTGAACATCTAGCATGGATGGATTAGTCCTAATTAGCACAAGGATTGGAAGTTTGAACCCTCTCTTTAGGTTTGAGTCTCGAGGCCTCAAATTTTCATTAGGACATTAAATGATCAACAACGATGTAACTTCTCATTGGACTATTGTTAGCCCCCACTTACCCCCTCCTAGCTATATGCACTTCTATATGGGCTCTACACAAGGCCCTTAGTGTGGTGGAGAGTCATCGACCATTAAAAGGGAAAAAAGAAACCTAAAATGTCTAGGCTTTGATCCTTGGAAAATTAGGTCGAAAGAAAAAAATTGAAAAAAGTAGTTTTTCTTTTCTCATGTTTGAATTAAGAAAAATGAAATGAGTAAAAAAAATTGGAGGAAAATTGGATAGAAAATCATGTAATTTTAGACAATTTTACTTTCCTTCCTAACACATGAAGAAAGTTTTAGCAAAATCTCCATCATATGCTCTATAGTTTGGGGATCTAAATTTAAGCTTTTTTTTTTCTATTTTCTCTACTTTCTCCTCCCTCTCAAAATCAACAGATAGCCACAAAAACTCTCAGCATGAAACTTGCTCCATTGTTAACTGTCATGAGATTCTAATTTTGTTTCACTTCCAAATCTAGATTCACTTCTACAAACATTGATAAAATCAAAACCATACCTCAAATCCTAGAGGAGAGAAATAAAGGGCTACAAACATACAGACACACACACACACAGAGAGACTCATATTGGTTGGGATAGTAGTATAGTCTAAATTCGATACAAATTCGACTCGATCTGATGCAAAGTTATCCGGCTCAAATCCGATAAAAATAATTTGAATTCGACTTTGATCCGATCGGATTTGGAGGAGGGTTCGTCCGATCCAATTAACATCCCGATATCTTTTTTTAATAATTTTCCTTTTTTGAAGATAGAAAAATCCTAATATTGTAACCCTAAAAAATCTGCATAAGACCCGCACTCTATGTGCAATACACTCTTCTTTGTTAACTAATTTTCTCTTTCCTCCTGATCTTCTTCTCGATCTCTCCTTGTTTTCAATCAAAGTTGTACTTTCCTCCCTTTCCTACCAACTTTTGTGCCACTATCTATCCCTTTCCATCTAAAGTGAATTCATATTTCCCTTTTGCAATACTTTTTTATTTTAACACATTGAAATGTTTTATATGAAAAGTTATTTATCATTAAAGAGATGTTTAACAATGCATTTACAAGTGAGCAAAAATAATGTTGGAAATAAAAAAATCATGCAAATATTGATAAAAATGTATAATTGGATTATATCCGATTATATTCAAATTTAATCCAATCCAAAGCTTATCTGAATCTGATTTAACATTGATCCGACTGAGTCAGATTTGGATCAGTTGTTCAAATCTAATTATTAATTGGATTGGATTTAGATATCGATACATCATATCCAAATCCGATCCATTGTCATCCCTACATATTAGTGCTCTTGAACGATAGTAACATTACATGGGGGTTGTGACAACTTGGAGAAGAGACACATAAAGATTAGCCACTGGGAAAGGGCCACAACTTGCAATTTGTTTTATTCTAAGTCTTTTTCCTTTTTTTCTTTTTGATTATTCATCTTCTCCTGTGTATTTTTTTCCAACTCAAAACAAGGGGGGAAAAAATAATTTTCTTACTACCTGTTTTCGTTCTTTTTTTTCTTCCAACTTTATTTCCCTTACATTTTCTTAGATCGAAACTAGTGCTCAATGTATTATGTCAGGAAAGGTTGTTAGCCCTAGAAAAGTGCTAGATAGTTGTATTTATGTACAATCTTTTGTTAAAAAGGAAAAAAGAAAACGATAGTAAAGCTATTTTTGGAGGATGAACATTTTATCTAGTTCGGTGGCTCTCAAAGATGTTACTATGTTTATATTATTTGAGTAGTTGTCCTTTTTTCTTGGAACTAAATTATCGAAAAATAAATAGAATTAATCAAGATAAACTATTTGACGACAAATTCAAGGAATTTCCTTTCTCGGCATGGATGATGGAGCACCAATGCAGCCTCATACTTTTCTAAATCAAGGGGTCCAAACTGCCTTTTCTGTTGCAATAATTAATGACGATTGGATAACTTCAAAGTAAAAGAAGTGGATAAAACCAGATTAATTATTGATCAATGAGCATTGGATATATATATGTCTTTTAAAATTGATATCGAAACTTGCAAATATGGCTAAGTTTTCCTACTTGTTATTTCTCACAGTACTAGCTGTTGCCATTGTATCATGTTCTTCTAAGAAAGACACAGAAAAGCAAGACAAAAAGAAAGCAAAGGAGACAGATATTGGCATCTATGAGCTCAAGACGGAGAAAATGCATGCGAAATTGACCAATTGGGGTGCATCCCTTATGGCCTTCTATGTGCCTGATAAAAATGGTAAATTCTAATTTTCATTTACTATACTTTTCAATTTTTGATATAGGAATTTAAAATCTAACAATCTGATTTGAAAATTTATATTTTATTTTAAACAAACATGTCAAATTTGAGGAAATACTACCGGCTATCATTTTATAATATGTTCCCATTATTCAGATACAACTTTTTGTTAGTTGCCCTGAATAACAAAGGTTCTAATTGAAATTTGTCCATAATGAATCCCATATGCCTGCAATGAATTTTCCCTAGGTGTCCTTTTGCCTCTGCCAAAAAAAAAAAAAGCTCGTTACCCGCCGCGGGGGGGGGGGGGGGGGGAGGGAACTGTTTTCATTTGTAATTTCCTACATTCGCAGGAAAAATGGGAGATGTCGTCCTTGGATTTGACAACGTTGACGACTACAAGGTGCGTTCCTTATCTAATATCTAAGCTTGAACAAATAACTCACTTATCATGTCTAAATTATGAGTTACATATTATAGAATGATACCGTCTATTTCGGTGCAACTGTTGGACGTGTAGCAAATAGGATTGGTGGTGCAAAGTTCACTTTGGATGGCAAAACCTACAACCTTACTGCTAATGATGGAAAGAACACACTTCATGGTATGATTTGTTAATTGCTTTCATTTGGTTTTTCCTTTTTATTTTTAATATGAAATTAGTATTTTTTTTTGTGCGATGCACAGAATAATTTTAAATTTTTTGTGTATAGTAAACATACATACAAAATAATAAATCATCTACTACATGTGATATACAAATTTTTTTTTTATTTTTTTAAATTAATAGTTTTCAAATTAATAGCTATTAGGTGGTGCAAATTATAAGAAATTATTAAATTAAAATTTTGTACATATTAAAATAGATTACGATTGACTCAATTGAATGTGCACAACCATGTCATATATTAAGGAATTTTATGCATGATTAGTTGTATATTGTTGGAATTTATCGTTTGATAATATGACATAATATAAAATTAGTACACACTTTTACAGTCTAGAAAACCTTCACATATCACATTAAGAATAAGAACGTATCTTATAGCAAAAATAATCTTACCTTCAACAAAATTTTTATTCGGAAAATTGAAAACAATTTGATAACTTTGGACACATCACAGTAGAAATATGTAGTAATAGAAAGATAATCTTACCACCGTTAATTATTAATAGGCTCCTCTGTTCCAAAAATTAAACGCAATTTGGTCCCTTATATTGGTAATCTATTGGTGGAATTTTGTTGTACATATAGGACTTATGATTGATTGTATTGTACTGAAGGTCTCTAATATTCCATGTTTCATACTTATATTTTATCTATTTCAAAAGATAGGATAAAAATTGGGGCATTTATTACATTATAATATAATACATTACTTTTGGTAATATCAACAGTGGTAATAATAATGTAATGTAATGTGTTGTTGTAGTGTTTATGGTCAGAACCTTAAGGCGTTAAATTTGTTAATATTGATAGTGGGAGTTTAATATAATGTGTCATTATAATATTTACAATGTAATGCACACATGCATCATTTTAATCATATGAATATCTTATACAATCACATGCACCCAAAAAAGGGGGGAAAATCCCAAATTGTAATGTACATTAAATCAAGATCATAGGTACATTCCCCTAATATGATTTAAATATCTTTATAATGCTAAAATCTTTATTACACAAATACATACTCAGACAAGATAATGCAACATATTCTTATGCATTAATAAATATATTTATTATGCATTACTTGTTTATACGGTTGCTTTACTTTGATAATATAATGTTAGGATCTTTCTAATACAATGCATGATTTTTTTTTAAGAAAAAATATAATGCATGATTTTGGGTATAGTGCATTATTTCAATATCTTCTGACAATAACGATGGAAATTTTTTTCTAAAAAAAGGGTAATTTATGTAAGGGTAACACGTGTCAAAAGATTATGAGGTTTTGTTACCCTATACCCATGCGACACATGAAACAAATTTCAGTTTTCTATTTGTAATAACTATGTGTAAGAAGTAAAATAGATTATATTCATAATTCATGTAATGCACGGAAAAATCATTTGAGCCTATGCAAAAAAACAGTACTATAGTTTTTAAAAGCTAAATGAAAAAGCCCACTTAGAGAATTATTTGTGGATGGAAAAGAAGAAAAATTAATTCATAATATCTTAAACTAATTATGAATTTTTAAATTTTTTAAAAGTTAATTGGGTACAATAGTTTCACATGATTTATGAATTTTTTATTGTTGTTTATGTAATAAATTATTTGTAGTAAGATCCCATGGGTGTAGGAATAGTAGCAATAGTAGTAGTAGTAGTAATAATAATAGCAATATAGCAACGGCAACAGTAGTAGCAGTAATAATAGTTGTACTAATAATAATAGAAATCATAGTTCTTTTATTGTTCCTTAATAACTATGTATTTGTACCACATAGGATCCATAATTTATTGTTATAGTAAGTAGGATTCATAATTATCATCATAATGTGTCTAATATCTCTAATATTCCAAATTGATAATAGTGAAGATCTTTTATTATTTATTATTTTAATTAAAAATAATAATTTATGTGGTTTAGAAAAAGTCCGAACCTCAAAAAATTTGATACATGCACATATGCAAACTTTGTATCTCTATATGTGCATGTGTGCTTGTGTGTGTGTGTGTGTGTGTGTGTGTATATATATATATATATATATATATTGGCCACCGACCAGCGAGAAGTAAAACCAAGTAATACATATGTTCACTTGTGTCCTATTTTGATCTCTATTCTTGTTTATAATGAACTCATATAATGATATTTGAAATGATAAGGTGGTGCACGGGGATTCTCTGATGTTGTTTGGACTGTGCATACGCATAAGAATGGTCGTGACAAGCCCTATATCACATTTGCTTATGAAAGTGCCGATGGCGAGGAAGGTTAGTTGTATGTCAATATTTTTTTTTGTTGGTTCGATTTTGGCTAGTTAAATTAATCCGGAGGGTGTGAATAGGGTAATGATGAAATTAACAAGATAACACAAATAGAAATTGTGAACAAAACACACAATTTATAGAGGTTCAACCACACCTAGTGCTCTACCCACAGGCGCCCCTTGTCGATGAGATTTTGAACATCTTTCTTTTATTAGGTCGGTCGGTTACAGACGATTCACTAATCGTACAACCTACTAGTTAACCCTACAACTGTAGGTGTCCCAACGTATGTGTTGCTCCTCAACTGTACTTGGATAGTCGACTCTCTAACTAATCAACCCAACCTAATACAAAGAAAGATAACAAGATACACTTTATAACAAGAAGTAAATAAACACAATAGATTTGCCAATGTAAGCTCGATGTATGCCAATGAGTGTTTGCTCTTCTTGTTGTCTTCATCCTTCAGCTAGCTTCAATATTGATAACAAAGCTTTGACGAACCCTCAAAAACTAGCCGTTATACTGATTTGATATTGCCTCCAGGATTTCAGCTTTAGTTCAAGGCCTTGAACTTCAGTTCAGGGTCCTTAAAGAACCTCTATTTTCAGCATCCAACAGCTACCTTATTTTTGGGTTGTAGAAAGATTATCTTGATTGCAATTCCTTTCATGATTAAGCACTTACAGTTTTGTTAGGAAAAATCAAATATTTTACCAAGTGAATCTCTCTAATCAAATGGGAAATCCCATCTCATAATATAGCATTATCAAACATGATAAGAATCATAATCAAATTTGAATCAAAAATATAATATCATAAAGATCACATATTCAAATTTCAATAATAAACTATCTTAAAGATAAAATCAATCATGTCAATATCTTTATAATGATATCACATAGAAACACTAAGGTAGATCCAAATATAACATGATAAATGTATCCATTGATTAGTCACCTTTTGTCTTTTATCAAAGCATATTGATAAACACATTGTGAGCTTCAAGAAAGCTAACAATCTCCCCCTTTTTTATGAAAGAGAAAACCCAATAACATATCAATATAATTTTGAATGACACATCATGAAAGCTTTTCAAATACTTCTCTCCCTTTTTGTATTTCATCAAAAAGGTGGCACAAGAGGAGTAAGAAAAATCAAAGCATAAAAATTATGACAAACACATATAACTCCTCCTTAACAAATCAATGACATATAAAGATGCTCCCCCTTCATCTATAGCACTCATAATAAACATATAAGGGGTTAAACACTAACAACAAAATCAATCAC
Source organism: Selenicereus undatus (assembly GCA_017589665.1). NCBI lineage: Eukaryota > Viridiplantae > Streptophyta > Magnoliopsida > Caryophyllales > Cactaceae > Selenicereus > Selenicereus undatus. The sequence continues at coordinate 80,810,327 of JACYFF010031956.1, forward strand.
ATACACTGATGCTCATTGACTTGAAATTCTCGTAAGCAACATAAGGATGTAACAAGGGATTAGCACATAGTAGCATTACAAAATTCTTCCCTTATCAAGAGTACTAAATCAAGGCTATCGAAAAATGATCAAGTGATATAATTTTTCCCTTATAGAAACAAGTAATATCATCTATGCAAGTATTAGGAAGCATAACAATTACGGACAAAAGCATTGAGATCATATGTGCATAATCACATGTCATAATAGTATAAGATATATTGGAATATTAATCATGCTCATCTTCTAAAGATAATTAAGCAAATTAAAATTTGAAAATTTGAAAATCAAAATTTCTCAAATATGAAGTAAATCATGCAAATATAACATTATCTTCCATTTGGTTAGAATTCAAATTTTAATTTCTGTTCATGTTGTTGAAATAGAAATTCAAGCCCTTGATTCAATCACACCAAAAATTTTCATTTTTTGCCTACAGTTCAAGGCCATAAACTGTATTTTAGGGCCCTGAAATCTGGGTAATGACAAAACAAGTAAACTTACCTTATTTTTACTTTTGGCAAACCATAACTTACCATATGCCATTGCGAAGCTCCAATTTTTTCTTGTTCACTTGCATTTGCATGAGGATTAAATACTATTTAAAATTCATTATTAGTACGTAAATGAGGAGTTAATAACTTCCCACATTTCAAAAATGAAGTTCTTCGACCAAATCTTGATACTCTTTTCTTCTTGGATTCAAAACTATTAGAAATATGAAAAATTAATGAGGTAAAGTTTTTCTTTCCCTCAATCTTAGCGCATTTTCTTGATTTAATGCCGCAATCAGGAATTTTTGAAAGTTGAAAATTTGGTATGGTATTAAAATAATGAAAAATATGACAACTTGGAGATAAAATATAGCATGAAAAATCCAATCATGGATTTTAACTCATACTTACCACTTTGGATAATGGATGAATAATAAGAATCTTTATTTTTTCTCACCATTTTCAAGCAACTCTTCAATTTGAGCATGCTTGACATCATTATGAATGAAACCTTGAATTTTAACATCACTTTCATATCCTTGCTCTTCATGTAGTTGATGATCCTCCACTTGCTTGGCATTTTTATCCATGATCATTTCATCATCTATCACGAATTCGTTTAACACCACATTTTGATTAGTACTATACAAAGAATAAAGAGTCTCTCAGATCTCCTTGGCACTATCACAATGTGAGATAAACTTATAAATATCAATAGTAAGAGCACAATATAAAACGTTTATGACTTTAAAATTTTTGGATATCCGCTTATAATCATGTTCAGTATATTCATCTTTGGATTTCTCAATAACTATTGGATCTTTGACCATGATCTCCCAAAGATCGAGACCCTTCTGTTTGATATAATGCTCTACTGTTTCCTGCTATAAAAAATAATTAGTACCTTTAAAAAGCAGAGGACAATCAGCGTCAAAATCATAACTAGCCATAGCATCGAACTATTAGACAGTAAAGTCTTGAAAAAAAATAGTACTAGCTCTGTTACCAATTGATGGCTCAATTTTTGCTAGTTAAATCAAGCTAGAGGGCATGAATAGGGTGATGATGAAATTAACAAGATAATCGAAATAAAAAATGCGGAAAAATATTTATGAACAAAATACAAAATTTATAGAGGTTCGATCACGCCTAATCCTCTACCCATAGTCACCCCTTACCAATGGGATTTTGAACCTCTTTCTTTTATTAGGTCGGTCAGTTACACACAATTCATTAATAGTACAACGTACTAGTTGACCCTACAACTATATGTGTCCCAACGTACGTGTTGCTCCTCAACTGTACTTGGATGGTCGGCCCTCTGACTAATCAACCTAACACAATACAAAGAAAGATAACAAGATACACTTTATAACAAGAAGTAAATAAACACTATAGATTTTGCCAATATAATCTCAATGTATGCCAATTAGTGCTTTAGTAATAGGTATGCCAATGAGTGTTTGCTCTTCTTGTTGTCTTCAGCCTTCAGCTAGCTTCAATATTTATAGCAAAGCTTTGATGAACCGTCAAAAACTAAACGTTAGACTGATTTGAGATTGCCTCTAGGATTTCAGCTTCAGTTTAAGGCCTTAAACTTCAGTTCAGGGTCCTCGAAGATCTTCTATTTTCAGCATCCAACGACTACCTTATTTTTTGGATGTAGAAAGATTTTCTTGATTACGATTCCTTCCACGATTAAGCACTTACAGTTTTGTTAGAAAAAAATCAGATATTTTACCAAGTGAATATCTCTAATCAAATGGGATATCTTATCTCATAATATAGCATTATCAAACATGATAAGAATCATAATCAAATTTGAATCACAAATATAATATCATAAAGATCACATATTCAAATTTGAATAATAAGCTATCTTAAAGATAAAATCAATAATGTCAATATCTTTAGAATCACATCACATAGAAACACTAAGGTAGGTCCAAATATAACATGATAAATATATCAATTGATTAATCTCTTTTTTTCTTTCATCAAAACATATTAATAAACACATTGTCAACTTTAAGAAAGCTAACATTTTCCTTTGCGTGATGTTATACATCTGATAGAGATGATGACGGTTAATTATTAGTATATAAGGATTCATCTTTGAGTGGAATTACTATAGATAAGCCATTGAGATTAAGTTTTGATTATGATTCGTAAAATGATAAATGTCTTGCTATAGGATATTTTTTTAAAGTAATTTATTTGGATTTAAAACTTATATTATTATTGTGAGATTTGGTAGTGGCATAGCTCCCCTAACCTAGGAGCATATGCTTGGCGTTTATGTTAATTTGTACAAAACAAATTTACATGTATATCCCTAAAATATCTCCTATCACGCCCCCTAAAGCTGATGGGAGGGGGTGCACGTATAGCTTGGTTTTGAAATATAAAAGTCGTTGAGAAGTTAAATCTTTAGCAAGAGTGTCAGCAATTTCTGAACCAGTAGAGATCTAACGAACGACAAGATTTCCATAAGGAACTCATTCCCGAACAAAATGATACTACAATATGCTTGCTTCAATCATGCTGAATAGAATTGACAGTCATGTATGTAGCACTCACATTGTCACAACGTAAACGTATGGGTGTAGTTAGCAAAATGCCCAACATCAAATAAAAGCTGACATAACCAAATGGTTTCAGCAATTATATAACTGAGAGCATGATATTCAGCTTCAGTGGATGATTTTGATACCGTAGATTGTTTCTTGGAGGGTTAGGCAATCAAGTTCGGTCCAAAATATATCACATAACTAGTGGTTGAATGGTATGTGTGCTTATTACAGCTAGCCCAATTTGTATAAGAGTAAGCAACAATAATGGAGGCATTAGCAAAAGGACGAAGAAGACCATGATCCATAGTACCCTACAGGTACCTGAAGACACGCTTTACAGCAAGCATATGCGCAGTGTGGGGAGTACGCAGATATTGGGAAACTGCATTAACTGAATATGCAATGTTAGGTTGTGTCATAGTCAAATATTGTAAAGAACCTACTATACTCCAACAGTCAGATGGATCTGCAAGTAGATCACCATCATGAAGGGATAGGGTGGTTTAGCATAAGGTATCTTAGTAGTCTGTAATTGAGACTTATGAAGTAAATCAAGAATATATTTCTAATGCATTAGAAAGAGACTAAAAGGGGAACGAACCTCCTAAAGGCCCAATAGATGATGAAGATCATGAATATCTTTCATTGCAAATTTGCTTATATAGTATAGCAATGAAAGAATACAAACTAGAGTTGGAACTTTCAGTAAGAATGATATCATTGACATAAACAAGGAGGATCAAGGTATTACTACCAGTGCGGTAAACGAACATGGAGGGATCAGTCATGCTACAGACAAAGCCATGAGATGGTAAGAAGTTACCGTAATGGTGAAACCAAGCTCATGGACCATGCTTCAACCCATAATTGACCTTTTCAAGATAACATACATAGTGAGGCTTATCAGGATTAACAAACCCATGTGATTGTTTCATATAGAATTCCTCAGTTAGATGTTCCATCTGAATGACCAAACGGCCAATTAAAGGAAACAACAAGTGAAAGAATTAGGCAAATAGTGATGATGTGCTGGCCGGAAGAGAGAAGAGAGAGATGGAAGCACACTGGGGTTCCAACGAGAGAACTTGGTAAAAAAGCAAGCGGGAAAAAAAATATAGGTTGTGAATCAAGGCTTTGATACCATGAGAGATTGGGTAGTAGAATAGCTCACCCAACTCGGGAGCATATGCCTGGTGTTTATATTAATCTGTACAAAACAAATTTACATTTATAACCCTAGCAGCTCTCCTATTAATTATATTATTAAATTTTAAAAAATAGTATGATTGAATAGCAAAGTCACGTTACACCACATAAATTGTGTAAAATAATATTTTTATCTATGCTTTTGCACAATTGAAAAATTAAGTGCATGATATGCATTCACGGATAGGGTTTAATTCGATTAGAGTGTCCTTATGTATTTGTTGGTATAACCGACAAATTTTAGGACTTTACAATTGATAACAAAGTCTAACTGTTCAAATTTTGGTGATTTTAAATCATTTAATACGTTAATTATTAACGCAATACTCTTAAGAGGTATTTTACTACAAGATATATATCATTGCTTAGAGGATTAATGGTCATGTAGAATAGTTTGTGTTAGTTTTTGTCACATTGTTCTAGAGTTCAGTTAATTCTCAAATATTAATTTTAAATGTCAAATAAATAAATCAAGATTGTTGGATCAATTTTTTTAGCTTTGTTCGTTTCAATCTCTCAATTTGGGTTTGAATATGTCTAATAAACCCATAGTAAATTTTTCATGAAATCATCTCAGGGTGATTGCTCGTAAGACGAGTTACATGCTTATTAACTGTTGTACAAAATTTAAGAGTAAAAAAACATGTGATACGTATTATCTCATGATAAATAAATATGAGACCTGGTCCCACAAGACTTTGTAAATAATTAAGTAAATGTAAATTAATTAAGCATGATTTTAGTTGTTAAGCCTAGGCATGAATTGATAAATCAACTTCGCACAGTTGAAATATGTAGTCAAAAATTGTTCGTATCATAAGACAACACATACGAAACCCTTTTCTCATTGTCTTTTTTTAAATTCAACTTTTGTGCAACTAAAATATTTTTGTTGTGATTTTCAGTGCTAACATGTTAAGAGTTCCAAGTAAGAAGAAAAGCTTAAAAAATTGTCATATTCTAATGCACATTTTATATATCTCATGCAGGATTTCCGGGTAAACTAAAAGTACAAGTAACATACAAGCTGATATCAAAGGGAGATGCCATGACTATAAAAATGACAGCAAAAGCAGGGAAACAAGCCACCCCAGTAAACCTAGCTCATCACACATATTGGAACCTTGGTGGCCACAACAGTGGTGACATTCTCTCTCACAAGATCCGCATCGCAGGCTCCCACATAACCCCAACTGATAGCGAGTTGATTCCCACCGGAGAAATAAAGCCAGTAGAGGGAACACCGTACGATTTCCTGAAGCCGAGACCTATAGGAAGCACGATAGGTGAGCTTCCTAAGGGTTATGACATCAACTACTGCCTTGATCAAGATCATAAGAAAGAGGGTCATGGTGAATATGTCCAGAGTTTTAAGAAGCCGCTTGTGGTGTTGGAGGACCCCAAGTCAGGGAGAAGAATGGAGATAGGGACTAACCAAATTGGGTTGCAGTTTTATACAGGTGGACAACTCAAGAACGTTAAGGGAAAAGAGGGGGCAGTCTACAAGGCTTTTGCCGGGCTTGCCTTGGAGACTCAAGGGTACCCTGATGCTGTTAATCATCCGAATTTTCCTTCTCAAATTCTTAAGCCTGGAGAGCGTTACGAGCATTTCATTGTATTTAAGTTCTCGAACCAAGGAAAAGATGCTACGAATAACACAGAAAGTGGCAAAAACAAGGAATTATGAGCGTAGAAATGAAGAATGTCTTGCCTCTGATCGAATTATGAGCGTCACTAGCCATCTTAACTTGTTCATTAGAGTTTAAATGAATCATATTTGCATAATGGGGGCAATCAAAAAAAAAAAAAAACTTTAGAGTCTTCTAATATATTCTATTACTCCATAGATCATGATATGTGAAAGGTTTTCAATTGTGATGAGTGAGTAATGGGCCACATATACAATTCTTTTGAGTATATTGGTTTGGGATTCTCTAGCATTTTAGTTTTCATTTGTTATCTGTAGATAATAATAAGTATTACGGAAGAACTTTTGCCGGAAAATTGGGAGACTACCGATCAACTTTTTTTAACTTGGACTTTATTGTATCCCTTTAACTTGGGCGTAGAAAGCCCCATTGAACTATCTCTGAATAACCATCAAATGGGGTGGCTCTGAATTTACCCTTGTTAAAATAGACAATGATATATTTGTTCCTATGTTAATATCTTAAATCTCTTTTGTAAATCCCTTAAATTTAGAGAAATTGTATGCTTAAGGACTTGGAAGTTTTATTCGATTGAGATTGTCAGGTTAATTTAAGAATGCATAAGTCAACATAACACAAACCCAGTTAAAAAAGGCCACTTAGAAAGATTTAAAATTTCTTTGTTGCTTGCTTTAACTTTTTTTAATCTTGGAGCTGGAAGGATCTTTGCTAAAATAAATTTTCTACTGCACCAATATTAAGCACAGATTTGGAATAAATAACAAAATAAAATGCATTTTTTTTTAAATTTTTTTGAAGTGGGAGATATAATTGAAAAATCAATTATTCATACAAGCATTCTCAACCTCTAAAAGAGAAGCAATAATACTAGGACCCTCTTGGAATCAAACCATCGCGCGCGCCCCCCCCCCAAAATGAGTCAACGCAGATGGACCAAGCTCATCTGCAACCTTTTCCAATTCTCCTAACATGACGGAAAGACGCAAACTTGAACAAAGGAACAAAACTTAACGCATTAATAACAAAAACTCTAGCATATGACAATTTTCTACCACCACAAAGAGCTCGTATCACGCTTTCTCCATCCAAATCAAGTATCACCTCTCTTATCCCCATCTCAAGAGTCGTTTTCATGCCTTGATAAACTACAAATAGCTCAATCATTTCTACATCCCAACCCACCTAAATTTTCTTGCAAGCATCAACAATGCAATGCCCATGGTCTCAAATAATCAAGCCACACCGCTTTTGTCATCCTTCCCCATTGCTATGTTAGCTTTGGCTTTGTAGCAACCCTGGCATAGCGACGTCCAGTGGCTAATTGAAGGAATAAATTACCATTGTGGTCCTTCCCGACGCTCTAGTGCAAGTAAGAGACTATTCCATCCATCTACTAAATTCCTCAATATACTCAACACATTCCAGCGTTTCTCATTAAAAATCCAATCATTGCTAGCTCTCCAAATGTTGTTGGCAATGTTCATGAAAAGCCACCTTTGTTCCCTACTTATATTTCCTATCATCACATGGCATCAAACCTCGAAATCTCTCTCTTGTCTTCTGTCCACCTGAAATCTAAATGGTGTCTTCTCCTAAATAGTCTTTGCCACCTCATAGCCAACCAAACGATGAGTAAAAGTCTCATATTCATCTCCACAAAAAGGACAATAAACATCAACACTCTTACCTCGTTTGAAGAGGTTGACTTGTGTAGGTAATGCGTCTTGGCACGCCCTCTATGTAAAATTTTTCACCCTGGCTAAAGCCAATGCCTTCTAAATCTTCTCCTATCTCCCATCATAACTTACTGAAGAACCCGATTGTGGATGCTATAGGCTCAAACTCAAGTCGCCATTATAATCTATATGTTGTACCGACTGAGCACATGCCATCTTTGGCCGGCTACCGCGTAATATAGTCATCATGGTCGGTGGAACTCATGGGAGTATTAAAGATATCTCTAACTTCATGCGGTAACAAAAAAGAAATTGACCAAATCTGCCGTCCACCTTTGAGAATCAGCATCAATGAGTTAACATACCATTGTGTTATGGTCAAGCAAATGTGGTACTGAAGTGACTCGGTTGCCATTTGTGGTTGGCAGCCACTTATTTTCCCTAGCCCTAAGCTTGCTCCAATCCCTAACATTCCATCTGTACCTAGCCTACAGTAGATTCCTAAGTTTTAAAAGACTGCACCAAACACAGCTATGTTGATAATCCACAGAAGGATTCAGAAATTCATCCCTAGGGTAATATCTCACCTTTAGGAACCAAGCAGCCAAAGAATCATCATTTTGCACCAACCTCCATCACTGCTTTCCCAACATTGCAATATTGAAGGTGTGAAATTTTTGGTACCCCATTCCCCCTACCTCTTCGATCCATAAAGCTTCCCTCATGACAGCAATGCCACACTCTTCTTATCCACATTCAAACCTCACCAAAATCGCCTACACAACTTCTCAATATCATCACAAAGAGTTTTAAAGAGCTCAAAGCACTGCATTGCATATGTTGGAATGGCTTGCACGATAGCCTTGATAAAGACCTCTTCCCTGCTTGGAAAGTTATTTCTCTTTCCAGCCCTTCAGTTTATTCTAAACCTAGTCATAGATGCCTTGAAAAATCGCTTTTTTAGACATCCCAATAAAGGTGGGAAGGCTTAAATAATGGTCATGAGCCTCAACTTCATTAAACCCTACCGCTTTTGGAACATTTGACTCATTCTGTTGCTCACGTTTTGGATATAAGAAACCTCTTATTTGTCCATGTTGACTACCTACCCAGAAGCAACCTTCTAAGTATGAAGAATATCCATCATGTTTTGATCCTCCAGCTCGTTAGCTCTTATAAGGATCAAACTATCACATGCACAAAACAAGTTTGAAACTGCCGGCACATTCCTGCACATTTTAACACCATGCAACAAATTAGAGTGGACAACATCAAGCATTAAGAAAACAAAGCCTCTGCACATATCAAAAGCAAATATGGTGATAGTGGATCACCTAGTCGAAAACCCTTCTGCAACACAAGCACCCTAGATGGGATCCCTTTCACAAGCAGTTGGTATGAAACTGAAGAAATCACCTTAAGAATCTTGTTCACCCACACCTCATTGAAACCCAGCTTGCAAAACATAGTTTCCAAAAAGTTCCACTTAACCCGATCATATGCTTTACTCGCGTCAATCTTTAGGGCCATGTAACTCTTTCCCCCATTTTTCGTACGCTTCCTTAAGTAGTGAAAATGCTCAAAAATCGTAATGACATCATCGATAATAAGTCGGCCCGGAACAAAAGTGCTTTGTGAAGCACGAACAACATATAGGAGCATTTCCTTAAGCCTATTAACAAGCACTTTAGGCACAAATTTGTAGATAACATTGCACAAGCTAATAGGTCTAAAATCCTTAGGGCACTTCGAAGCTTTCAATTTTGGGGTCAGTGCAATAAATGTCCTATTAAAGGGGCTCAGATCAACCTTCCATTCAAAATATCAAGCACCATATCAATAATATTCGAACCTACAATATGCCAATAGCATTGGAAAAATAAAGTGGGCATATCGTAACGTCCTAGAGCCTTAGTTGGGTGCATTTGAGATAATGCTACCTACACTTCCTCCCCTAAAAAGGTCTTATCAATTTCTCATTCATTTTTGCATTGATCTTCAGTTGAACCAAATTAATGACATCATCAAAATTGTTGGAACCAGTCGAGGTGAAAATCTTTTCAAAGTAGTGTCAGAAAGCTTCCTCTATGTCCTCTTCGTTGTCAATCCAATGCCTCTAGTCGTTCATGATGGCTTTCACAAAATTGGTTCTTCCCATTTGAGACACCTTCTCGTGAAAGAAAGTAGAATTTATATCCCCGTCAAGCATCCCGTTTTGTTGGCTCCTTTGAAACTACATAATTTTTTCCTCGTCCTCCTCAGAATCTTCAATTTAGCAGTTATGTCTCCTGATTTGCTCACTCATGTCAGCCAATTATGGGGGCTTTTTTTAATTTGGAGCTCTCCCCAAGCGTTTTTTGCAATTTCATCACGAATGAGTCTCTAAGCTAAGATGCCCCGAACTCACTACTGAATTCCTTAGAAATAGCACCCAGATGATCAACTTTATTACATCCATGTCTGTAGCTCCAAAAATCACTAACAAGCTCCTCACAACTAGCTTTCTTAATCTAGGCTTTTTCAAACCGCATTGGCTTTCCCCTCTTCTTTCTAGCTACTTTTCCTCTCCTCTTCACCTTGCCTCAAGCTAGACGTCATAATAGGGAGATGATCATGTTGGAAGAATAAGAATAACAATGGCTGGAAGATCGACAGAATAAACTGAGTCGTAGTTAAACTACTGCCTTGAAATCAATTACGGCTCGACTACGGTGCAAATCGATTCAGCCGGTTGCTCCCCAAGGTTAACTCAGCACACTCTTGAACGCGTGCACTTCGCGGGCAAGAGTTTGGAGTATGCAGCACACGAAAACCCAGAATGCAGAGAAGAAGAAGAAGAGAGGAGAGAAATGTGAGAGCTAGTGTTTCTAACCCTGCTGATAAAGCCTCTATTTATAGAGGGAATATAGCTATTACAAAACCATTAAAATGGCCGTTACAAAGCGTAAAGTGGCTATTATGAGGCCATTAAAGTGGCGGTTATGAGGCCATTAAAGTGGCGGTTACAAGAGCATTAAAAATGGCGCAGAATAAGGCTTAAAAAACCTTGTTGCCATTACTATTGCTCTAACATTCCCTCACTAATGGCATACAAGGAAAACAGTTTAGGAAAGGAATTCTGGGCAAGAGAGGGTCAGATACTTAAGCGTCAATATCTTTCGATTTGAATTGACACGTTAGTGATGTGAGGCAACAACCAATAGTCTAGCTAGTGAACAAAGTTTTGAACTAGAAAGACCTCGATTGAGACTCCCACAACACATATCAACCCTTAAAACACTGCATACTCTGCGATGGACATACTAGCGCTCTTATGGCCATGCGCACACCTTGGGTCTCATAAGCGCTCTAGAGAGATAGCCTAAGTCTCTCATGGAAGGCGGCCAAACCTTCACGCTTACGTAGGTAATTCCATCAAGTCTATCTCAGCATAGACCACCATAACTACGGCTATGGAATTATTAAGAGTATAACATAGCTCATCCTCACAATCATCAAACGGTGAATTCATCAAGTGCTTCTCACTAGCACCCCCACAATGGGTATGAATCCATTAAGAGCGTAAGCTCATCCTCTAAGCACTACCACACACCATAGGGACAGGAATGTAGTGCATCTTGAAGATTAGTATGGTTTCGTTTAACCACGAGTGGGTATCCACCATACCACTTCAAGCCATAGGCTTAAGTCCTATCCCCCTCGACGTTTCAAGCACCACTCGCCTTGTCAACCCTTTAGTGAGAGAATCCGCCAGATTCTTCTCAGATCTCACATATAGCAGGGATATGACACCATGTTTCAGCAATTGTTTCGCCGCACTGTGTCTAATACGGATGTGTCTCCTCTTTCCATTATAGACACTATTGTGCGCCACTCCTATTGCTGCCTGCGAGTCACAATGTAGGGAAATAGGTGTTTCCTGTTTTTCCCAGAGTGGCACGTCTGCTAATAGACCTTCAAGCCATTCTGCTTCCTGACCTGCCAACTCAAGAGCAATGAATTCAAATTCCATGGTAAAGCGGGCTATACAAGTCTGTTTGGAAGACTTCCACGAAATAGCCCCTCCACCTAGAGTAAATACATAACCGCTAGTAGAATTGGCTTCATCATTATTGGAAACCCAGTTTGCATCACAATATCCTTCCAATACAGCAGGAAATTTGTTAAAGTGCAAACACCAATCAATAGTACCTCTAAGATACTTAAACAAACGAAGAAGTGCGTCCCAGTGTTCTTGGCTAGGGTTATGTGTATAGCAACTTAACCTATTGACGGTATAGGCAATGTCAGGATGAGTAAAGTTCATGATAAACATTGCACTTCCTATAATTTTGGCATACTCAGTTTGAGACACACTAGGCCCTTTGTTCTTTTTTAGATGTATGTTAGGATCATAAGGCGTTCTCACGGGTGTTACATCAAAATAGTCAAATTTCTTTAACACTTTTTCAATGTAATGTGACTGACATAATGAAAAACCAGTGTTGGTTTTTCGAATCTTAACCCCTAAGATCACATCTGCTTCTCCCATGTCTTTCATTTCAAAAAGAGAAGACAGTAGCTTTTTAGTCTCCTTAACAACATGCAGATTCGTACCAAAAATCAGCATATCATCAACATAGAGACATATAAGTACACAATCTGATCCAATCAATTTTGAATACACACATGAATCAAACAAATTCACAACAAAGCCATTTTGCACTAAAGAGCTATCAAACTTTTCATACCATTATTTGGGAGCCTGCTTCAGACCGTAAAGAGACTTTCTCAGTCTACACACTTTGTCCTCCTAATCGGGTACCTCACAACCCTCATGTTGGGTCATGTAAATTTCTTCCTCTAAGTCAACATTAAGAAACGCTGTTTTCACATCCATTTGATGTACAACAAGATCAAAAATTACAGCTAAAGCAATTAAAGATCTAATGGTGGCTATTTTGGTCACAGGAGAGTAGGTGTCAAAATAATCTATGCCCTTTTTCTGGTTAAAGCCCCTAATAACCAATCTGGCCTTATATTTATCAATTGACCCATCAGACCTCAACTTCTTTTTGAAGATCCACTTACTGCTAATGGGTCTATAACCCTTAGGTAGGTCTGTCAATTCCCATGTTTTGTTTAACTCGAGAGAATTTATTTCACTTTTAATAGCTTCTCTCCGGAAGGCATCATCTATGGACCTTAAAGCCTCTTGATAGGTTTTGGGATCCTCCTCAATCAAGAAAATGGACACCAATTCTTCAGTTATGACATCTATGTCCAAGTTGTCAAAGGTTTCTACTAGGAATGCAGTGACAAAGTCGGGTCCAAAACTGGTTTTCGTTCTGAGTCTCTTGCTTCTTCTAGGTTCAGTCACTACGACTTTAGCATCATAACTAGAAGTAGGCAAGTTCACATTTTCAGGCATAACATCAGGTACCACAGTAGGCGCTTTCTTTTTTAAAGGAAAAACATGCTCAAAGAATTCTGCATCTCTATATTCAGAAATAGAATAATCACTCAATGACATGAATCTATAAGCAGCACTGTTTTGAGTATAGCCAATAAAGACAGGATCAAAGGTCTTAGGGCCTATGTTGGTACGTTTATGACTAGGTAAGGCAACCTTAGCTAGACACCCCCATACTTTCAAATAATTCAGATTGGAAGCATACCTTTTCCATAGTTCATATGGGGTCTGATCTAGTTTTTTGTGATGAACTCTATTGAGGATAAAGCAAGCAGTTAGTACAGCTTCGCCCCACATATTATCAGGCAACCCAGAGCTAATAAGCATAGCATTCATCATTTCTTTAAGGGTACGGTTTTTCCACTCAGCTATACCATTTTGTTGAGGGGTATGAGGGGCACTAGTCTCATGTATAATATCATGTTTCTCACAAAAAATAGTTAGAGAGTTGGTATCATATTTCCCACCTCTATCAGACCTAAGTCTCTTTATTTTTCGGTCTAATTGATTTTCCACTTTAGCCTTGTATTTCAGAGACATTTCCTCAGCCTCATCTTTAGACTTAAGGAGGTAAACTTTGGTATATCTAGAGTAGTCATCTACAAAAGTAATATACCATTTCTTTCCTCCCTTACTGACTGTGTTCTTAAAGTCTGCTAAGTCCGACTGCACGAGTTCAAGCAACTCAGTCTTTCTAGTTGTTATGGACTTGAATGGTTTTTCAGCAAATTTTGCTTCAACACAAATGTCACATTTCAAACATTTTTCTGTGATGTTAGGAATTAACCTCATGTTCCTTAGCTTATTTATCGAAGCATAATTAACATAACCAAGTCTGTCATGCCACAAGTTCACAGACTCAACAATATAGACAGAAGAAGGAGCATTTCCATTAACAGCATCAGAAGCAACATTCAGAACAAAGAGCCCCCCACTACGATATCCCTTCCCAACAAAAATCCCATTGCGAAGAATAACAGTTTTTCCAGCTTTCTGGTTCACCTCAAAACCAGCAATGTCAAGAAGACTACTGGAAACTAAGTTTTTACGAAGGGAAGGTACATACAACACATTGTTTAAGCATAGAGATTTTCCAAAAGTAAATTTAAGGAGTACTTTCCCTTTACCCATGACTCCAGCGGTGGCAGCATTGCCCATGTAGACATGTTCGCCATTAGGTGCATCTTCGAAGTCATGCATCAGATCCTTGTTGGCGCAAAAATGTCTTATTGCCGCAAAAATGTCTTGTTGCTCCAATATCCAGAATCCACTCTGTGGAATTCAACACCAGGTTGACCTCTAGTGTTACTGCACAGAAAATCTTAGTATCTTCAGTCAGATTGGCTTGTGGTCTAACCACAAGATTTTTGGGGAATGATGCAGCCATTGCAGATTAATTGCTTTGAAAATGTTGGAAGAATAAGAATAACAATGGCTGGAAGATCGACAGAATAAACTGAGTCGTGGTTAAACCACTGCCTTGAAAGCAATTACAGCTCGACTACGGTGCAAATTGATTCAGCCAGTTGCTCCCCAAGGTTAACTCAGCACACTCTTGAACGCGAGCACTTCGTGGGCAAGAGTTTGGATTATGCAGCACACGAAAACCCAGAATGCAGAGAAGAAGAAGAAGATAGGAGAGAAACGTGGGAGCTACTGTTTCTAGCCCTGCTGATGAAGCCTCTATTTATAGAGGGAATATACCTATTACAAAACCATTAAAATGGCCGTTACAAAGCCATTAAAGTGGCTATTATGAGGCCATTAAAGTGGCGGTTATGAGGCCATTAAAGTGGCGGTTACAAGAGCATTAAAAATGGCGCAGAATAAGGCTTGAAAAACCTTGTTGCCATTACTATTGCTCTAACAGATCAGACCTCCTTTTTGGAAGATGTGAGACATAGTTTGATGGAAAAAGTCCAACCCACTCACGATTCCCCCCCCCCCAAAAAAAAGGTTAAGCCGCTATGGAACGTTCTCCTCATCGTCCTAGTTACTTGTCCGTGTGCAACAGTTCCCTCAGTACCCTAAGTCACAAAGTCACAATTCTAGAAACCCTTAAGAGCACATTGACGATCTTTGGCAACCCTCCAAGCTTTTCTTCATTTAGCAATATTTCGTTAAAAACCGAATCAAAGACATGACATTAGTGATGTGTTTAAACTCTCTATGAGATCCTATGTCTTCCATTTATTATTATCCTCTGGATACCCATAAACACATGTCATATGCTAGATCCCTTGCCCCTCCTTGTTCATGTTGTCCACCTCCAAGTGATTTTGTAACCAAGACTTGAGAGAAAGGTCAAGATGTCCCTTCTAGAAAAGCGCCAATCCACTACTTCGTTGCCTTCCGTCCTCATAAAGGAAAACCATGTTAGGATCTTTATCTTTCAAGAGCCTAGACAGGGCTTGAACTTTTTGTGGGTTCCTAAGCCTACGACAGCTCTAGATAAAGGTAACCATGGCTCCGAACTGGGCTGTGGAACAGCCTCCTTCCTCTTAATAACATCCACAGCCTCCTTCCTCTTAATAACATCCTCCCCCTTTTCCCAAGTCTAGCGATCTCGCCTTCTTCCCCGCACAAGAATCCACCATGATAATGTCATGCATAACTACTCTTTTTCCCATTAGAGAAGGATTGTGAAGTTCCTTCTTCCTGCCATCTCCCGTATCCTGAGGTACAGGATGCCATTTTTAGCATTTTTTTTAATTGTTTAAGGCACACCATTGTCCTCTACCCCATTCTTATCAATCTTCTTCCCCAATTCCTTAATCCCCCCATAGGGTTGGAGATCTCGGTTGCACTAGACGAGGCCTCAATATCTGTAATTGTGACCCCACCAGTAAAGTTGGTGTTCAGGAGACTTAAGACCACATCCTCAAGCCTACAACTTTCTACTCCGCTTTCATAGTTTTAGGCTTGAAAACAACCCTCCTAGCAGGCTTACCTATCCCATGTAGCTGTCCCATGTCGGGTCTATGAAGCATTCTCTTAGCGAATCACGGAGCAACTCCACATAACCAAACACCCCACCATCATCCTTATCATTCTCTCTTTCCATACAATCTCGATCCACATGCCCATATTTCCACAAAAATAGCAGAGGTTGGGTACACTACTAGAAAAGAGGTTTCTAGCGATGAACAAATTAGTCGTTAAAAGCTGAATTTTCCGTCGTTAAATGTTTTGACGACCAAAAAAATGTTGGTTGCTACTCATCGTCATTGGTCTCGTCGTTAATAGTTTTAATGACCATTTAAAAAACTTCGTTGTTGGTGCGAGTAAAGATGAAACATGATGTCATCGTTATTAATAGATTAGGCAAAGATGAACATCACATTATTAATGACTAAGTTAGTTGTTGTGAACTTCAAAAATTATATATATCAAAAATTAAAATCCCAATCATTAAAGATGGACTTGGTTTGTTGTTATTGTTTTTGTGAAGTTAATGATGAACAGTTTTCACCGTTAAAAAGTACAATAGTATGAAGGTATGTAATAACGACCAATATTTTTTCACCATTAATAATGTTACGAATAACCTAAAAATAGTTCATTTATACAATATATTTGAAAACAATGGTTAACAATTGATTGAATAGATAACAAAAATACTAGAAATTTAAACTTGAACTTATATATATTAATCGAATCCAATACCAATAGTTTGCGACTATACGCTACAAAACACAACCTTACACCAACAACTTCCTCAAAACAATGTATTTTAAGAAAACAACATATAGTTGCCAAAAACTAAAAAGTCGTTCTCAAAATCAACAATTGAATACAAGTAATTAATGCTAACTAAAAAGGAGAAAAAAAGAACGCCTGCTAATGATCCGTCATCTTCATGAATAATCAATAAAACTAGGGAAACGCCAGAACTCGAATGAGCACCATGTGTCGTCAAGCATCTACAAAAATGGAGATGTGTTAGAAGTTGAGTTCATCGAGATCAGTAAATCTAAATTATATATATATCCTGCATTTTCAAGCATATATAACAAAGGAATAGAAAAATGCCCTAAACAAGAACCTGCAACAACTAATGTTGCAGCAAATACTATCACAATAGATGCAACGGTTGAGCTGATTGCACTATTAACCGTAGCAACAAAAGACTAGTGCAGTGATAGCATCATATCTACTACAAAAATTGCACAAAAGCCACAGCTCTCTCCTTGATCAAATTTCAATCAACCAACACAAAACTATGCTCCAGTTGCATATGCCACATCAAAATAGTTCAAAATTCTACAAATTGATTCCAAGATGAAGGATCTTATCTTTTCCTACAAACTAAAAATAATATCAACATTCTTTGATCAAATTCAATAGATTACAAACTCTTTGATTAAACTAATATCAGCCCAATTGAGTGATCCCGACACAAAGCCTTGAAATTTACAGAAAGCCACATTTCATCAAATCTGATTAGAAGGAATTTGAGGTGATTGCAATAGTAACCATAGCAGCAAAAGAATAGAGCAACAGCAACGCACATCATGACAACAACCAATCTACAATAAAAATTACACAAAAGCCAAAACTTTCTCTCCTTTATCAAATTTCAAATCAACCAATACAAACCTTTGTTCCAGTTGCATGTGCCACATCAAAATAGTTCAAAATTTTGCAAATCGATTCCAAGATCAAGGATCTTATCATTTCCTGTCAATTGAAATTAATATCAACATTCTTTGATTAAATTCAAAAGACACTACTAACTCTTTGATTAAACTAATTTCAGCCCAATTGAGTGATCCCAACACCAAGACTTCAAATTTACTCCAATACCACATTTCATCAAATTTGATGAAAAGCAAAATTTCTCACAATATTTATAAGGGAACCCAAAAAAATGCAAAACTAGTAAAAGGGGAAGTGACAATTAGCAAAAATGAACTTAGAACTCCAATGTCCTAGACTCATAAAATAAGTATTCATTTAGATTAGGTTACCAACATTGAGTCCCATTTTTTGTGTTAGAAAAAGATGAAATATTAACGTTTAATTGCTTGGAAATATTAACGAACTTAGAAAACTTAGAATCTAAGCTACATAATACAAGGGCTTATCACAAAATGCCTGAAGTATTAGTTCATGATTACTGAATATTAACCTTGATTGCTGCATATTAACGAACTTGGAAAACTTGGAAGTAACATTATAATACTATGAATTACTCGAAACTATGACATCTACAATTGTCATACTAACCACAACAAAAATACTTGAAGTATCAGTTCTCGAAAGCTAGAGAAGTGTTCAAACCAACAAACAAAGTATGCAACATCATAACTTTAGAGGAGTTTATCACAAAATGCAGTATCCATAAGGCAATGAAAATATGACCAGCTTTACCTCTTGCTATGACAGAAATATGACCAGCTTTACCTCTTTTTGTGACAGAGGAGGCTACCGTCACTATAAAAAATGTGGTTTTTACCAACATGGATAATTCTGTTGCGATAACTACATGCCAGTGTTTCTCTTTGGACTCTGGCACATAAAAGACTTGTACTGCTTGAGATGCTAGGACAAAAGGTTCGCTTGTTTTCCAACGTGATTTAATGTTAACAAGAGTAAATCCAAACTCATCTTATTTTACACCTCTAATTGGATGCACCCAATCACATCGAAATAAGATAACACTTCTTCCTTGAGGATAGCTCAACTCAATGATTTTAGTCAAAATTCCATAATAAGCTATATCTCCTGTATCTGTGCAAGAATTCATAAGAACACCAAAATTTTGGGTCTTGCTCCTTTTATCAATCTTTTTAATATGCCACCTGTACCTATTACAGGTAATCTTAGTCATTGTCTTTATCCATTCACTTGGAAATGGGCTTAGATATTTCAAATCATCAACCATGGAACAATCGGCGGGATGATGCCTATGAACCTGAGAATGTACAGATTTTGTCTATTACGATACATAGACCATGTAAAGTTTGCATATATAAACATCATATGTATATTAAGATACTTACATTTTGTTGAAACCATTTTGGAAATGTCTTTTTATGAATCTCACTAACGCTTTGATTTGAAATTTGACATTCGGTACTAACAATCTCATAATGCTCTCTGAAACCATAAAAACACGTCTCAAATTATATAATGAATTTTAGAAATTTTATTATACCAAATCGAACAATAAGGTGTACAGACTTTGCATAACTTTGAACTTCGTCGTAGTTAAATAACACATAAGTATGTGCTTGGTCGATTAATAAATGGTCAGGACGAATGTCTTTCTTTTTAGATAATGCTCGACATCTTAAGGAGAACACAGGTAGTCCCTTATAGCATTCATCACCATCATCATTATTCCTCAAGGACCTATTCTCCTTAGTCCCCACACCCGGTAAATATCTTGCATAAAATATCAAACATTCATTTGCTACGTATCATTCAACAATTGACCCCTCTTGACGGCTTTTATTACCAACAGACAATTGTAACATCCTCAAGTCCCCACGAACATCAAAATCACATGACATGGCTATTATATTTAGTTGTAAATATAAAACTGTGGATGTAAAAATTAAA
This sequence comes from Selenicereus undatus, assembly GCA_017589665.1. Classification (NCBI taxonomy): domain Eukaryota; kingdom Viridiplantae; phylum Streptophyta; class Magnoliopsida; order Caryophyllales; family Cactaceae; genus Selenicereus; species Selenicereus undatus. The sequence continues at coordinate 80,830,004 of JACYFF010031956.1, forward strand.
AATTGTGTATATACCTTTCTACATTGTACATCTAATGACAAATGACTAGACCTATAACCTTTGCTTCTTATGGCGACAACTATGTGTACCATTATGTCAAAGAAAGAAGGCAAAAAAATGCTTTCCAAATGACAAAAGGTAACAATGACACGATCCTATAACCTCTCAAAATCTTGAGGTGTTGGAACTTTAGAGCAAAGCTCTTCAAAGAAGCTACTTAACTCAATCAACGCAATCACCACATTTTTGTCTTTCATTTTCTTTGCAATCAGTGGCAATAGTTGCTGCATTATAATATGATGGTCATGACTTTTTAAACCATAAATTTTACCATCAATAATGCGCCTTTTGATATTTGGTGCATAACCATCCTGCACTTTCATAGAAGCAAGCAAACTGATAAATTTCTCTTTTTCTTTCTTGCTTAATGTACTTTGCCTCTGTCTTCTACTGGATGAAGTTTATCCCAGATATTCAAGTCCTTTAGGTCAAGACATGATTGCAACGTATCATTTGTCTTTCCTTTAATGCCTAGAAGTGTACCAAGTATACTCTTTGAGACATTTTTTTCTATATGCATAACATCCAAGTTGTAACGTATCAGAAGATGATGCCAATAAGGGAGTTTGAAAAATATGGTCTTTTTATTCCAAGGCATCACGTCATCCCCCTTTCTTTTATTTTTCTTTTTAGTCTCTAGATGTTTTCCAAATATAACATCAAGTCCTTCCAATTGATTCAACAAGTTAGTTCCAGATAGCAATTCAGGAGGAGGCCTCATTTCTATTTCTCCATTAAATGCCTTCTTACTACACTGAAATTTATGATCTCCTGGTAGAAAACAACGATGGCCTATATAACACATTTTTCTACTTTTCTTCAAATAAAGGGAACATGTGTCAACATTACAATATGGACATGCATACTTCCCTTTGGTTTTCCAACCTGACAAGTTCCTATATGCAGGGAAATCACTTGTAGTGCACACTAGGGCTGCTTGTAAATCAAAAGTCTCATCCTTTGAGGCATCATAAGTTTCTACACCTGGCTCCTAGAGTTCCATTAGCTCATCAATTAAAGGTTCTAAGAACACATCAATATCGTTTCCTGGAGACTTTGGACCAGGTATAAGTAATGAAAGGAACAGATAATGTAACAACCGGAATTTCAACCCCTCCGTTCAGCCGATGTATGCCGTTATAATTCTGCCTGAATGTCGATTTTATTGAAATGAATATTATTATTCTCATTGTTATTAGCTTTTTGGGTATTAAAGATTATTATTGGAAACCTCATTGAGCAGATTCCCGAATACGACTAGAACGTCGAACTTTGGGAATGATCGTGCAATTTATTGAATCGAACCTTAATATAATCAAAAGGCGAATAAATCGACCGATGATTATATTAATGGTTATGGTTTAAGATTATAAAGGTCGAAAAATTGAATTTATGGTATAGTGGGTTGGTGTTTTTATCATTAGACAAAACAAAAAGAAAATAAAGATAAAAAGGGAATAGGGGGCCAAAACAAGCAGGCAACCCCCCCTTTTCTAGGCTCACACTGCGCGACCCCCTCTCTCCTCTGCCTTCGCTACCACCGGCCATGGCGCCGGCCGTTCGTCAATCGTCGGTCGCCGTTTGGCCGCCCGGGCAACCACCGACACCACCCCTCTCTCTCTTCCCCTCTCTGGCTTGCGCGCGTGTGTGTACAAAAGGAGGTTCGCCACCTCTGTTTTGGACATCACCGGCCCGACGCCGGCCATCGGCCGACGATTCCGACCACTGCTCCGCCACTCTCGACGCCACCCTTGACGCCACGCCACGCAGCCCTCCCCTTTTTCTCAGGCGTGCGTGTGGGTGGAAGAGGAGGACCGTGCCCTCTGTTCGGCCCTTCCACCGGCTGATCGTCGACCACCAGTCACCGGCAAGTAGCGTGGGGAGAAGAAGAGAGAGAGTAAATGGGACAGCAAAGGACTGACCCGAGCGCACACGGAACCAACCCAAATCAAACCCTAAAACGGGTCCTCTAGCTTGGAGTCGAGGTGGGTTACCTCATCCTCCTATTTATGGTTAAATTGTTAATTTCGATAAAGCTTATTGATTACTGATTATAGTTTGTTCAGGTTGAATTCAATAGTTATTGGTTATAATTCGTTCAGGTTGAATTCAATAGTTATTGATTATAATTCGTTCAGCTTGAATTCAATAGTTATTGATTAAAATTCGTTCAGGTTGAACTTGAATCAATTATCAGTAATATGAGGAAGTGGTAGCGTGAATTGAACGATACCATGTATATATATATATATGTTAGTCGTACTAAATTATTAAAGTTATCGCGTGGCAGTTATATAAGGCCCATTTGAGGTGTCCATTTATTGTTTCGAATTTACATTTCAAGCCTAATTAAACCCTTTAAGCCTAATACGGTCCGAAACGTTCGGTTGTTACTTCGAAGTCGGTAATCGAATCGACTTAAGCCATTTAAGCATATTATGGTTCCAGGCATTCGTTATCATAGTTATCATATCGAATTATTGAACGATCATGGTCTAACTAAACATATTAAACGAGCATGAATCAACTAAGCATACATATATCGATTCTAGGCATTTATAGTTCATTTATTTAACGATTATGAATTAAGTAAACTGCAGACGGGTAGAAACTTAACATATTCGAACCTAACCATATATACGTTGATTCTAAACATTTATAATTTACTTCGAAGTCAATAAACGGTATGAATTAACTAAACGTACATTCGTCGCTTCTAATCACTTATAATCCACTTCGAAGTTAGTCTTCAGGCATGATTTAGCTGAACAGGTCCGAATCTAAGCTAAACATGCATAACTTATTGATTTTATGTTATTTGTCAATTATATGAAAATTTATGAGTATGTCAAGTTTATCGATTATATATATATATATATACACATTAAGTTTATATGTAATAATCAAATTGATATATATATAACGTCAAGTTTATCATGATATATGTCAATTTGATTTAATCGATTACAGAAACCCCTTATATATATAACGTTTATTAATTGTATTTTATTGATCCTTGCAATTAATTGATCATTGATCTCATCTCGTATGAAACACATATCGTTCATCGATTATGCATATTTATCGAATTATATATAGTGTTCGTCGATCATATAAGTTTATCGTTTATATAACGCTCATCATATATATATAATGTTCATTGTGTATGATCACTTAAAGTTCATTGCTTATATAATGCTCATCGCATATATATTGCTATATATAACGTTCATTGAATATGTCTACTCACTTACAGTTCATTGATTATATAACGCTCGCCGATTATACAAGATTATAGTATCGATTATATGCATGATTACATTAGCGATTACCAATAGATCTTGATCCATAGGGTGAATTCCTGGATTATATAATAGACATAGAAACCATGATCCATAAGGTGACTTCATGGATTATATGATAGACATTTTAGGTGGAAAATAGTTCCACCTTAAATTGGAGTAGAAGTGAGGCCATCTCGGTACGTACATTGCCTATGTTCTTCGAAAACTCTATGTTCTTCAAAAACTCACAGTATTCTCAGCAACGAAAAATCAAAACAAGATTCATTTAATGAACCAAGTTCTCAATGTTCTGTCATATAAACGAGTGGCCTCGCCAATTATCATCAGGGCTTATGCCCTTCAGTTATCAAGGCTTATGCCGACCAATACACCCGCGCGTGGCGTCAGGGCTTATGCCCATCAGTTATCAAGGCTTATGCCGACTAATATACCCGCGCGCGACGTCAACTCAGGCTTCTCGATCGGCCTGGGGGGTGTGAGCACCTAAAGTACGATCGTTTCAAGATGTACATCGACCAAGGGGTTCACTTTCAGATAAGAATCAACAAATCAATGTTACTTATACATTCTCTCTCTCCTGTTTGCAAAACAAAATCTTTTGAAATGCGGCGCCCAACCATTTAACCTTCAAGTCTGTTTTACTGCATAGGGATGTACGTCTGAGTTTCGGCTCATATTTCGAAACATGTTAGGTAGAAAACAGTTTCATGTTTCGTCTATTGCCTAAGTTGTAACCAACCTAAAATGGTTTCATGTCTAGTCGACAGACATTAGTTTATCGATCGACGTTTATAAGTCTATTGCCTCTATATGTTTATCGATCGTATACACCGTATCCATTATATAGTTTATCGACTGCATAGTTCATCGTATCGTATCCATGAATTATGTGAAGGGCATTGAGTCTATTCGTATCGTATGGTGATTACATGACGTTTGTCAATTGTATATTATAGTCAAGGTCCATAAATGCTTTATTACATGATCGCTAAGTGCTCTTAATTGTTTATCAGTCGCCTATTTGTATCTTTAGCTTAACCAACTCAGTACCTTCCTGGAAGTTTGCATGTAACTTCAACTTATATGTTTCAAGACTCATTATTTGGCAGAGAATTCAAAAATCAATATTTCATTTCTCTGCTAGAAGGCAGAGACAAAGCTCAGTTTTTCATTTCTCTGCCAGTAGGCAGGGAATTCAAAGCTCAGAATTTCATTTCTCTGCCAGAAGGCAGAGGCAAAGCTCAGTATTTCACTTCTCTGCCAGTAGGCAGAGAATGCAAAGCTCAGTATTTCATTTCTCTGCTAGAAGGCAGAGACAAAACTCAGTATTTCATTTCTCTGCCCCGTAAGGAGAGGATTCAAAGTTTATTGTTTCATAATTTGCCAGTAGGCATGAGTTGAAGTTACATGAGTTGAAGAAACATGATCAATTGAATAAACAAGCATGTAAAGTTCAGAGGTCCATATATTCATTTTATTGCTCTTACTACTTGATACTAAAGAAGATTATTGAAAAATTGAATTGAAAACCTGAAAAGGTGATTAATTGTTTATATCTTGTTTAGAAAATGATGTTATAGATCCAAATTTATGACACAAGTACAAGAGGAGAGGAGATAATGGTATTCATAGATCATGTCCACTACTTACATTAACATATGATATTGTTTTATTAAGTTTACGAGTTCATACTAGTGGCTTTTGGTGCAAATGCTATTTCTCTTGCCTTGTGATTGGAACACACTATGCGATAGGTGAATTCTTCAAAGAAAAGGAATTACGAATGACGGTTGTAAGTTATTATTGCATCTTTTAGGGGAGGGGGCTATCCACTGTGCGATTATCGCTCATCCCATCTATCATTGTGCCTCCAGGTTTCTGAAGGAAGCCGAAAGAGAGTCACTGCTGCCTAGAAGTGAAATGATGGACTCGTACGTGAACTGCAATGTGTTTTGTGGTGTGTGATTGTAAATTGAGTTCTTGTGTGCTTAGTTGCATATCATTTAGAGTCGCTCTGTATGGCCATATGAGCCACCATCTAAGTTGTCAGGTCTGTATTGTATTTGTCGCTGTTTATTTGGTTATCATTAAACTGCATTGGTTATAGTGCTCCGGGCGGGTGGCCCGTAGAGCTGTGAACTCCGGCGGGTGGCCGTTGAGTTAGTTTTTATTATTTTTCAGTGCAGGGGTTTTATTGTAAGGCTGTAAGCCTGGGAAAATGGTCAAGTTTTAGGGGAAACTCTGTCCGTTTTGCCCCAGGATTTAAGAACAAGATAGTAAAACTTCTAACTTTAGGGTTGGGGGCCTTACTTTTTGAGCCCCCATAAAGTTCACTAAATCAAGCAGTCGTGTTCCATCATGGAACGGCGGTAATGCCTCCAATCAAATTAGAAGTCTTCCGTTGCTAAATTATAATAATAAGTGGTTATGTTAGAATAATCAGATATTAGCAATTGGGGGCGTTACAGATAAGGTTGTTTCACAACCATGGAGGAAAATTATAAGTCATCAATATAACAGGCCATGTACTGTATTGAGTGCTCATATTGCCATACGGATTAAATTCGTCACTTGACAAGCAAAGCCTGACATTTCGCGGATCATTAGCAAATTTTTATACCTATTATCAAAATGCTTCCAAGCATAATCATCAGCTAGATGTCTTAATCTTCCATCCTTTTTACATCCCTTTGCATGCCATCTCATCAAAGGAGCTGTCTTAGATGACATGTACAACCTTTTAAGCCTAGGTATTAGGGGAAAGTGATGTAAAATCTTTATTGGAACTGGATTGCCAGAAGCTAATTTCATTATCGTCCCATCATCTGCGAGCTTATATCTAGAAGCATTACACTTATGACACTTGGTGAGTTCAACATCATCTTTCCAGAAAAGGACGCAATCACTAGGACATGCATCTATTTTTTTGTAACCAAGATCAAATTGTTTAATGATGCTTTGCATTTGTTTAAAGGAATTCGGGAATACTGAATCTTTTGGAAGAGCCCTTTTGAAGAGTTTTGTAAATGCATCAAATGCCCTGTCACTGACATTATGCACACATTTAAGAGGATACATCTCAACAATAAATGAGAGTTTACTAAACTCTACACAACCCGGATAGAGGACCTGGCCCGCATCTTCAATTAGTTTAAAAAACTTCTTTGTTTCTTCATTAGGGCCTGAGGAATCATTAATGGATTCATGGCATGTAAAAGCATCCTCTATCATATCATGCATATCATGTTCGATTGAACCATGACTCTCATGATTAAATTGATCATCTAGCATCTCATCATCGCCATCATTATCACTTAGAATTGGCTCCCTATGATGGACCCATACATGTTTATGGTAATTAGCATCCATCCCTTTTATAAGAAGGTGAACTCTTACAACTTCCCTTTCATGGTGGAATCGATTAGCACATGTCGTACATGGGCATAAAATCTTATCATCAATAGCAGAAGTCGCAAATGCATGATCAAGAAATGCATTTAGATATTCCATATATTTGTTATCCATTCTCCTCAACTTCACCCAACTCTTATCCTTAAACACATCCATAATGACAACTTCCTACATATCATAATTTTTAAATAACTATTCATTCTTAAGATATAAGCTAGCACACATTACAACAACAATTATAGTAAAAAATGTTAAAGTATAAATTGAAGAAAAATTCAGCACTACTTTGAGGCAGTTTGTAGTTACTTAAAATACAACACTGACATATAGCTAATTAACTCACAATCACTATAAACCATCATTAGTTATGTTGCAGCTGTTCCACCAGGCATTCAGAAAGCATATTTGGATTTAATGCAAACTGTTCTCAATATGATGTGTTTAGGCTCTCATTCAAGCAAAAGCTACATAAGTATACCATCTTATCAAGTGCACAAATTGAAAGATACTAGCCCGTCCTTGATCCAACCCAGGAGCTCCAACATAAGAGAATTTCATGATTTGATCAAATTCTTATTTGTATTAAGAAGCAAGGTTTCTATACTCTTATCCCTGCTGAGTCTTACTATACTAATGAGAATATGTCTTCATAGTTTTAGGGTCAAACTTAAAACTCAAAAGGTTGCTGCTATCCATAATCTCGAAAAGCACTTTATATATCTGGCACAAGAATCTAATATGTCTTCTAAATATTAGATATGAAATGCAGTCTATGTAGGAACTATCACTTCACATAAATTGATACCATATAATTTGACCCTCATGCTCCCTCTCAAGAACATACCAAGTCACAACGTCATGACAGAAAGGTCATACTACAGCTGCTACACAAGGCATTCAGACACCATTAATTAGACTATGGGAAACTTTCTCAACATTATTTGTTTATCAAGTTGATCAAGCTAAGGCTACACATGTAAGGCAATTCAGGTGTTCATCTTTCTAACTCATCTATATGCCTCCTTACAACGTAAAACAGACTTCAAGACATCAGCATGCCTTCATATGTCTTGAGCACTAATCATCTAGATTCCAGCATCACATAGGCACCTTGAAAAGCACAACATATTCGCTATCTAGATGTCATACTATATTTTCATATTAGACCTCCTCATATTACAATCAGGGACTAGATTCCCTAGTTAAAAGTCAAGTCTTATCCCTCATAAGCTATGATAATGTATTGAAAGATGCAGATCTTATAGTTTTAGATCAGATAATATATTTCTAGCTATTATCTCGTCGAGAATAGGCAAGGCTTTCAGTTTAGATGACAAGTTCAAAGCATTTCTATGATTAAGAAGAAGGTCAAGCAACAAGTGCCTTATTGAACATGAGCCACACGCATGAATTTGGAAGGAAAGACTTAAGCAAATGGCTCCAGAAACAACATGTATTCAATTCTGAAGACACAATCTCTCCACACCAAAAAGCAGGAAGTGGTTCCAAAAGGGCACATCCTAGTCTACATAGGGGAAGAAGCTGATAAGAAAAGATATTTTGTGCCCCTTTCTTACTTGAGCCACCCCATATTTCAAGACTTGCTATTATGCGCTGAAGAAGAGTTTGGCTTCCATCATCCTATGGGCGGTCTTACGATTCCTTGCACTTAAGAAGCATTCTTTAGTCTAACTTCTGCTCTAAATAGGAGATAAGGGACAAATCAGCAATGTTTGGCTTGATACTATTTCTTTTGGGGGTTAGGTTTTTTCTTTTGTTTTGGGAACTCAATGATACCTGAAGAAAAACTATGTAGATATACATACTTTCCCCCCTAGAGTGGTGGTTCTTGACAATTATAATGAATTCAAGATTATGATCTTCTCAATAATTATGCACCCAATTATGTTTTTAGTGGTCATTAAAATAGCCATTGCTGTCAGTGAATTCTTGTATCCGGCACACAAATGGACAGAACGCAGCTAATGTCTAAACATTCTCCAAGCTAGAGGCTTCATTATAATAGAAGTCTAGTTTTGCTTGAATTTTTACTACTTACGGCCCATTGATAGGGCTGATGCTAGTTGAAAATTTAAGCCAATGTAGACAGAATAATCCAGATGAATAAAGCTTTGGGGTGTTTTCCCTTCAGACAAATAAACTGCTTTCAAATTAGAAGTGAACTGCAGCACCAGCAAGACTACGACTTAAATGATTTGACACAATTTCTTTTTATGTTGTTGCCTTCTTCTCAAAACACATCACCATTGTTGGCAAAGATAATATGACAACAGTTACACCAGACATTCACAAGGTACTATATGCACTCATACTTTTCCAAGATGCCTTCATGAATTTGAGAACAACTTTGAGCAGCTACACCAGAAGCTACATACAAGAGAACAAGTTCGAGCAATCACAAAATTTGTCTTTACAGATCATCTGTAAACCACTTCGTTCAATCCTCTAACACAACATAAAAAAAAAGGGCGCAACAGATAAGCGTGTCTTAAAATTTCTTAAACACTAATGATCTGCGATGAAAAGGAGAAAAACATTGGCATCATTGCATCTTATAAATTGAGATAAGAAAGAATTAACCTAACTGCAAGATTAAACAAATCTTTCACCTAGGTTCATGTAGTCAACAAATTGTAAGCAAATCTTTAGCCTTCGTTCAATCCTAACTTTAACCAACAAGCACCTGAGCTTTGAAACTTTCAACACAAAATAAACAAATCTTTTACCTAGGTTTATGTAGTCAACACATTTTCCATATAAATACCGATCATTGTAAGCAAACGCATTCATAGCTTGTAAGATTTTCTAGTATCATAAGATTCAAAACCTCCTAAGAAAACATAGGCAAAAACAGAATCAACCAGAATGTCATAATACCCTTCAAACCCTTGTATAAATCTACATGGAAGAAGAAAGAATCAACCTAACTTTAACCCCAACTAGAATACCATTCATCCCAACATGATATTATCTAAATTCAACTCAATTTAGAGGCAATTGAAAAAATTAATTAATCAAAGAAGTCTTAGTGTGCCAACCCTATACACTACTGTCTGATTTCACATTCAAATTCAACAAACTCAAGGAAATTGCAAAACATTACCACAAGGGAGTTCCAAATTTAACCCTAAATTTTCATCTTTGTTGCGTGTATTATCAACTTCTCGAACAAGACCCATTCTTTCATGCCAACAGTGCTAGAGATAGGATGCAAACAGGTAATTGACAACATATTAGAAGCTTTGAATACATTGAGAGAGATGACAGATGAACAACTAACAAAATTCGACTGAACAACAACTCATTATCTATTTGGACTATAGTGTGAAGAAGACAGAGCATCATACCTATGGTAATTGACAATCGAGCAACAGCAATAACTCAACAACAATGGTGTTTGATGGGATTTTACTGGTTTTGGGCGAATTGAGAGATGGGCAACTTCAAATATGGGATTTTACACCCCCATATCTGGTTCCATTCGACTCTTCAGGGATGGAACATGGAGACTTCAGAGAATCGAATTCACTGGTACTGTCGAAGCAATTGAGAGCAAAGGACAATTTCAGAGGGTGGTGGGAGCTTCAAATAAACTGAAACAGCAGGGCTTGGTTATGAGTATCGAAATTTCAGTTTCACTAGCAGGGCCTCTTTTTTTTTTTTTTTAAAGGATTGTAAATGTACAACATAGTTTTCAATTGTTATTATGTTTTTCCCACGATGGTATATTTGCGTAATACCAACATAAGTTTTTTTAAAAAAATGATATGTTGGTAATGCTACCACAATACCAACAGATAAATTAAATGTCGGTAATATGGTAATAATACCAAGTTGGAAATATTAGGACCCCTCTTTCCTTCCCTACCTCAAAGCTTTAATACCCAAACATAGTCGAATTTGTTGCAAATAACTATTTTTACCAACAGATATTATTTTATGTCAGTAGATATCTGTTGGTAAACGGCACTTTTTTTGTAGTGCGTGGGTTTCCCCAACTAAGTCCCAACTTATCAAGTTGTCGATAGAAAATAAGAATATTAATAAAAAAAATTGCATGAAAATAAAATTTAAACTTGACAGGAAAATAAAGTTTGCAATCCTAGAATCAGCAATTCTAGCACAGTTGGTTCATTGTTGATCCAAAGAGATAAGCCTTTGTTTATGGCCTGTAGTCTGAGCTTTGCTAGTAAAAATAAGCCACCTCTCAATGACTCCATAATCTTTCCAAGAAACTTCTCTAAAAAGGAACAAACAAGAATTTTGAAATCAGAGGAACTGCATAAATTCCAACAAGATGTCAAAGGACTCAAGGGAAAAGAACATATATCTACGTCACAAGATCACCAACTCATTCTTTCCAAATGTCATTTGAAAACCATAAATACAGATCATCAAGGATAATTTACAAGTTCCATAAACTTTTGACTTATTGTTAACTAGAGAAATTTTTAAAAGGATGTCAATGCATCACAAGTTCCCAAAAATAGATACAATGGATCATAGCCTCAGCATGGAAACCCTTAAGAAACTGAGCCTGCAATTATGACCAGGATATCAAAACTAGAGAATTCATTCAATGGAGGAAAACAATAGATTGATAAATTTCTCCTACAAAATAACTAATACCCTTAGTTGTATTCTTCAACCTGGCAGATGGGCACAAATACTTTATCCTAAGCCAATTCATTTGTATTCTTCAATATGACAGGTGTACTCCTAAATATGATAGTAGGAGGCAAAGAAAGAAATGTAACCTCAAAAGTTATCCCAACCCACAAAATGGTAGCAACTGCCAAGAGGGTCAACGTGTGGGCGACTGAGCGCTGACTGGTTGAGGTAAGAAAAATCAAGGCAAGGCAAGCGCTTACCCAAAAAAAAAAAAAATCAAGTCAGCAGACAACAATATTCACAGACGTAGAAGGTAGCTGAAAAACCCGAATATGGCCATTATAATGAGCATCATAGTTGGCCATAGTGTAGAAACAACCTTCTAGCAATAGGTTCAGCGTCAAGAAACCTAGCACGAGTTTCCACCAAAGCATTAAAGGGAGAGGTGTGAAAAGGGAAAGTGACAATCAGAAAAAGGGGAAGTGACATTAGTGAAAATGAACTCAGAATTCCAACATCCTATATA
>JACYFF010031956.1:80842337-80876034 GCA_017589665.1 Selenicereus undatus
TACATATATGTACATATATATATATATATATATATATATATATATATATATATATATATGTATATGTATATGGACACACACACATATGTATACATATAAATATATATGTGTGTGTGTGTGTGTGTGCGCGCGCGCGCACATCGCAGGTTGAAACAACGGCGTGTCCTCAAAATGAACCTCGTAATGCTCTTAAATAACTCCTTCAAGTGCTAATAAATATTTGAATGCCTGCAGAATAAAAATGAGCCTAATTATCAAGGGCTAATTCGAAAAACGATAATGATAATAATATACGAATTAATTTAATAGCAATATAAAATAATAAAAAGGGGACAAGTTATGTGTATAAAAGGAGTGCGTCAATAATTAAAAATGAAAATGTCTTCTCCCAAAGTTACATCCAAAAGATATAAAATTCAATTTATTAATTCTACCCAAAATATTAATTCAATTTTCCAGACATGTATATACATAATGAATGGTAATAAATAAAAATAAAATAAAGATAAGAGAGGGAATTCATATAAATATAAGGAAATTCTAGAAAAAGATTATTTGTAAATAAATAAAAGGGTAAAAAGATAAAGGGAAAAAGAATTAATAAAAATCTAAAATAAATAACTCAAACCATAATAAACAAAAAAAAAATAACAAAACCTCAAAACTCTTCTTGATTTTCCCCTACCAAACTCGAGGCCCGCCTCTCTGTTTGTGTTGTGCTTCGCCACGCCCTGTAGGTGCTCCACCACCATTTGCGGGTCACATGATGCCACCACATCACCGCCCATCATCACCGATATCCACCACCCAGTGGCTTGGTGCCAGTCGGTTCCCTTTTCTCTTTGAATGTGTTCAAGTGGTTGAGAGGTGAAACCTTAACTATCCTTTAATTCAATTTTTTATCTTCTATGCTTGAATTTTGATAGTAAATGGTGTAATTAACATTAATGAGCATTAATTGTAAATTTCTTGGATTATTGTGGATGTTTGGATTGAGTTGTGAATTAAGAGAATTAGGAACAGTGTGGTGTGTGAGGGTTTTGGGACTTGAATGTGAATTAAGCTTGTATGTTGATTTAATGGAGTTTAAGTTGATGCTAATGCATATTTGAATGAGATTAAAAAGGAAAATATGTTGGACGAATGAGCTATAGGCATGAGCTTGAGAGATTAGGGTTACGACTTGAAGTGATATTTAAGTAAATTGTGTTGAATTATTAATGTTTAAATGAGTTGAGTTTTGATTAAATAGAGAAATATGTGTATATATGTACGAGGTTAATGGATGTATTATGTTTGGATCATGACTTGGTGATTAGAGTTTATGATTCAAATAAAGATACAAGCTTGTTTGTGGTATATTTGGTGGTTTGAGTGAATTATAATGAATCTTTGAATAAAATAATGAGAATTTGATGTTAAAATTTTGGGTATTGGATGTGTGTGCCATTGTCATGAGTTGGTGATTTAGGATTAGATGTTGGGTGAATATTAAGCTTAACTGGGTTGCTTTAAGGATGTTTAAGTGGGCCTTGTGCAATAATTGAATAAAGAGAAAGGGATATATATGTATATGTATGAGGTCATCGTATAAGTATATGGCATGACTAGTTGTCAAGTAAGTAAGGAGGGGGAAGGGAGTAAATAGTTTTACGGATTTGAAGCTATTAATATAATATGCCTATGTGGCTTTATTTCACTAATGATAATTGTATGATTGGGACTCGACTTGGACCTGGAATGAAGTTCATGAAGTCGCTTTAAATCATATTGCAAACCAAAGTTTAATGGCTAACGACAATTCATTAAACAGAAAAACAATAGCCATAATAATATTGTCAATAATAATTCTGGTAAAGGTGGCCATAATAATAACAATAATAATAACAATAACAGTAATAATATTGACAATAATAATGATCAATAACGCCATTAATAACAAACTCAACATGAGTCACACCATTATGTCACTACAACACGTATTTAAAAGGTCGTTAGTCATGTGAAGGAGAGAAACGAGAGCAAATAAGGTAGAACCAAATAAGTTCAAAATAATTGTTATGCTATTAAAAAAAAAGATAAGTTGAGGGAATTTAAATTATTCATTAAGTCAATTAACATAATAAAACTTCTTAATGTTGCACTAATTGAGAAAAATTACATATTTAGAGCAGAATTGAGGCCACCTCTGTCGCTTCAAGTTGCCAGCAAATGATTTTTAATAAAACAGAGAGAGATTCTCAAAGACCAGGTACGTACATTGCCTGTGCTCTTCGAAAACTCACATATTTCTCAAACTATGCAAAATCAATATAATATTCATATATTGAATCATTTTATGTAATGTTTTGCCACCTGAGCAATTGGTCCCATCAATTATCAATCATCAAGGCTTATGCCCTTCAATTTACCCACGCGGCTACAACCCAGGCTCTCTGATGGGCCTAGGAGGTGTGCACCTATCTCAAGATCACTGCAAGTATCAACAGGGGTCCACTTCCAGATAATAACTGGCAAATCAACTTTAATACATTCTCTCTCTCCTGTTTGCAAAATAAAATGTTTTGAAAGGCGGACACCCAACTAGTTAAACTCAAAGCTTATTTTACTACATAGGGATTTATGTGTTGAGCTTCAACTCATATTTCGAATGTTTTTATGTTTTCTGTTTTAGGTAAAGGATTAGTGAACAATCCTCCTCCTAGCAAACCAAAGGGTAACAAGAAATGAAAGGTCGTTACAATTCCTTTTGCTGAATATTCGTTAGCCAAACGCTCACAGTGATTTATAGGATAACATCCTAAGAACCTGATGGTTGTGTATTCTTTTGGACTTTGCAGTTACTAGTATTTTATAATAATACATTGAGTTATCAGGTGCATCACAACTTGTATAAATGGTTGAATGTATGTTATTTCAATTATGTGGTGAGTCAGGTGATTAAATGAGTAACACAGTAATACAGGTAAATTCAGGTAGCCTTGTTCCATTACGGAACGGTGGTAATGCCTCCAATCAACAGACTTCGGCTACCAATCAACAGTAAATGAGTAATTAAGTTTTAATAATCAGGCATTAGGATTTGGGGGCATTACAGACATGGGTTGGGAAGCTTGTTAACTAAGTTTTCTGTTATATGGGTGCAAGCATAGTACTAAAGGTGTATTTATTGTGTCAAAGTCAATGAATGGGAACAGGAAGGGGACATTATTAAGGATTTAAATTTTGTTGATTGGAGGTTGAATTCAACTGTGGTGCTCTAGGTAGTCTTCCTCCCCCCTTCCCCAAAAAATATCTATTTAAATGGATAGAAAAATAACAAAAGAGGATTTGCTGGGGTTTTGAATTTTGGTGGCTAGAGACTTGTAGGCTGAGAGTTGTTGTTGATTCCTCAATAGTATTCACTATTCATACTTTAGCAGAGCACTTCCAAAGAAGTCCAAATTGTATCATATGAGATAGAGCTACATGTCATGTTCATGTTTTGTTCCTTACTTTTGGGTTCTAAATTAAGAACACCCCTCTTACTCTAATGTATATATGTGACATTTGTGTGCTTTTTTATATATGTAACTTCAGTTCTATTAATGATCATCTTATCTTCGCAAATTAACTCGATGTTATGCAAGTATTTGCAACCGTGTAGCATAATAGAGCCCCCTCCTCCCGAGAGGGTACACAGATTGACTGAGGAAGTCAATAATGGTTGATGTATGAGCTCAATTACTTTTTTCTTTATGTTTTATATATTTAGTTTATAAATTTTTGTTTAAGTATGGCTTTTCCAAGCCTTTGTTTTGAGTTAGTGATTGTCCATTTTCATCTTTATTTGCGCCTCAACTTTTCTCGCTACTTGGTCTTCATATGTTTTATGCCTGTATCTTCATTAGCATCTAAGGGATAAGGTACTTCTCTAAACTAGGTTTAAGCACCATGTTATTTTCTGCATCATTTAATGGGACGATCATAACATTCTTTGCTGCAGCGCAGTTGAGTTTCTTGGGGTATGATACTTCTCCAAACTAGATTTAAGCATTACTTTATTTTCTACATGGATATTTATGTTAGCAGTGTGGATAAGAACTTGCATAATTGGTCCCACATTCTTCATGGAACTTTGTTATGTTCTTGGATCAAATTGTTGAAGCAAGATGATGTGAGTGGTTGCCATAAAAATGTGCAGTGGAGTCGTGCATGAAACAACAACGATAGTAATTTGGTGGAGTTCGAGTAGCAGTAGTTGTTCTATAGAATTACAATAGTGTATAAGCAAGTGGAAGTTGTGTAGCTACATGAAAAATGTTTACTTAAAAGTAATGAAGTAGCCACAGGACTTCATTAGTCGAAGTTGTCCCAACAACAAGCTGACATTTTTTCTTTTGTTTTGCCCGTAGTTGATGCTTGCATCTCACTGCAACTAACTGTATTTTATAATTTTTACCATCCTGCAGTTCTAAGAATTTCATAAACAAATTGAAAAAGAGAGATTTAGTTTGGTTCTTTGTATTGGGTATTGTGGTTCTATTTATACTTGGTGTGGATAAATAGGTTGAATTTTGCATATTTACATTTTGGATTATATATGTACCTCATTAACCATTTGTAATTTGTAAGATTCATCCTTTATTTTTCCTTTGTTTTCTTTTGTTGTATAAGATTCATCTTCTACATGCACATACAAGAGCTTTTTGGGGGAGGGGACTATTTAATTTTAGTGTTGTCTATTTTTTTTCAAGATAAATTCCATTATAAAGATTCACCATGCAAAACATGGGTCCATACTAGTATGTCTCGTAATGATAATCTAATTATACAATTTTTTCATTTTATTTATTTTGTAGATAATAACTTGAACTAGAAATATAATGAAAAGATACGGGGGAAAAAAACGAAGTTATTAAATTGGGCCCTAAAGCCTTCAAGTGATGGATGGGGATACCTTCTGCAAGCCTAGAAGCGCCTAAAGCAGGCTCATGTAAATGTTCAGGTGTTGCCCATCGCGCCTGCTCATTGCCACTCTTGAAGCTTCTAAGTCGTGTGTGTCATGGGTTGGCCACACCACTTGGCACGAATGTGACTCAAAAAATCATGGAATGGCTCACTGTCTTTGTGAGTTGCTTTTTAGTTTGTTTACTGGCTTAATTGTTGTTTGCTTAGATTGTGCTTCAATGACTGGGTATAGTTAAGTTAATGTTCTTTGTTGTGATTAGCCTTTTTGATGTTTAATCAATCTTATTTAGACGCTAATCTGCTTATTTACATTTGAATTGAGAGTTTTCTCTCACGTTCGCTAACTATTTGATAAAATCCTTAAAAGAAGTCCATCTGTGTTTTTGTGGTAATTGCCTTATGTTGAAAGGTGAGATCAGTTGGGTAGTGTGCCTGGGGAGAATAGTTTGAATTTTGACATGAAAATAATTTGAATACTTCCTAGCTACATGGAATTTGTTCTCATAATCTAATTGAGCTAACTCTATGAAATAGGCAGTTAAAACAATTAAACTAGTTTTCAACCTTTGAAAGAAGGTTTCGATGAGATTTGGTGGTGTAACCGACCATCTATGAATGCTAAAATAGAATTGGGAATGTTAAAATTTGATTTGATTGGTTGGTTCATCTTGGGTGGTTTAATGATAACAAATCCCTATTTTGTTTGTTTCCTTGGCTTAGTTTCTGCTTTCTATCAACCTTTTGACTTGCTTAACTTGAAACATTCAATAAGCTTCCGCATTTGCACATATCTATGAATATGATCCGTACTTGTGGATTGCTAATTGCAACTACATATATAGTGCACTTGCAATTTGTACTCATCCCAAGGAAATTGAAAAAATGAACTGCATTTTTGATAGGTATAGCACGTATAACAGATGTACAATACAAATAACAAAATATGTTAATAAGATGTATATTTTTATTTTTTATGGTACAATTTTTTTGGTTTTCTTCATCTGGAACTAGACCTGTCAATTTGGGCGGGCGAGTTGAATATAGGTCGGTTATATTCGGGTTCGAGTCAAATACGAATCAAATGCATTTCGTGTTCGGGTAAAACATGGGCGGACATGTTTCGATTATACAGGTTTCAAGTCGACCGAATGGGATTAGAGCGCCTTTTTTGTGAGTTACTTCTTTTTTGTCAAAATTAAAGACTTTGCATATTTAAAACTTAAAATTCTTTCTATTTAATGAAAAGCCATGGTAATTGTAATTTTTTGAAAGAATATTAAAGATATTTAAACTTTTCATTAGGATATATACACGACATTTATGAGTTGGCCATAGAGTCGAGCCCCGTGAGTCGGCCTGTGGACTAAAATATGGTTGGTAATGAATTGAGTCATTTATGAGTTAGGCTCATCTAAAACAAATGAACATGTTGAAGGGGTTCGACCAGCTAGTAACATATTTAATTTTTGGATATTTTTGCTAACTAACTTACTATTATCTTACCAAGTACGCTGTATTAGTGAATTGATCTTAACTCGAACAAGGGTCGGCCCATTACCCAACACTAGCATCATAATTTGAGACCAATTAGAATAAAAACCAAATTGGAGACTAGCAACATATTATAATTATGTTTTAATTATAACATCAAAATTTTAGATTATTATAAAGCAACATTATTTAAGAATGGGGATATAGACGAAAATAATAACCAACGCATAGAAGTGGGTTGGCAAAAATGGAAGTATGCTTCAGGTGTGCTGTGTAATAAGAGGATGCATGTAGGATTAAAAGGCAAAATTTATCGTATGGTAGTTAGACCTACTGTACTGTATAGATTGGAGTATTGGCCTATAAAAAAGACATAGGTCCAAAGGTTGATGGTAGTAGAAATGAGGATGGTAAGTTGGATGTGTGGTTATACGAGAATGGATAGAATTAGGAACAGAGTAATCAGAGACTTAGTTAAAGTGGCTCCCATCGAAGATAAGATGAGAGAAATAAGACTCCGACAGTTTGGCCATGTGAAAAAAAAGAAGTGTGGACGCTCCAATGAGGAGATGTGCGAGGATTAACATCCCCGAAGGTAAAAGAGGGAGGGAACGACCAAAGAAGAGTTTGGATGAGGTGTTCAGAGAGGACTTGAAAGTTGTAGGATTAATGGAGAACATGGCTCAGGATAGGAGATTATGGCGGGATAGGATTAGGATCTTAGACCACAGAGAGTAGGGTAGGTTTGGTTGTGGTTTTTCTGTTGAAGTAGGCTAGGTTTGGTTGTGGATTTTCTATTGAAGTACGCAAGGTTTGGTTGTGGTTTTGTCGTATATCTTGTTTGTATGCAAGTAGTACATACATCTAGGAAGAGACATTGTTTGCCTACCTCTGTTTGTTAAGGTAGAGTACTTTTCTCTGCTATGTTGTACTTATGTTTACATAGCTATGCCCACCTGATTTATTAGTATGTCTTGGTTCATTCCCTATTGCATATCCTTAGTTTTTTTTCATTAAATATTTTCACAAAATCCTTCCTCCATAAAATGTTTTCACAAAATCTTATTTTGTGGGTCTCTTTGATTCAGCCTCTCTATAGGCAGGGATGTCGGTAGGGGTAAAGTTGCCTACATCTGGATGTCCCCAGACCCTACGAAAGCGGAACTCACACTGAGAGGTGGTGGTGTTGTTGTATAGAGCAACATTATTTAAAATATGATGAAACATGTACATTTCACTAAAAATAAAACGATGTGACTCTCACAATTTTAATATAAATATTTGCGTTATTCTAAGTTGATTTTCTTAAGACTAGATAATTATTTCACATCATTTCATACCCCATATTTTTTAAGGTTTCTCATTTATAAGTTGTATATGACATTATAGTATGAGAACGAAGTTGCAAAAGAAAGGATAATATTGCTTAAATTATAAAAGGATGCGATAATTACATAACTTCTTTCTAAACAAACCGATATAATGAATAACTATTATTGTTAAGAAGGTTAAATTTTGTTAAGAAGGTTAAATTAAAGAAAAATCCAAAAACAAAGATATAATATTAGGGTCGAATAGCTAGGTCCAGGTTCGAGTCAAGTTTGACCCACTAATTTGCGGGTTTTTTAGGTTCAGGTTGAGAAAATCATGTTCAACATCCAAAATTTTCAGTCGAGTTCCGATCGGGTTTTTGAATTGGGTCAATTTTTATCAGGTCTATTTAAAACCACATTATTAGTTAGTGAGAGGAACAAAAGGGGGGGGGGAGTTGCCTTCTTTTTGTTTCATGCAGATGTAGTGGTTCGCAACTATTGATTATGTGCATGGTTTTAGTTATGTTTATCTTACTTTATGTAATGTTTTCATTGACCCTAACTAGGTATTATAAAGAATGTTAGGTGATATTTGGTTGATTGTAATGTAATTGCAATGTAATGCAATTAACTGTACAATGTAATTATGATTACTTAGTTTGTGGTAATCATAATTAAAAAATAGTTCTTTCATTGCAATACTCTTATACAACCAAACAAGGTAATGAAAACACAATTACAAACTTGTTTGCATTACAAGGCTGATTACATCTAATCAAACATTACATTATAGTCACAGCTGCCTAAGAGGCTCTATGCAATTGTCATAAATTTTTTCGTACTCTGTTTTCAGTATAATATTGTATTACCTTTGATAAAAGAATGATAAATGTCTTGCTACTACAGTCTTGATTTAAAAGTTATAACCTCACTAATTAAATTCAAAAAAAGTATCATTTAACTTCTTATTCATAAATTTCCATTATTACAAAATTATTTATGATTCCGAATGAAATCTCTGGGGTACAGTTGATGATGACGTGGGATGAAGGAGCGGGTTTATCTGACAGCTAGCGGGCAACACCTGACGTCTTCTTCTTAGAGCGTCCCCACCTGCAAAAAGGGCAACCCCGGGTTGTGGACCAGGGAACGCCTTCCCAACGGTAAAGTCGGTTCTAGGTTTGAGTCAATGGTCAAAAGAGAGAGGGAATGCAAAGAGAATTCAGAGTATCCATGTACCAACCCTTTCCCCGAGGTAGGTAGGTGACTATTTATAGTCGTCTTGGGAAAAAAGGGCAAAACAGTAATCTCACCTGGGGTGCCCGTGTGGGCCACCGGTCTGGTAAGGAAGGGCCTTAGGGGGAGCCCCTAAATTTGCGTCGCATGGCCCGTATCTCAAACATGGGCCTAAGGAAGCCCGCAAGAAGGGCCCATTATCCTGGATATAGGCCTAGTCTGGGCGCCCGACTTGCTTAGGCTCATTGGGGAAAATTCAATTTTTCCCCGATCGCTTAGCACCCTACATTTTACCTGTACGTCGAGTCAGGCGAGTATTCAGGTAGAATGTGGAACACTATCAATGGTCGGCATACATCCCGGGCGCTTCGGAAATTGGGCCCTTATAACGGACGGCCCTGGAGCCATCGTCCATAGCTCCACAGGTTTCAAGGCCTGGACGGCAGCTTCATGAAACTGCCTTTTCCTTTACTATAAAAGGCAGTTGTTAGGAGGGGAGGGTATTCTATCCTTCCTTATTCAACGGTAATAGCTATTCGGTGTTCATGGCTTTTCCACATTCTCTTGATACTAAGGCGATAGCCGAGTACGTCACTCTCCATTTTGCATGGGACTGACGTGGGGTTGCCTTCCCCTCATCGCCCTTCCCGAAAGACTTTCAGGCCTTGTGTCCGAGCTTCGAGCTGACCGCAGCTCAAGAAGCCGCGGAGTACTATGAACTCCCGGAGCTGCCTCAGGTGATCTTCTACGCGATGCTTTTGAACGAGGCCGAAAAGCTAGGTGTCTTGCAAGGACGAGAGCTTCGTTCTTTGAAGTCAGCACTCGTGGAGCTTCGTTTGAGCACCTTCGAGTCGTGGGTCTGGCTGGTGACTGGATCTTCGAGGCTCGATTCTGTCCAAAGGCCAGATTGGGGGAAGGCACAAGAGCTGGTCGACAAAAAGAAGACTCAAATATAGAGCCTGAGAATGAGAGCTCGGCCCACAAGGGGGCGACTTATACCTAGTATGATGACAAGCAGGGGTGGAAGTCGTTAAGCCTACGAGTGCACGGCCTGCCCCTACTAAGGCTCTCACTTTTCTCTTTCCCCCTTTTCTTCTTCTCCCCCCTTTTTTTTGGATGTACTGTCTATCCCAACAGTAATAAAAACGCTATGCTTCTAGATCCTTCTATATTGTCGTTACGTTGCTCATATTGGTCTCGATCTGTGCTGACTAGATGGCTATGTGTCTAAGGTAGATTAGCCATTAGGCTCTAGGGGAGTTCTTTCGTCTCCAGCTTTTCCCATACCCTCACTATAAATGCAACTTCATTCCTCTATGTAACATGCTTGAGCATCCATCTCTCCAGAGTAAATGGTACACAGAACAGAGAAAGAGTGACTGGTACACCTCTCCTCCCTTGTTGTTATGGCGTTCCCCCTATTTACGATACTAGAGAGATGCTCGATTATATGAGAGAGTCCTTTATTTAGCACTGGAGGAGTGCTTCACTTCCGCCTCGTCCCTTGCCCAAAGACTTCCACGCCCTGTGCCCACGATTTTCGTTATCTGAGGCTGAGGGCGCAACGGCCGAGTACGGGCTCCCTAAAATGGTACAGGCGGCATTTTATGCCATGTTGTTGAATGACGCTGTTGAGCTGGGCGTAGCGCACAGTTTACAGCTGAGGGTATGAGAGCGGCCATGGTGGGTCTAAGGTGGTCGACCTTCGAGGTTTGGATGAGCTATGTCGATGACGTACTGAAAGCAGTGCAGCTCCAGCGCCCGACCGATGAAGTGGAAGTCCAAGATTCCCCGGACGACCGGGAAGGAGGATCTGGATCGATCGGCCCCCCGACCCCCTCCAATCATGAGGAATAGCCTTAGTTTTATTTCGCATATCCTCTTGTATCGATCCCCCTTTTGATAATAAAAGACATTTCTTTTATACGATGAATCGTCTCTTTTTCGCCTTGAATGATGCTCTGCGTTGCATGATTTAGCTTTAAATGATGCTTGTGTTTGCTTATTTAGGGATTGAGAGCCTGTCGCCCCCTAAGGGGGCTAAGGGAGGACTGGCTGAGCATGAGGTCGTGCTCTGGGACCCTTAGCCCCCATTTGGGGTAACAAGTGTAGCGACCTGCCACAAGGTCGTGCTTTGCGACTGTTAGCCCCCATTGGGGCTAAAAGTGCAGCGACTGGCCTTATGGACATGCTCAATGACCCCTAGCCCCTACCAGGGCGAAGAGTATAGCGACCGGCCGCGGGGCCATGCCTTGGGGTCCTTAGCCCCTATTGGGGCTAAGAGTGTAGCGATCGGTCGTAAGGCCGTGCTGGAACCTCTAGCCCCCATCAGGGCTAAGAGTGTAGCGGTTGGCCGTTAGGCCGTTGTCTGGGACCTCTACCCCCATCGAGGCTAAAAGTGTAGCAACCGGCCGTAGGGCCATGCCTTGGGGGCTAAGAGTGTAGCGATTGGCTGTAAGGTCGTGCCTTGAGATCCTTAACCCCCGTTGGGGCTAAGAGTGTAGCAACTGAATGACTGGGACGAGCTCTAGGGTCCTTAGCCCCTATCAGGGCTAAGAATATAGCTATCGGGTGAAAAGGCCGCACTCCAGGGCCTTTGGTTGCTAACGAGGCGATGCCAGGTTGCCACGTGGCATCGGTTGGGAAGACTCGCACCTGTTGGACGTTCTCGGGAGATGTGTCATGCCTTTTCGTTCTATATAAGGTTGAGGATTCAGTGGAAAGAGGTCATTTGATCATCACAGATTTCATCCACTTAGAGAGAGAAACGATTTCCAGAGAGAGAAGCTCTGCATCTCTTTCCCAATCTGCATTCAAATTCACTGTTTACGTCTCGAGCTTTTCCTTTGTATCTTCAAAGGTTCGCTTGAGTGTTCATCCTCCCCTTCAAACAGCCTTCTTGAATCTTCATCTTCTACAGGTACATTCTCTTGCCCTCTCGAAGCATTATTTGTTCTTTGTATATTATATCGTCGTCTTGCTCAACCAGTGGGGACGTCTCCGGAAGGTCCGCCGGCCCTCAAGAGATGGGCCAACACCCGCAATTTCCTAGCCTCCTAGCCTTTATTAATGGCCAGGTGGTTACCGACGTCCCCCGAAAGAATAAATGCAAGGAACCCAAAAAGATTCCCTACGCTGTGCCGCTTTTTTAACCAGGCACTCCCTCGTGGTCCAGCTGCGAGTACTCCTCCACCCCTAGTGTCCTCAGTCCAGAGTTGGAGGTAACATATCCCTGGGAGATCACCATAGCTAATTATATGACTGATTTCCAGGTTCGAAGAATGGTGAAGACCAAATCCACCCCACGCATGAGGTCACCAAACGAGCTGTTGCCCAAAGGTACACAAGGTAATCTCTATTCAGCTCCGTGTACACCCAACTCAGGGGCCGAAGTGGCCTCCACTAGCTCTAACTCGTCCTCATAAAGGACCCCCTCCAGTTCCTCCTCGGGCAGTTCATCGAGGAGCTCGTCCTCGGAAGGGGCGTTAACTCGCTCCCCATCTCCTGATAACCTGTCGGCCGCGGGCAAGTCCGTGCTAAAGCAAAAGGGCCAGGCGCCTGAGGGGCTAGTGACAAAGATTGTGGCAAAGGGCCTGGTGTTCCCGGGGGCCCAAACCCGCTCGGACGCACAGGATGGGCCAAGCAGTCACTTCCCTGACCTGAAGGTCGTCACTAAGCTAAAGAGGTCAACCGTCGAGAAGCAGTACCTCCTACTTGCTGGATACACATTTGTGATTCCCGAGGCGGACGCCACCGTGAACGAGCAACCTGCGAAGTGCATAGCTGTTTACTGTGCGACTCTTAACGATGGTCTCCAGTTTCCCCTTTATCCGGTAATTGTCGAGATTTTAAATAAGTATGAATTAGCACCCGCGCAGGTTGTGCCCACGTCTTGGCATAACATATGTTCCTTCATCGCGACCTGCGAGTTGCGTGACCTTACTTACTAGGCACGGGCATTCAGCCTCGTGCATACCGTCCAAAGGGCTCCAAAGGAAACCGAGAACCTAGGGTGGTATTGCTTTAACAATAGGTCGGGCTTTATGACGGCCATTTAGAAAAAGTCGAAGGTAAAGCACTGGAAGTATGACTTCGTCTTCTTGCGCCAGGAGTCAGATTGGGGGGACGTACCCGACTAGAACGAGGGTAAACCTATGAGGAACCCCTTTGAGGAGCCTACGGCCGAGGAGAGAAGGACGACCCGTTACTTCCAATTCTACATACGAGAGGATGATAGGCGTCGGCCCATCTCCAAATTCATGGCTCAAGCAATCGAGTTTCCGAAGGGCCCCGAGAAGAGGAGCAAGTCCAGTGACAGGGAGCCTTTGAATTGGCTCCCTAAACTGAAGTTCTTCTTAAACGATTTCTTTCTCACTGCGGCCGGACTCCTGATACTTAAAAATTATTCCAAGGGTATTTGGTCGTCCTGATGCTAGTCATGTTTATGTTTAGTGCTGACCTGACTTTCCTTTTGTTTTATGCAGAGCCAACGAGGGCAAGGTTGACGATCTTCGAGACTGGGGATGCCACTCCGGAGCAAGTGGCTGCTGACACAGAGCGCCGACGGGAAGAGGAGAGGCAGTGCCTCGTTGCTCAACAAGCCAAGAAGGTGCGGTTTTTAACCTTGTTCGTCCCCCCTTCTTGTGATCCCTTGAAGATTTCTCACGGTCCCTGGTTTTTACTGACTAAGTTATTCGTTCTGCAAGCGCCCTCTCTTGTCCCTCGCGCAAAGAAACCCGCCATCAGCTTTCCGGTCCGAAAATGACAACGTATTGAAGGCCGACCAGATGAGGTCGCAGCCCCCGCCCCCTCGCAGGCAGCAGAAGCAGAGGTCGGACGGTCTGCCCCTCTGTGGTCGGGAAGCCAGTCTCCCGAGGACCGAACACCCGGCCTTCATGAACAAGCCGCCCCCTCCAAAACCACAGGGGCCACTTCTTAAGCTATTGGTGGTTCCCCCCGGGTCACCCTGCGGCCTTTGACCAACTTCATCAAGGCGGACCCAGCTGCCAAGTTCTCACTCGTCCAGGACCTGGTTATGTCCTGGGACTTGGTTAACCCGGAGCCTCAGAACCCCCAAAGGTCACTGAGGAAGAGGTGGCGATGGCCGAGGCCATTGCCCACGGAGTGAGAGCCATGGCGGAATGCCAAAGACTGGAGGGTTTTGTCGGTCAGTTCCAGCGGTACAGAGAGAAGCTGAAGGCTGAGCTAGACGCCCGGGAAGCTAAAAAGAAGACGTTACAACGCCAATTAGAAGAGGCGCTTGCAAAAGCTGAGGCTGATGCGGCCGTGGGGGCAATAAAGGTGGCTCGGGCCAGGGAGCAAGGCTATCAACAAGGCCGTATGGATAGCCTCGGGTATTTACGCAAGGTCTTGGTGATGCTGGCCCCAAGAGTTCCGGGAGGATGGCAACTATGAAGCCTACCTCCGTTATGTGGATGAGCGTCAGTGAGTTGAGGATGAAGCCCATGACCCCGAGGAGGTAGAATTTACCCCTCCTTTTGGAGAGGGTGAATGCGCAGGGGACGAGGCCACCAACCCCTCTGGACACTGAGGGGGAAGGTCATGAGGATAGTGGAGAGCCCGATGTGTAACCCCCTACTTTTCCTTGTATATTTTTTGCTTTTGAATTTAAGGTTGTATTCCCAATCTGTTAATGAAGAATGTTCCCTTCTTTCCGTTGGCTTCCTTCATTGCCTACTTTTTTGCCCCATACTTGTTTTTTTAACTTGTACTTGTTCTTTCGCCTTAACTTGAACTCGTTCTTCATGTCTTCGTGCGCTGTGGGGTAGTAGTAGCCCCTAGGTGAAAGGACAAGTGATGTGTTCACTAGCTGAGGAGCATGAGTGTGGCAGCTTGTAAGGTCGTGCTTTGGGACCCTTAGCTCCCATTGGGGATAAGAGTGGAGCGACCAGCCATAAGGCCTTACTCTAGGACCCTTAGCCCCCATGGGGGCTAAGAGTGTAGCGACCGGCCATACGGCCATGCTCTAGGACCCTTAGCCCCCATTGGTGTTAAGAGTGTAGTGACCAGCCGTAAGGTTGTGCTTTGAAACCCCTAGCCCCCATTGGGGCAAAGAGGGTAGCGATTGGCCATAAGGCCGTGCTCTAGGACTCTTAGCCCCCATTGGGGCTAAGAGTGTAGAGACCGACCGTAAGGTCGTGCTCTGGGACTCCTAGCCCCCATTGAGGCTAAAAGTGTAGCGACCGGCCGTAAGGTCGTACTCTGGGACCCTTAGCCCCCATTGGGGCTAAGACTGTAGCGATCGGCCATAAGGTCGCACTCTAGGACAATGTAGTGACTGGCTGTAAGGCCCTGCTCTGGGATTCCTAGCCCCCATCGGGGCTGAGAGTGTAGCGATCTGCCATAAGGTCGTGCTTTGGGACTCCTAGCCCCCATCGGGCCTAAGAGTGTAGTGACCAGGCTTAAGGCCATGCTTGAGGACCCCTAGCCCCTATTGGGCCTAAGAGTATAGCGACCGGCCATAAGGTCATGCTCTGGGAGAAGAATAACTATCTATGAGTGCAAAGGTGGCCGTCGTGAGCTGCTCATTTTATTGCTTGTACTCAAGGTATACATATTAGCTGGAGAGAAAAAGAAACATGAGCCTAAGTGTAATACTTCCTCAAATTGCTGTTATGCCAAGTTCGTGGTATGGGAGAGCCGGTTACGGTCTCAAGGCGATATGTCCCGGGACGGATTTGAGAGACAACTTTATACAAGACTTTCCAATTGGCCGTTAGCTTTCCATGTTCTGCTGCCCGTGCAACAGACTCCATGCGTCGAAGGACAAGGTCTCCCACCTGAATTGGCTGCAATCGCACGGCGCGGTTGTCCAATCTTCGCCCGCTTCTCTGCCTAGGACAGACAATTCGGTCTGCGCTCCCTTGTGTGCTTTACCAAGGGCAGAATACTCACCAAATAACATTCGTGGGCCGTTCATTGGTCCCCATGCATTTCACCAATGCTGCCGTCATCAGCCTCGAATTGAAGCTGGAGGAGATAGGGGCGATGACGGCCTTTAGCTTGTGAAGGGTTGGCTGTCCTAGTATTACATTATAGGCCATGGGTACATCGATGACCAAAAAGTTGACCTCTAGGTTCTTGGATTTAAGCTTGTTGCCAAAGCGCACCAGGAGTCGGATCATCCCCGTAGGACTCACCTCTTGTCCACCGAAGCACAAGATTGGGTGCACCAAGGGGACGATATCATGTCTGGGGTACGAAAGCTTCTTGAGACAGTCCCAGGTTATGATGTCAACTTAATTACCCGTGTCGATCAGAATCCTTCTAAAAATGGCGCTTGCTATCTTCATGTCAATGACCAGGGGGTCGTTATGGGGGGAGGAAAACTGCAGGACCTCTTTTCCGCCAAACACCATTGTAGGAACCGTCACGCGAGATCCGTGCTTCTTGTTCAGCACCTGTTGTACGCTCCTGAGCTGAGCCTTTTAGGTTGACTGAGCTATCCCTTCCTCACAGCCCCCCGCTACAGTGGCCACGACCTCTGTCGAGCACTCCTCATCCCGTGGCTGGGGTTGAATGGGCTCCTACTCCCGTCAAAGGAAGCGTGGTCCCCTCTTCAAAAACCGATCAATCTGACCTTAACTGCCAATTCGTGAAGAGCTTTCTTCAACTCTCGGCATTCGGTCGTGGTGTGTCCAGTCTGCTCGTGGAACTCACAATATTTTCATGTGTTATGCGGCTTCAGAGATGCGCTCATAGGAGGCGATCTTCGGAGCATGGGGTGTCCCCTCACCTCCATGAGGATGCTCCTGGCATCAGTGGTGAACCGAGGATCAGCCGCCTCGAACTGGGCCTCCTCTCTCGGGGGCGGGGTTTCTGTCTCCACAATTAAAATTCTTCTCCCCCGGGATCCTACCCTTCTTCGGGGCGTCAGAGCTGTCGACGCAGATTTCAGTGGCACGAATGAAGTTTGCGGCCTTCCTTAGGGCTTTAGCCAGCGTCGTTTCCTTCTGTTCAGCTAATGAAAACTTAAAGTGGCCACTCTTGAGACCGTTCAAGAAGCAGGTGTAGGCCACCCTGTCCTCCAAATTTATGATCAGTACTACCTCCCGGTAGAAGCGCTTGACAAATTCGGCGAGGGCCTCTTGCGGCCCCTGCTTGATCTTTGACAGTGGATGCTGGTCCTCCTTTCCTTATGGCTAGCGATGAATTAGCTAATGAACTTGTCAGCCAGGTCTTGAAAACAAGCGATGCTCCCCAGTGGCAGACCATTAAACTAGGATTGCGCCACTCCCTTCAAAGTGGCAGGGAAATAGCGGCAGTGCGCAGCATCGTCTACATCTTGCACATACATCTGTGCCTTATAGACCCCTAGATGTTTTTCAAGGTCCGATGTCCCATCATAGAGGTCCAGTGTGGGCATTTTAACTTTCCCATATTGTAGAGCATTAATTATTTTCGCATTGAACGGAGTGGAGAGTACTCGGCCGAGCGGTCGTGCCTGACACCTTAATAGGGGTTTCAAGTTGATGCTCGACCTCAGCGACAGAAGGACTCGCCCTCTCTCGTCCATGCCTTGAAGATCTCGGGTGAGATCGGTTAGTGTGGCGTGACTTCTAACCACATGCCTCCCTTGGGGCCGAACTTCGGGTGTGCTCCCTTCGGACGGGGTGCTCCTGGCTGGGTTGGTGCCCACCAGAGACATCCCCCTAAGGCCTGGAGGTCTGTTCCTGTTCCTCATACCAGGTGGTCCGCCGAGAATGGGTTGCATAAGGCGTGGAAGCAGTCGTTGATTTGGCCATGGCCCCCTGTGCGGGGCGGCCAGTTGGTCCTAATGCCTCACGTCGACCTAATGGCTCCTCATAAGGCCGACTACTCCGGTCTGATCGAGACACTTCTCCTCCCCGCTCCGTATGACGGGGGACGGTATTCACTCCGGCCGGTGGGAAGGGTTGCCACCATGGGCCAGTACGTAGTCAAAATGGGGAAGCAGCTTAGCTGAGCTAGCCACCTCTATTGCCCTTCTGACCTGCTCTGTAACCTAGCGGGTGATGGTATTCGTCATGGTGGACATGAAGTTTTTCATAATGTCCACCGTGACGTACGCCTATCGTTCAGGAGGAGATGGGCTAACCACTCAAGGGTTCGCCCGTGAACTCTCAGAAGCATCCTGCACCTCAGGAGGCGTAGAGATATTACCCGCAGGGGCCTTATCCCTGCGAGTTCGTGCCTGAGTTGTCTCGCTCACTACCATCGCTACCATTCCTTCCCCATAGACAGCGCCAATCTGATTCTAGACGAAATCTCTAGGGTACGGTTGATGATGACGTGGGATAAAGAGGCGGGTTTATCTGACAGCTAGTGCGCAACACCTAACATCCTCTTCTTAGAGCGGCCCCACCTACAAAAAGGGCAAACCTGGGTTGTGGACCGGGGAACGCCTCTCCGACGGTTAAGTCAGTTCTAGGTTCGAGTCAACAGTCAAAAGAGAGTGGGAATGCAAAGAGAATTCAGAGTATCCATCTGCCAACTCTTTTCCCGATGAAGGTAGGTGACTCTTTATAGTCGTCTCAGGAAAAAGGACAAAACAATAATTTCACCTGGGGTGCTTGTGTTGGCCGCCAATCTGGTATGGAAGGGCCCTAGGGGGAGCCCCTAGGGTTGCGTCATAGGGCCCCGTATCTCAGACATGGGCCTGAGGAAGCCCCCAGGGAGGGTCCGTTATCCCGAATATAGGCCTGGTCTGGGGGTTCGACTTGCTTATGCCCATTGGGGAAAATTCAATTTTTCCCCAATCAATTTATATAATGTGTATTTGCGGATTAACTTGATTTAATTAGAATGTTATTTTTAAAGCTCCACAATTTATAATTAATTATCATTGTTAAAAATTTGATGATTTAAATTACATAATATATTAATTTAACTAAAATAAAGAACTTAAAGGATCTTCGAATGAGACATATATCGTCATCTAAAAAAAGAAAAGGCAAGTGTACAAATAATTTTGCATTTGTTTGGATTAAATCGATTCTACAGGCGCAATTCTAACGGTATAGATGGCTTTCCCGTTGTGTGGTTCGCCCATCCATGTCGGACACGGTCTTTCTCGTTCACTGTCTCCTCGTCACTCTGGTTAGCTCCTTTCTCTCTCTCTCTCTCTCTCTCTCTCTCTCTCTATCTATGTCTCGCTCGCTCTAAACCCCTTGCCTGTC
This sequence comes from Selenicereus undatus, assembly GCA_017589665.1. Taxonomy (NCBI): domain Eukaryota; kingdom Viridiplantae; phylum Streptophyta; class Magnoliopsida; order Caryophyllales; family Cactaceae; genus Selenicereus; species Selenicereus undatus. The sequence continues at coordinate 80,861,506 of JACYFF010031956.1, forward strand.
TGACTTCCCCCTCCCTTCTGTCAATTTTATACATCATGTGTTCATATCATACTTGAATCAATCTCATTGGAAATAGTGGTTCGCTCTTATCAATCCAAATCCCTGAATTTGGGTCAATTAATCTTAGGGGAATGGAGAAATTGCCGTTCACAAACTGGGAAATGCTGCTCACTGCATATTGGAACTAAACTCAGAAGCTGCAAGGTGAAGACTAACAATTTGCAGCTCCATTGTTGTCTACAAATGGGGTCTGTGAACACCAATGGAGAATCCAAGTTGGTGTGGATATGGACAGCAAACAAGCAAGTAATGACTGCTGCTGTTGAAAGGGGATGGAACACCTTCATTTTCAATTTTGATTGTTCACAACTTGCCAAGGATTGGTCTTGTGAGCTTCCTACAGAACTTGCATTTCTGGCTTCTTTCTTATGCTAGTTCACATATGTAGTTTAGAATTGTTCTCTTGTCACTTGAAATGAATCTGAAATGTTAGTTCAGGTGCATATATACTAAATATGGACGGGCCAAATATTGTCCGACTGGGAATAATATGGGGCATGTTAAATTTTATGCAAATTGGGCCTTAAACAAGTGAGCTATGCGTATAAGTCAAATGAAGTTCCAATCCAAAACCAATTGGCTTGAAGGTTCTTGGGTTCTTGAATGAATGGTTAATTAGGGTTGATGTCATTTCTCTGTTGATTTTCAACAATACTGAAAGATCAAATGCTCATAATTTCTTGGCTTTGGATTGGAGTGGACTGAATCAAATATCTCAATACATTGTCATCTACTCCAGTAGACGTATTTTCAATCTAGGATCAGCGAAAATAGCAGCAACACAAATGAGCTTGAAGGCATACATTTAAATCTCCCAAGTAAGTCTCACCTCCAAAGGTAGGAGCATTGTGTGCTGGGCAATTCTCCTTTGATGGTTTTCTAGTAACTTTGAACATGCGTATAACTATTTAAGCCAGTGGATTGCTCCACCCATTGTCAAATGGTTTTGGGATGGAACTTCACTGGTACTTGCATTTATTGCCTTTTTGATTAAGCCCTAATCAATGTAGAATTTAACATGGTGTCACAATATGTTGCTCTTTGGTTGCCACCCTTCCTTGTTCACTTGTTGGCCTTATTAGCAGGCGACACGTTGGGGGATTGAGCGGGCTGCCTAACGTTGATACAATCAGTGGCTCTGAGCATGCACACATAAGCTAGTGTGTTATTGCACCCATTGCCAATTGGTTTTGTGATTGAACCTCACTTGGGCTTATATGAGCTTGGTTGATTAAGGCCAACTCTAATCAACTTCCCCCCCTGAAGGAACTTTAGTCAATTTGCAAGCCAGCTAAGTGAAGAAACATCAAGCTTCAGGCTGAGATTTAAATTGTGCATGTTTTAGAAAAAAGAAGGATGTCCAAGTGAAAAATGTGAATTCAGTTTTTTAACATTCACGTTTGCTTTGTCATTGTTTATAGCAACAGAAAATTTGTGTCTCGCACCAGTAATCCCCAGATGCCTTCTACTCATTCAATAATCAAATAATGCGTTTGCACATAGCTTGGATTTTCTAAGCTTGGCTTTATATTATGCAGCTATTGCTTTGATAAACCCTTTATATATCAAAGATTGCGTACTCACTGATTCAGAAAGTAGAAGTGTAGCTTCATTCTTTGAGATTTCATCTCCACAACATCTAGAGCAGATGTTTGTCAAGGATGAGCTGGGGAACATTGTCATTAATTTATTAGATTGGCAGGTATGGTGACTTCTTCCCTACATTATTAGCAAGGGTACTGCCTAACAATACTCCGAAAACAACTTCTGCTCTTATTTGGAACGCCTGTGACAACGATGGGGCTAGGTCATTTGCGGAAAATGCTCTCTCTTGCAGAAAACTACTTCGGCAGACAACAAGATGAACATTATGGCATGTGATAGTATGAGTCAATTATGCTGGATAAATGCATTTGCCTGGTATTTGTGACTTTGAAAGTTCATTTCCTGCACTAGTTGGTGATTTCTTCTGGACTTGTTGTAAATCCAACTCTTCCTTTGTGATCCACGTAAATTCAAATGGTCAGGAAGCCCTTTTTGGTAGTCCTTGACCCTTGTTTGCTTAAACAGTTGTTATTCCCTTTGTGGCAGTTGGATGCCTTTGTGGTCCTGTACCATCATCAACTGTTAATACCTTAATAATAGATTTGTAACCTGTGATCCACTGCCCTAAAGTTGTCTTGCTCTTACACCTCATAATGGGTGCACCATGGTTCTAAAACTTTACTACATGGACTCCTGGACTGTTAAATATTTCTGTGATTTCCATATACTTGACAGCCTTACACATATTACATTCTTTCAGATGAGAGTTCTTATTATCATCACTGCTCTAGGTGATCCCCGCAGAAAATATAGTTGCAGCCCTCCAAGGTCATAACAAGAGAGTCTTCGCTGTTGCTGAATCTGCTTCTGAAGCCCAGACTTTCCTGGAGGTATTTTCTTAATTGCTGATAAAATTGAAAAGCTAGTGCAAAAATTATCACTACTTCCATAATTTTCATCTACCTCTCAAATACATAATTATATGTTATGCAAATTTTTCGTGTCTACTTGCTTTCTAGGCTCTGGAGCATGGTCTAGGTGGGGTTGTCTTAAAAGTCGATAATATTGATGCTGTTCTTAAATTGAAGGTAACTCTGCCACAGAAATCCCTCATTTATAATGAAATATTAAGTGCACCGTATCATGGTCCATGGATGAACTTTTCAGGAATATTTTGACAGAAGGAGTGAAGCCAGAATTCGTTTGACATTAAGAAAAGCAACCATAACCAAAGTATGTACGGCTGGTATGGGGGACCGTGTTTGCGTGGATCTGTGCAGCTTGATGAGACCTGGGGAGGGACTTCTGGTCTATTCTTCTCCCATTGTTATCTCTTTGGCTTTAGTTATGGCTTATGCTAGCTAATTCTTGTTTGGTAAGTTCTGTTTTTCCTGCATTCATATGTGCACTTGCAATTGTTTTAGGTTGGATCCTATGCGCGGGGTCTTTTCCTTGTTCACTCTGAGTGCCTGGAAACTGAGTACATAGCTAGTCGCCCCTTTCGGGTCAATGCAGTGAGTATCATATCTTCTTGGACATGTCAAATTTGCTGCTCTGAGGAAGTGCTTAAATTCTTACTTGAATTTAAGTTATTCCTTCTGTTCGTAGAAGGTCTTCTTTTCTTCTTTTCACTGTCCCAGCCAGCATATGAGTGGTCTTTGATGATAAGAAACTCAATATGGCATCAGCTGCTACTTTATAAACCTTACTCTTAGTATGTTTCCAACTCTTCAGGGACCTGTACATTCATATGTAGCTGTCCCTGGGGGAAAGACTTGCTACCTCTCTGAGCTAGAAGCAGGGAGAGAGGTGATTGTGGTTGACCAGGGTGGACAGCAAAGAACTGCGATAGTTGGCCGAGTTAAGATAGAGACCCGACCTCTAGTCCTTGTGGAGGCAAAGGTATTTGCGTATCATTTGCTGTGAACTCGGTTTAAGTGTCTAGCTTTTGCAACAATAGTGGTTTCTTGTTTCTCTTTTGACTGTTGATTTAGTGATTTTGTATGCTGTGAAGACAACATGATATACTGAGAGGTTTCAGAGGATTTCATAAAGTTCTAATTGAAGATCCATTAGCTACCCTGAATTGAAGGGGCCAGCACAATATAACTTTATTCTGTGCACATTGGGCACATTTAGCTGTTTTAGACCCATTTGTTTTCCCTTTTTCCTGGGTGTCCTGCCTCTGTCCGATACAACACTGGAAGCTGGACACTTTCTAATTAGCCATATTTTGAGTTACAAAACCCCATCTATTGTCATACTTAAAGGAGTGGATTGCATTGGGTGACAACACCTATTGTGGCCTATGGTGGTTTGTTCATCCTTTATTTTTTGTTTCTCGTATCCCACCTTAAGTGCGCGGCTATACCCTCAATCTAGCACACCTTAGTACAACAACAACAAATACTCTCAGTATGAGTCCCATTTTCGCGGGGCCTGGGGAGATCCAGATGTAGGCAGCTTTACCCCTGTGTACATGACTGTATGTGGAGAGATTGTTTCCAATAGGCTCATATTAAAAGTCCTAAGAAGATATTTAGATGCAGAAAATCGGTTGATAAAATTTTTAAAAAAAATTAGCAAACACAAGAATTAATTACTTTAAATAACATAAATTAACATGAAGAACAAATGAGAGGGTAAGAGTTTTGCGTACCTTGAGCAGCAAGTGGCGACATACTACTAATGTGTTCAATAGCAGTCAACATTCAATCAATCGGAGGTGGAGGGTGGGCACCACAGTTGCAAAGAGGTTACGACTCAAGCAATCAGAGGTGCAATAGTAACATCCATGCCAAGATCACTCTACTACCCTACAAGATTGCATCACTTGCAGGAAAGAATCATAGCCAGTACAACATAAACAATTACTCTCAAACAAAAGCCAACTGAAGGACCTAGAACCATGTTACCTATGTTAGTTATGATCTGCGACCTTAATCATAGATCTCCACCAATTTCTATTATGAGTCATGTCCTTCGTTAGGCCTACAAAACTTCAAATAATTTCTAATTCCAACTTTTCTTAGGCTGTCTTTTACCTCTTCTAAACCCTGAAAGGTTGATTGTCTCGTACCTCCTCATTGGTGCATTCTCACTCTTTCTCGTAACATGACGAAACCATCTTAGTTTAGTCTCCGTCATCTTATCTCTATAAGTGGAACTTCTACTTTCTCTCTAATTAGTTTATTGTTAATCCTATCCAATCTTGTATACCAATACATCCATCGAATCATTCTCATCTCTACTACCATCAACGTTGGACTTGAGACTTCTTAATTGGCAAGCACTCTGAGTCATATAACAAAGCTGGTCTGAGTTCCATATGATAAACTATACCTTTCAATCCTATAGGGGTTCTCTTATCACACAATACTCCAGAAGCACTCCTCCATTTTTGCCATCCCACTCTAATACATTGGTTAATATCTTCATCAATATCTCCTTTCTCCTCAATGATCAAGCTTAAATACCTAAACTTCTCGACCTTGGTATTGTCACACCACCCATGGTGACTCCTTCCCCACCCGCTTCCTCCTCACTGAACCCACATTTTAAGTATTCAGTCTTTAATATGCTCAATCTAAATACCCTACATTCTAAGGTATGTCTCCATTGCTCTAACTTGCTGTTAACACCACCCCTAGTCTCATCGATGAGAACAATATCATCAACAAATGGCATTCACCACGGTACCTTGTCCTAAATCCCTTTTGTGAGTACATCTATAATAATATTGAAAAGGTACGGGCTTAATGCTGACTCTTGATGGAGCCCAATTTCAATATCACACCATAGTGATGTCAATATTTGTTATGGTCGCAGTAGCGGTGGCAGCATTCTTTCTTCATCCATTCCTGATGTAGCTATTTTGGACTTGGACGAATTGGTTGTCATCACTCGTCGACTTGTGTAAAGTGAAAAAGCGACAGGCATGGAGGAGAGTATAACGATAACAAGAAGTGGGATACTGCCAAATATTGCACTGGATAGTCAAGATGCAGGGGACTATTTGGGACACGCAATGAAAAAGAAAAAAGAAGAAAATTTCAAGAGGCTTTAGAGAAAAACTTTCGGAAGTAAATTGCAAAGAAGATATGAAAGAAAGGGAACACAAATATAAAGTGCTAGGCATAGAACAATAGTAATTGAAATCACAAATACTAAGTTGGTATAGTCTTAGACATGAGAGGGCATGCCAAGAAAGCAAATCTAAAGTTAACAAGTGTATAGGATGGGAAGACTAAGGTGAGAGCTGTAATGCTTGGATGGATGCTAATTGCTTGACTGATTTAGAACTAATGATAACTGATAAAAATGTAGTGTTGTGAAAGCAGGCATAACTCTCAGCTTGCTTATTTTTTACATCACTGGGACCTTCTATAGTTCTATGTAACAAATTGCCTGTTTAATATTTTCAATTTTTGATAGAGCCACTTGCTAAATGTTGAAATCAGTTTTTTGAAGCTCAGCTGAACGCATTTTCGCTCAAGCCTCCGACCTGCTTTGCAGGGAACTTCGCCTGACCAAGGTTCTTATAGTATACTTCTACAGAATGCAGAAACAGTTGCCTTGGTTGCCCCAAACGAAGGTGAGTTAAATTCCTCATACACTCTATTTTCTGCTTTTGTTAAGGCCCTTTGTTTGGGGATAAGGCACTATAAACACGCCAGAGATCATGTCTCCTGCCTTAATTGCTGGAGTCTGGCATCCTTAACCACAGCTACAGTTCACACTATTAGAATTATCCAGCTTGCGTGAGAGAAATTGATGCAGTGATGGGCAATACTGATTGCTTGGGCCCTTTTCAGACGGGGTCATATATTTTTTTGAAAATTTATTCACTAGTGGAGAAATCTTCACCTGGCAAATGCACTGTCAACTAAAGGTGTCATTTCACAATCCCATCTGTTGCATCAATGCACGAAGTATCCTCAGGATGGGATCATCAATGGACATATCCTCTTTCCTTGCAATGTCCAAGGAATGCAAAATAAAAAAGAAAAAGTGTTCAAACTCCTTGAACTCAACATGTACCTGCGACAAGAGAGAAACGAAATCCTAGATGCCAACTGCTTCTCGTTCTGTTTCACAGACTTGGCAGTTGCAGAGTCAACTCTTGAATATACTTGATGAAATTGGGATCTTGTGACAGGGGAACTGTTGTCCCGTTTCATCTTGATACAACGCCTAGCACTTTCAAAAAACTTGGAACACTCGCCTCAATGCTTAGACATAAATTGCGTGGTAGGAACCTCAAAACAGTATTTGCATCTACATCATGGATGGATCACTCTATGATTTATTTTTCACATTCTTTGTGAGAAACCACTTAATTTTATTTTGATTACTGACTTCAGCAGAACTTTGTTTGGCTTATGCGCACAAACTACTAGGAGCATTTGATCTTGACAAAACGTGAGCTCCTTGCCATGAACAATCCTCATACACAGCTGTTGTAAGATGCAAATTATTTTGAACTCAGCTCAGCTCGAGAGCTTGCCAAGCCTGAAATTTTGGGCTCGGGGCTTGACTCACTTGAGCTCGTGAGCCCGCACGAGCCCCTCCATTGCAGGTTCTCACTAGTTCTTGTTACAATCCGAAACGATCAAAGTTGACTTTAAGTCTTGATGCCAAATAATGACACAATATTGGAAAGTAATTGGGATGAGAAAACAGTAAAAAAAGGAAAAATCTTATAGTGGCTGTGAATATGGTATGGTTGTGATTTTCGATTTGTGATAAAATAAGTTCCTAGTTTTATTAGTTAAATACAACTTGAAATTGCACCATAGGTTAGCCTTAATATGTATTGTCCTCCTCTTTATGAGCCTCACGAGCCTAGTGTGCCGAACTTCCTGATGCTCGGCTTGGCTGGTTTGTGTAATGAGCTGAAGCCTGAGCCTACCCGAGCTGTTTTTGAGCCAAGCTTTTTGAGTTTCCTGCCAAGCTAGCTCCTGAGCTCTCACAAGCTGGCCTGGCTCGTTTCGACCTCTGATTAGCAATGAAATACAGTCAGAGTAAAGGGAAGTTTGTCATGTATGGCCAGTCGGAATTCTGCAATAGTCATTAGAAAACGTTCAGGATGAATGCTGTTGGAACCAAATAGAATTAGTAAGGCCATATTTAAAGCGTGTTATTAATAAGTTTATGCATAGGTTCGCTTGGCACAGGGCATGGTACAATAAGCACTGCAATTCCTGTTACTTCTTTGAAGGCTGGTGATGAGGTTTTGCTAAGAGTACAGGGTGGAGCTCGACACACCGGAATAGAGATTCAAGAATTTATTGTTGAGAAGTAAAGATGCTAATGAAATTGTTGAATTAGGCATATGACCGATACATTTCTGTGGGAAATGCATGCAATACAAGTTTTATGATTGTTTATTTATGATATCAAACTGTACAGAAGCATCTGCGTCAATGATGTGGCCCTTGTGTGATTAGATCAATGACAAGCCCTGTGTAAGTTTTGTTCTACGATGATTTGATTTGCAAGAAATTAAGGACGTAAGAGAAGGCTTCAAAAAAATGCTGTAATGCTATTTGGCGGTGAAGACTGTTGAAAGACTCATAGGATTGAGAGCTTTGCAGCTGAAGAACTTGCGGTTGTAACCTAACTCCTAAGAGTTGGCATTTTGATTCTTTTTAACGTGGCTGCATCTGTCATTTTTATGGTGCTTCATGATAATTTTATTGCATATTATGTTATCAGTAGGAGAGGTATAATCCTTTATAGTTGGAAGGTACTGTAAGAGGTGAATGAGTTTTGCAACAGTGGCAAAAAAAATTTATCAAAAATTGTCTCAACTGTTGAATTGCAAGATTCAAAGATTACAATTCTTCCATCAACTCCGGAGAAGAACTCAAATCCCACAGATAACACTACTTTAATGCATGGAACTTTGTACATGACCCCAAATAGGACCAATGATTTTTGCTTTTTTGGGGGGGGGGGGGGCTCGGGAAGACGAAGGAGAGAATTACTTGAATTTAGGTACTGTTGTCTCGTCATTAACAGCCACAATCAAGTCAGATGGATTTTCTATTTCCTTTCCCTGTATGGAGAAGTAGGTTCAAGTGATCACGAAACATGATGCATCCCACTCTTGGTACTCAAATTGATGGATTTGCCAACATTTGAGAGTGTGGATCTCCTGTTGATATCTCTAGGGATGACCCAACAAGCAAATAGATCTAGAGGGAGTGAAAGAAACTATCAAGTCCAAGCTTCAACCCACATCCCATCTTCCTCTTCCAAGTAAACGGGTAAAGGAAAAGCCCCCCCCCCCCCCGGATTCGAACCTAGGTGGGGAGGGTGGAGTAAGGCAACAAATGCCAAGCAGCTACAAGCAACTCGTCGATGGATTTGCTAACATGCTCCCTTATATCCAGGAGCAAAGGGGTGCTTATTAGGTTCCCCATCTCATTTCAATGCCTGTTCTTTTCGTTGGTAAATTAAAATTTTTCATTCATTCCCATTCTTTTTAATCCTTTCTCAGTCTTTCAATAAAAATGTCATTCTTTCCCATTCCTTTCATTCCTTCTCAATCATTCCTAAAAAAGAACTTCCCAACTCTTCATTTTTCTTCTAATTCCTTCCCACTCTTTCAAGAAAAATACTATTTTATTTCTTCCCATTCTCTGTCATTCATTCCCAATGAAAAGGACAGGTTGTAATAATCGTAGATTTTTCAGTTGAAGCTAACTAATTCACTAACTATCTTATTAGCCATACTTGTATTATATTAGCTAAATCAGGTTAATACCTGTGTGTTTATTAAAGCGAATAATTTTATAAAATTTAGTTTGGAAATTTTGTGACTTGTTATGTGAACGCGTGGAACTAGTAAATATTCGAGGGTTAAGCCATACAAGATTAGTGGAATCAACTAGGCTAGCGGATACTAGAACCTGTGTGCTTACCTATTAGGTCAAAGTATTTCATGACTTTTGGTTAGCAGATGAAAACAAAACAGTAGAAGGAAAGGCCAATTAAGTGATGTTGCTAGGGATGGCAATTACATCTAAATTCGAAGCAGATCCGATTCGATTTGAGGTAAAATTATCCGGTTCGAATCCGAGACAGAAAAATTCGAGTCCAAATCTAATAAAAATAATTCAAATCCAAGTCGGATTCAGATTGGATTCGGAGGAAGGATAAGATCTGATCCGACTTTCAATCCAATCCTACTAATTTTTTAAATATATCAAATTTAAAATTTAAGTTTAAATTTTAAAATTTTTAGAAATAAAACCTACCCAATATACCCTCCCCTCCCCCCAAACCCAACCTATTAGCCTAGTCCAGTGTTATTTTTTTGGTTAGCGGGTTTTTTTTTAATATGTAAAAATTAAAACGTTAAAATCCAAATACTCCCCCCGGTTACTCTCTCTCTCTTCTCGCCACTTCGTCAGTTGCTCTCGCTAGTCGCTCTTGGGTCTCGGCATTTCTCTACTCACTGCTCGCTAGTCCTTCTTGGCCTCTCACTACTCGCTAGTCGGATTGTTGGTGTATTCCTTCCTCAGTTCTCAACTCCTCGCTCCAATTCCCTACTCTGTCTCTGTCTCTGTCTCTCTCTAAGCCTCTATCTTCTCGTCGGTTTATACAACACCAACGTCATTTCATCGTCCCTCTCTGGTGATCTCGTGAGTGCACATCTCCTCTTTCTCTTTAATTTAACAGTTCATGCAATAAAATTTAAATATATATTTTTATGACTTGGAGTGTTGTTTAGATTTTTGGGGTTAACAACAAGAGAAGTTAGACTTTTGGTTTTGCCATTTTGGGGTTTCGGAAGATAGTTGATTTTGATTATTTTTTGGGGTTGATCTGAATTGATGATTCTGTTGATATATTATGTTTTAATGAGTGTTCAGTTTCTACAAACCTCTACAATAAAGCCTTCAATCTTCACTTTTAGCAACCTGAATGTGTCATTGAAAGAGGTTAATAAGGGCCCAATTGGGTAATATGCGGTGATATCACTATGGTCATGATGAAGATGCAAATGGAATAAACATGATGAGATAAAAAGACAGCTATATATGGACTAGTAGTTTGATCAAAATTATACTCTTAACACTTAATTCTAATGAAAATCTCAGCTCCATACAAATAATACTTATATATATATATATATATATATCCCTAATTGCAGACCAACAGAAAAGAAGGGCTAAATGAAGCAAGTTGATGATTTGTACTCTTAATTTTTTTTCTTTTTATGAGTCGGACATGTTATTTGTGATATTTCAGATGTATCTTGTAGTTATGACTTGTAATTGTTGGAACATGTTGTCGTTTTATTGAGCTTGAAATATGTTCCTTCTTTTATGCTTCGTTTAGCTTAAGTATTCAAGATTCGGTTAATATGATATACGAACATACATCATCGCATCGATAGACGGGTAGACTATGGAAACATTGTGTAAAATTATTGTGCGGCGAAAGGAATTATTTCGGATCAGATTAAATCTGACTTCGATTCGATCCGACTTGGATCAGATCTGGAGGTTCTCTTTCAATCCATCAGATCGGATTCGGATCAGATTTTCAAATCCGAATATAATCGGATGCGGATTAGAATGTTCCAACATCCAATCCAAATCCGATCCATTAATATCCCTAGATGTTGCCAGGCGCCCCTTTCTCAGCAAATCACGACAGTAGGCTTTCCCCTCCTTCAACATCTCAACACACCAAGCTTTCCCACTTGGTCTTCCGTTGCCCACCACTGCTGGAATGAGAAACAGAGAGTGACACAGGGAGCGAAAATGAGAGTGAGAGAGCGAACAGCTAGCAGGTAGCAGCAGCAGCCTGAAGAAGAAGGAGGAGTTCGAGTAAAGGCAGTCTAGGAAGAAGGATACACGACCATCAACAGCGGGGAAGAAACAAGACTCGAACCACTTTTAAATTTGCCCATTCAACACATTAATCGGGTCCTTAGCTTGGACTAAGGTGAGTGATTCTTAACTCTCTAACTAGTAGTTAACTTTTAGGATTTTCTGATTTGGCCATGAAAGTTTGATATTGTTTCTAAGTTGGATTTATGGGGAATTGAGTAATCATGGAAAGAGGAGGATTGATAGTTTCTTGAGACCATTTGGGGTTGAAATTGAGATGATGTTGAGGCTAATGTGTGGGTAGAGCTATGAAGAGGGAGCCTGGGTTTAAGTGTTAGACTGATGAATTTGTTAAGTGTATTTGTTGTGATTTCATTTCTATTTTCGCCAATTGGTTAATGTCAATTTCTAGTGGTATCGTTAACACTCAAGTTGTGTTGATATGCTTATGCTCTCAATCCATGCCTGCCCATTATGCCTAGGAGTTAAGAAGGGAACAGGGAAGCCCGCTGAACTGTTTAGCTAATCGGTTCAGCAGTGAATCGGATTCTGGAACCGAGTAGTGGCTTGCTCATGTCCAACTTATTCTTAACAAGAACCTACCTACCCTATTTGATCGTGTCTAAGGCCATAATCATTGCTGCATCTTGAGCAAAGAACATTGAATAGATTCGTTGAACCATTCAGTTGAACTGTTCAGTTGGCTTGGAACGCTGTCCAAAATGTTAGATTATTAGAAATAGGTAAAGTTATGTGTCAAGGTTACAAGCAAGATTTGAAGGCTTCTTTTCCTATTAGTTTTGAATGCATTTAGCAAACTTGGAAGTATGTGGCTAATTTATAGAACTAAACTGCTGAGTTCTTTTAATTAAAACTAACCATGAGTGATATGCAAACTTGTGGCTTCTGTAACAAATTTTGACAACCTTTTTATATGAAATTGGAAGTTTACTTAACCAATAATTCGTTTACCAATTATTTTTTTTTTGGTTAAGTTGAACATTTGTTATGTTTTTCAAAAGTCGGTTATTGAAGAGTTATTAGCCTTCTTGAAAATGAAATAGCCATTTTTGTGTTATAACGGGAATTTTAATGCTAAATGTGTTGAAAGTGAATTGCATTTGAGATGTTTTGGTCGAGGAAAGTAGTGCTAATATAAAGGACTTGGTCTCGAGTGTAGAGGCCCCATGTAACGCCCCCAAAATACTAATGACATGATTTACGGAAAACTGCAGCGGAAGACTTAATAACAGAAGGCGCTACCGTTGTCCTGATAAGGACAAGGCTCACTGAAACAATTTGATCTTGCAACTCATGTTCACAATCACAAAATCTATTAAACTAAAACACTTCAAAACCAAAGTCCATAATAGTTCAACTTCAATACCATTGACTTAATCATACAATGTGCTAACTCGCACTCCACACTACACAAGTATATTGAATATAGACCCAACTTGACCCTGAGATCGATCCCAACACTCATGCTATGATGGATCCACTGTGAGTATTGGATGACATCCCAAAAGGGCTTGATAAATGGGGAAACATGTGTTACTTCATCACCTAAAATGGAAAACATGAAACAATTCGAAAATATGAGCAAAAACACAGTATATGCATTCCTGTATTGTAAAGAGAGCATAGAAACACTATTGATGGGTACCCACCTTTGCAATTCATTTAGTTGGCAATAACAATGAAAATGAAAGTAATATGAAACTGAATTGCTCATTATTATCTAGATGTGAACCATTTGCAATGATATGATCTATATATAGGTGTACACCTGCCAATTCGATCAAGAGTTGGCCTGCAGCCGCACGCGTAAATGATGGGCTGACGTCCTACAGATGATAACTGACGGGGTCACAAGTTAAACGGCAAATTACTGTATAAACTAATTCATTGATAAACTCATTAAGAGTTGTAACTTGATAAATATGTTCTACTTTCTAAAGATACAAGTAATGAACGTACTTTGAGTCTTTAAAAATGTCATCTGACTTGATAAAAGTCAGTTGCTTCATAAATGCCATCTGACTTGAAAAATATGTTCTAACTTGATAACACTTATGTATAACGGGAAATGATAACTAGGCCTCGACTCTATTTCATAAATGTCATTGTAAGTATAAGCAGTCAGTAAATGATCTTTACTCACATAATTGAGTAAGTAAAAGTTTGTGTAACAGAACTTGAGTGATTAAATGGTATACATAACTTGGGTATTTTAATATAACTTCAAAACTGAATTGGTGAAAATAATTAAATTTGATATAAAGTAAATGAAAGTAAAATAGACCATAGTGAGATAAATGAGATTACAAAGGAAAAGGCCTTGATGGTGACAAATGAGGCAGTGGTTGTGGCCTTTTCTGAGATAGGTTACTGATACGAGTTTAAAACTTGCTGATGTATAGCTTGGTTCAAAATAACAGCAAGTACACTAGATTGGCTTGATAAGTACATTTGATACATTTTGAATTGAGTAAGTAATAAAGGTTTGAGGCCAAGATAGATATATCTTGGTTCAAATTAGCACAAATTGCAATAACTTGATCTGATAAATATGATTTCTAAGTCAAAACTCTCCCCACTGCTCCAATTTCTTTGCTCATGTCAGACCACTTAGTTTTCCCAACCAAATAAGCTTCTAAGCACAATCAAAGTTGTTACTGATTCAAGGTCCACTTAGAAAATTCATAACTTTCATCATTGACCTCAAATGGAGACTTCAGACCCCAATATGGAATGATTAATAAGTCCCGAAAAATTTTCATTCACAACACAAAATATGATTCCCACAATAGGGTTTCCAAAATAGGGCTAAAACACAAGTGTGTCAGTTTTTGGTCCAATCTGCATAGTATGGTAAAACGACCATAACTTTTTTCATAGACCTCCGATTTAGGTGATTCAAGAGTCCTTTGAAAGCTAACACACTGAACTACCTACCCACCAAAAATCATAACTTTGGCTGGGCTGATCATTACCAGTTTATTAGCGAAGGTTCTCCTATTTTTTGCCATTTTCGAGCCACACTATCATTGCTTTCTCCTTGCTTTTCTCTCAT
>JACYFF010031956.1:80876044-80931084 GCA_017589665.1 Selenicereus undatus
CTCCAAAATTCATGCACTATTGCATAAAAATCCCAAATATTATAAATGATCTACAGTAAAAATTTCAAAATTTTTGGACAACCCCATAATTCCCAGAATTTTCGACAGTGAGCAATTCAGCAAATGCATGATCTTGAAATCCTAGGTTATGCCACCTTCAAGTTTCCATCCAAATCACCATAAATGGATTTAATAAGATCAACAACAACTTTAAATCCATTTTTCATTCCAAAGATCACAACTTTAAATTAAAGAACTCAAAGTTCATCATTTTCACATCAAGCTTGCATGATCATGTATGATCTCAACCCCTTGCTTGCTTTCAAGCTTAGCCAACAATTAAAACATCAAAATAAATCTTATTTATATCAAGATAACATGATTCATAATCAAATAATCCAACATGAACCCAAGAATTAAACAAAGTTGGCTTAAGATTTACCCCACTTGAAGCTTAAATAGAGAGAGAGATGAAGGTAGTTGAGGAGGTTGTGGTGGTGGCTGGTGGTTGGAGGGGCTGACTGGTGGCTGAGGTGGTAGAATGGTGGCAGCTGGTGGCTGGGCAGTAGAGGCAGCAGCAGCACACAACAACAGTAGCAGGAGTACCATAGGAGGAGGAGAGAAAAGAGAAAGAAAGATGGACATGTCTTTGGCTAGATTTTTTTTCTAAACTTATCTTGATAAATTTGGCTGATATTTATCCTTTCATAAAGTAAATTTTTGCTAATGATAATTAAGCATAATGATTGTAATCAACTTAATTTAATCACACCAAAATTTTCGAGTTAAAATTTTAACCCAAAATGAATCGGGCCGCAAATCGAGCCCAAATGAATTGGGCCGAACTTAAAGAATTTGAGCCCAAATATTTTTGCATGGCTAAAAATTAAATTTTTGTGACATTTGGAAAAATAATTTAATACTCAATCATAATCATCGAAACCTAATATCGATTCACCTGAAATTTAATCAATCAACGAAACTTGAATTAACAATCAATTAAACTTGAATTGCAAAATGGGACCCAAATGAAATATCCTCAAACCGGGATGATTAAATATGATAAATGAATGAGAAAAATTTAAATGGCATAAGGTAATTTGGTAAATATACAAATTGGGTGTAATTGAATTAATAAACATGATTTGGTTAAACAAATAACCATGAGTGATTAAATCCATAAACATGATAAATTGAATGAATAAACATGATTAATGAAATAAATAAATATGATTTAAATAAATAATTATAGGTTAGGGTCGGGTTATTACACCCCATGGAAACAAAAAGTTGCGAGTTGTGTCACTCACCTAACGAAAGCACTAACATGTGAAACAAATGCCCTAAAAATGATTTCATTACCTATTATGAGTTAAAAACTTCTCGATTCTGATTTATGTCAACGCGAAGATTTGAAAAAGTGTGAGACCCTTTGAAAAGACTCTTGTTAATTTATAAACGAATTTCTTTAGAAAGACATTGCCTTATAACTATTGGAATTGGTTCAAGTGAAGCTTCTTGATCTTTTTGCGTCATTTTCTGTTTCTTACTAAAAGAACTCAAGAGGTAGCTTTAAGTGAAATGTTGTAACGCTAAGTGACCGGGAGTCAAATTGCCTACCAAGCTCAATGATTGGGATGAATTGAAGGATGGTATGATTTTGGGATCTTGTATGTCCAATATGCTAATTATAATATTAAGGCTCTGTTCTATTTTGCGTTTTTTAGGATTTAGCTAAGAGCTTACATCTCCTTACAGCTTCTTATATTTCCTTATAGCTCCTTACGTCCTCAACATAATCCTTACATCTTCTTACATCTTCTTACATCTCTTTACATCTTCTTACATCCTATATAGATTTTCTATAACATTCAACAACTCCTTACATCTATCCTCATAGCTCCTTACATCTCCTTACATCTTCTTACAGCTCCTTACCGCTCCCTACAACTCCTTAGATCTCCTTACATCTATTAGCTGTATCTAAACACGAAATAGGACAACCCTTAAATAGAATTTTAGTATGTTTGTTACTTAAAAGTAGTCTATGCAACTGTTTTGTTTTCTTATGGTTGAGAATAATTCAGTAAACATGTGGCAGCTTACTCCCCTCTCCATTTCCCTTTTCCAAGTTCAGAGTAATAAGGTATGAAGCTATTTTGGGTGACTTAGTTGTAGCTATGTCCTGCTCAAACTGCATGCATGCTGCATGATTTTACGGTTACCATTAGACCTAGCAAAACTGACCCGAAACCCGCATTGAACGATCCGGACCCATACCTAACCCGACATTTGAAATATGCTCAATGAAAGTGGACCCGAAATCAGAATTGGCCCAACCTGAAACCATACCCGATCCGAAATTCTCTACCAAATTGCTTATTTTTGCATGACAAGTGTATTGGACCAAAAATCGATTGACTCTAAATCAATCTGAACCGAAGTTCACCCGACCCGAACCAAACCAACCCGAGATGTTAACCTAAAATATGATTGTACCCAAACTTAACCCGATCCCTATCCAAACCGAATGACCCATTTGCCATGTCTAGTTACCATGTTACCCTTTGTAAATAAATAAGCATGTTGCAATACTTATAAGCATATAGATTGGCTCTGGCTATGTTTTCTCCATATGTATCTTATGTACTTTTAATTACATACCAATTGTAAGCTAACTTGGACCGAAGTGACTCGGGTGTGTAACTTGAGGTGTTTGACGAAGTTTAGAAAGAGTCCTCACTATGCCATTATACAATACCTCATTCTAGTAGTGAGACCAACTCTGACAACCATGACATCCTAAGTTCTGAAAAGCAGCAGACTTCAAATAACTACTCCATTGCTCGTGACAAGCTGCAAAGAACCATCAAAAAGCCTACACGTTATTCCGCTGATGATGAAGATGGACTACTAGTATATGCCTTAGCTGTTGCACAGGAGATACCTAAAGGTATTGAGCCTTTTACCTACTATGAAGCAATCTCCTGTCCTAATTCATCAAACTAGCCTATGGCGATGCAAGAAGAGATGGACAGTTTGCACAAGAATGAGACTTGGGAGTTGTTTGACTTACCCAAGGGTTGTCGTGCCTTGATAGCAAAGTAGGTACACCAGAGAAATGTGGGCATTCTCGAGGTTGAAGCTGTAAGATGGAAGGCACGACTGGTTGTTCTAGGTTACAACCAGAAGGAAGGTATTGACTTCAATGAAGTTTTCTCTCCTATAGTACGTCATACTTCCATTAGAGTGTTGCTTGCATTTGTTATTCTATTTGATCTAGAATTTAAGCAACTTGATGTGAAAATTTCATTCCTTCATGGAGAGTTAGAGGAAGAGATATACATCAAACAACGTGAGGGTTTTACAGTTCATGGAAAGGAAAATTATGTCTGTCGCTTAAAGAAGTCTCTATCTGGCCTAGAACAAGCACCGCGATCTTGGTATAAAAGGTTTGATGCATTCATGATAGGACAAGGCTATACACATTGTCACTATGACAATTGTGTATATTTTCACGAATTTGGAGATTCCTTCATTTATCTATTACTATATGTGGATGACATGCTCATTGCCTCCAAGGACAGGTCCTTAATTAGCAAGTTGAAACCTCAACTTAGCAATGAGTTTGAGATGAAGGATTTTGGGGCAACTAAGAAGATACTTGGTATGGAGATTCACATAAATCGAAAGGCCAGTAAGCTCTACCTATCTCAAAGGAAGTACCTTGAAAATGCCCTTAATAGGTTCAATATGAGTAACTGCAAACCAATGACTACTCCTCTAGCTGCTCACTTCAAACTATCAGCCAAGTCATGTCCTACATCTAAAGAGGAAATAGAAAAGATATCTCATGTTCCTTATTCTAGTGTAGTTGGGAGCTTCATGTATGCTATGGTCTACATTGTATCGAATTTAGCCTATACAATTAGCGTGGTAAGTCATTATATGCATAATCCTGGTAAGGATCATTAGAAGGCTGTGAAATGGATCCTTCACTATGTGAAGGGTTCCCTCGACGGGTGTCTATTGTTTTATAAGTCCAAGACTACAACCTGTGATGTTGCAGGATTCGTTTACACTGATTATGATGGAGATCTTGATCATAAGCGTTCTACTTTTGGCTACATCTTCAGTCTATGCGTGGGTGCTATCTCTTGTAAAGCATCCCTACAACCTATTGCAGCGTTATCCACTACTAAAGCAGAATACATTGCTATAACTGAGGGAGTGAATGAAGCTACATGGTTGAAATGCCTTATTGTAGAGATGGGTGTTCCACAAGGTGTCACTATAGTGTTTTCAGAGAGTCAAAGTGCTATCCATCTCACCAAGAATGATGCCTATCACTCTAAGACCAAGCATGTCAGCATCAAGTACCATTATTTCAGAAATACTATTGTTGCATGAGATATTATTATTAATCAGCATCAAGTACCATTATTTCAGAAATACTATTGTTGCATGAGATATTATTATTAAGAAAGTACATACAGTAGATAGCCCTGCATACATGCTCACCAAGTCTCTCCCTATTACTAAGTTCCAGCATTGTTTGGACTTAGTTGGTATTCAGTGTTGCTGACTACCCTTCGGGGTCCACCCTGCAGGGCACTACCCTTGGGGTCCTTTGGTGATGTGTTTGTTCTAGAATTGGTGAATTTGGTCCAAGGTGGAGATTGTTGGGTTTATGGCCTAAATATCATGACGACTATGGTTTCCTCGTTTGTTGGGTTTATGACCCAAATAACAAAGACTCACAAAATACGATAATAAAGAACAAACACAAATCAACACCAAGATCTACGTGGAAAACCCAATGTGGGAAAAATCATGGATGACGATGAGCAAAATCCACAATAGAGACGGGAGAGTATAGAATTGATATCAGAATGATGTGCTATAAGGAGATATCAATTAGTGACTACAGTTCATTCTAGAACACTCTCTCATAAGGCTAGAATAGTAGAACAAGAAAGCTCAACAATTTTGTTTGTATATTGTTGTGTGTTGATGATGATTATGGAGGCTTGAGGCGTGCCCCCTAATAAAGGAATCAAGTAGACAGGAAATAGGAAACTATAGCCGTCATAATATTTGGGTCATAAACCCAACAAATAGGGAAACCCTAGCCGTCATGATATTTGAGCCATAAATCCAACAAAAAGGAATATTTCTATTGTACTTTGGTATCTTATAATCCAATGCAAGGCACTATGAATAGCAATCATTCATTGGATCCATTGGCAATATACTCTCCTTACTCTCACCTCTATTTGTTACTTACCACCCTACTCCCTTTTAAGCTTTATTATTTTCAATTAGTTTTTATTAAAGTGAACTAAACTAAATTGAAATAAACTTATTTTTGTCGAATTGAATTAACTTGGGTTGAATTCTAAACTCAATTTTGTTGAATTGAATTGAATTGAACTTATTTTTACTAAATTGAACTAAATTTATTTTGAAAAAAGTTGGACAACTGACAAATTTAATCACAAGAGGTCGTCATTGAAAACCTTCTATATTGAGGTTTTTGTATAGATTTGCTATCACTCTTTTTCATCCAAGGAGCTCCACTGCGGACAATGTTTTATTTTATTTTTTCCTAAATAAGAAAACTTCTCTATCTTTTTTAGTATTATGCATTACATGATAGATCTAGTCATTCTTTTACAACTTCATACAAAAATTAATTCTTTGCTGAATTTGATGTTGGCTATTTCCAATTAGAAGTTTGTTTATTTTGTGCAGCTAGTAACACTATAAGGGTTTTTTTTTTAAATTTTCAGATGCAACTATTAGATGGTTATTTGTTCATATTTTATCTATGTTAATGTTGGTTTTGAAATTCATGCTTAGGGTAATATTTGAATAAATTATTTTAAAAAAATTGTTGAATTCAAATAATGTACATTAAAATAATTAAACAATATTACTTCATGTGTGCATCACATACCATACGGTAATATTTTCACAATTCATTCAAAAATGCCGGAATTTAAATAATGTACATTGAAATCATTGAACAACATTATTTCATGTGTGCATCACAGACAAAGCAATCACCAAGAAACTAGCTTGGGGGGGATGTGATATTGAATTAGACCCATTTGACATGCACATTACCAAATTTCTTCAAGGTTTCATCCACTCTGATATATACTGTTACTGTAGTATAGAACTACTACAATTTTGGGGGGAAGGAAAAAAAAAATTTTAACCAATCATTGAACATCAATCCTTAGGAGGCCTTTAATTTTACATCAAAATAATCCCTATGCTTGGGATGTCCAACCCGTAGGGGTGGCAACAATAAGGATAAAGAGCATCAATCCTTATAATCTAATACTACTTTTTATATTAGTGTTTTATTGGGGGGAAAATAATTTCTCTGGAAAATGGTTTTTCAATTTCTGTTGTTTGGCACAATAAAGGATTGAAGATTATTTTTTAAGGAAAATGATTTTCCCACCAATTGAGAAAAATGATTTCCTTCTTGAGAAGATAGGAAGTTGATTTTTTTCCTTCAACTCTTTGACAATATGATCAGCTGAAATTTAGGTGTAAAATTTGATTTCAACAGTTTAGATCGAAATTTAACTATCCAATGAAAAAGATAAAAATAAACAAAAATCTAAATTTTTTAGCTTAATTTTTTTTTCATTTCATCGACAATTATCTCCACAACGACAATTTAATCAACATTTTCCACAAAAACAATTCAGTCGACTCGTCACTAAAACAATTTCAACAGTTTGAATCGAAACTTGATCATTAGATAAAAAATATTAAAATAGACTCAAATTCATATTTTCAGCTTGATATTCTTTCATTTGGTCAATATTTTTTTCCATATCGACAATTCAATTGATATTTTTCGCTCCTTCAGCAGCGCAATAAATATATTTCACCACTAGAATAATTTCAATAATTTGAATCAATCATCAGATAGCAAAGATTAAAATAGGCTCAAATCCAAATTTTGAGTATGACATTCCTTCATTTTGTCAACATTTTTCTCCGTGATGACAAGTAAATCGATATTTTTTGCTATTTAAAAAATTCAGTTGATATTTTTTGCGACTAAAATAATTTCAACGGTTTAGATTGAAACTTGATTATCCAAGATGAAGTGTTGAAAAAAACTCAAATAATTTTAAGCTCAAAATTTCTTCATTTATCTTAACTACAACCATTCAATCAATACTTTTTGTCATTTAAACAATTCAGTTGACGCTTTCCTGTTTTCACAGAAAATTATTTATCTTGTACGAAACAATAGAAAATGTGACATAAAAATCAATTTTTCTTAGAAAAACATTTTCCACATAAAATAATTTTCTGAAAAAACTATTTTTCTTCTAATGAAATACTACCTAAAAATAAAACGTTATCAAATTATAGTGACAGATGATTGAGCAATGCAACCAATAATGAATTAAACGTAACATATAGTTATTGGAGACCAATTACCGCATGAAGAGGGAGCATTGAGCGGACCCACAGTACATCTTTTAAGGGACACCCTTAGTTGTTATATATGGTCAAGAATATTCTATTGATTTATTAGTTGGATTGCACCGATTTTGAATTATTAATAGTTCTTTATCCTCAGCTTTTGACCAAATTAATAGTACTCACTCCGAGCAGGTGCAATGCAATTAGGATGAAGGAAACGACATGCACATTGCTCTGAACTAAGTTTGTTTCCATATCACTAGCGCACAAATCAGCCACGGTAAGGGAGGTTGTACAGTAATAAATGCATTTGACGTTTTTGACTAACTTCTAATATTGATTTAGTTTCTTATTTATTTTTCCGATCATTGAATTCTATGGGCAAAATACACATCAATTGTCATAGGTTAAATATAAAACAACTTGCCAGATATTCGGTCAAGACTATGGATCCAATATAACAAAAAGCTAAATCTTTCATAGACAAAAATAACAAAAAATTATTGTCAAGTACTCTCCATTCTGTGAAAATCATAATTAGGAGACTATATTATTAGAATAGATTTAAAAGGCCTGATGCACTGTCGAAACTATTTTAAGGGGATAGTTTACTATTTTTATTTTCATCTATCGCCCTAAATCGTTCATATATTTCATCTATCGCCCTAAATCGTTCATATATTTCATCTATCGCCCTAAATCGTTCATATATTGCATCTCTTACCCCAATTCTTAAAAACTTACTTTCAAAAATTTGAATTTTGTGCATGTGATATTCTTCTTATAAGTACTACTCGAAGCCCTCTCTTATCTGGTATTAGAGTCATGTGACCCAAATATAATTAATATAATCAATTTAATTAATAGTCAATTTAGCTAATTAATTAGAGTTAATGCTCGAATCATCATATATTGTCTTGCTCCTAATTATTCATATATTGTGCACTTAACTGAATGAACTACTTCAATAGTATTACAATTAAACTATATTATTAATATATTTTTTAAATTAAAAACAGAATTAGTAAAAATTAAGACTGAAGTTAAGGAGATAAAGAAGCAATTGTCTATCATCCATCTTTCTTTAATCAATGAATTAGACATGGTGGAAAATTTGATTTAGATATTAGTATTTCATTTTAGCATAAATATCTTTTCCAAAATCCAAAAAACAAAAATTTATCTACTTTGCAAAATATAAAAATTGAAAAGGAACTAGGAGAAAAATCAATTGAAAAATCATTATAAAGGTGGAGAAGGAAGAAGAATACGAAATATAAGTAAGCATAATCTTGAGGAATTACAAAATACATTTCCAGAAGAATTAAACAAGATCATAGGAGTAATAGTAGAAAAGCAAGAAGTACTATATAATGATAATGAAGAGACAAATATTGTCCAATTTGAAGAAGAAATATATCACCAGATGAACTTAATTAAAGTAGAGGATCTTAATGTTGCTTATGTAGAAGAAATTATGACAAAACTGGATAACAAATATGGTAAAATGGTAGCTGACGATGAAGTCAATGAAACTGGAGAAGAACTCAACATAGATGAAATCGAATCCAATCTGGTTAACAATGTTATTCTAAAACCTAAAGAATTTGATGAATCGTCCAGAAGAAATACTCATTTTATAAGGCCTAAATACGTTCCAACAGGACATACCACTAACTTTTCCTTTGGGTTCATTCCAAGAAAAACCACATCCTTTGAAGATGTTAGTTTTACACCAATTAGTCAAACAAGTTACATCCCAAACATCAATGGAGCTTGTAATAGGGAAGATATATTTGAATATTGAAAAAGTGGTATGAATAGTGTTCTAAACTAGAACACCATGTGGACTAGTGAAAATTTCCTAAATTATATCGAACATGATTTTTTTGATATAGTACCTCACTGGTGTGACTCATTAGATGAAGAAGGTAAAAATGTATTAAGAATGATGGAAACACCAACTGTTATGTTTAAAAAATTATTTAAGAAAATCAAATTTGAATTTATTGGAGTTAAACTTGATTCTAAAGAAAAACCTAGAGAGTGGTAAAGAAAGATTAATAACATAGAGTTTTGGGACACAAGATATCTGAACAATTATATTGCTGAATTTATTCAATATAATTACAAAATTGGGCATTATGAAACAATCTTAGCATGTTTTATGACATATTATATTATCTGTTTAGTTTTATAATCAATGAAAAAAACATTTTATGGGTTGAAAAAGCAGATGGCATCCATACCCTTAGTATAAGAATCTCTTATCTAAGAAAATGGGTTAATGATCAATATCTTGATCTCCAAAAATAAAAGAAAATAAAGAAACAATTTCTAGCCTGTTCGAACACTCCTCATCAATGGGGAAATGAACCTGACATGGGAAGAAAAAGAAAATTCCATATAAAAAAAAGAGCTTTAACAAGCAAAGGCAAGAAAAATACAAAAGAAAATATTATAAAAAGCCAAGTTCCAAAAGGCATAGATTTTTTTTAGAAAAGATTCTTATTGTCCTAAAGGAAAAATAGTCGTAAATGTGGGGCATACGGAGAAGTAGGTTATTATGCAAACGAATGCAAAAATAGGAATAAAAATAAGCTTATAGAAATATTGGAAAGTTTAGACTGTTTTGAGTTTAGTGAAGAAGAACGACTAGACCTAGCCCTCAAAAACAACAATTGAATTGTTGAAATAGTAGTGGAAGATGGATATGAAGAAAGTGATTATGCAAAAACCAATCATATGATGAAAAGTAGCTTAATTAGTCTTAGCAAACTTCAAGGAGAAAAATTTATTGTAGATAATGAGAATGAAGATGTCAAAGGAGATTGGGTCCTTCTTATGATTCAGAAAGATATGATCCACAAAGAATCCATCTTTCAATTTAAAAGTAAGTATGTATGTGAAATGATGGAAGGGAATTTGGAGATACAAGATTGTTAATTTGACGTGGGTGAAGTAAATCTCATTAATTAGGGAAACATCCTTAAGCATAACAAGGATAGAAAGTATAGGTACATTCATGTTAGAAGTGTCCAATTCCAAATTACACCATTATAGTACTATGGCAAAGATATTGATCTTCATACTTTGCTCTGTGGTATCATACATACTAAATTTAATAATCAAATTGTCACAAGGATGCAGACAAATTTGTGTAATGGTTCAGTAAGATTCAATTGCTGACTTGGATATTACATGAGCCTAAAAGATGAATTTGTCAAAAACTTCCTATTCCTTAAGATAAAAACAGTTGGGATGGATATGAAAATAGGAGGTTATGCACTAATGATATTTTGTAAAATAATCTACAAATTAGATAGTATAATAAATCTAAAGACTAAGGATAAATTAGAAAAAATTGAAAGTTCTATTCCTGTGAAAAAAATTCAAAGGATAAAATTTAATCCGTATGATATGAAGATTGATAGGTCGTAGATATTTAACTTTGCCAATCCCATAAAAATCAATAAGAAAAATGTGATAAGAATTAATGAAAATGGAAAATTACCATTAAACTCCAACTATTAAGAAGTATGAGTACAAGATCACAATAGGGAAAGGATCTTCGGCAACTACAGAAGAGCTTAAAGAAGACGACACAGTTATTATGACCAGCGAAATGAGTCTTGAACTTGCAAGACACAATGTAAATCGAAGTATAGTTTGGATAGAACACTCATTGGGTATAAAACAAGGTCCATTAGTGGGCCAATTTATGAGGTTGAATTAGTCAAAAATATAACTATGGAGATATGTTCGGAAGCCATCAATACTAATCCTAATAGCATTTATATCCCAATAAATATATTTTTAGAGTAAGAGTTGAGTTACATCGATAGTAATTGATCTACTTGTTTTAGAAAAATATCTTCATTTCCAGAATTTATGTGGAAAAATGTTAGGAATCCTTTACAAGTAAGAATCCAATGCATTATAGTAGTTCTGTGGGCTACTGATCAACCCAGGATTATAGGAAATAATTTTCAAACGTTATATTCTCTATGCACATAGACAATAAACCAAATCAAAGATGGTCACTCGATTCCTATTGATAAATTAAATAAAGCATACACTTATTAGAAGATTGAGTTTACACGCAGCTAGGCGGTAAGAAGGTAATACCTGCGAACGTGAACTAGCACTAACAATCTCATTACTTGAGTTATCTATTAAAGAGTAGATTGTTGAATAACAAGAAGAATTATGCAAAGAATTCTACTTTGATAACCCTCTTAAAGTTGGGACAAAGATATGACATTTGCAAAGATTGCTGTGTTAAACCCCAACACTATTAACCGACTTAAACAAATGGTGTATACACACCAAGATATCCAAGAATTTAATAAGCAAATCAAAGAACTTTTAGATAAAAGGTTAATCAGGAATAGTAAGAGTCCTCACACTAGTCATGCTTTCATGGTAAGAAATCATACTAAAGAAAAAAGAAAAAAAAACCTAGAATGATAATCAATTACAAAAAGCTCAGTAGTAACACTATCTTTGATGATTATTATATTCCTAACAAAACCTAGAACAGTAATCAAACCTCTCATTCATCCTTCAATGTCCATCTTTCTCCCTCGAGCATCCATCCCCCCTCTTTCAAACACTCCTCCCTCTCCAACGGCAGATTACCCCCCCCCCACCATAACCACCTCCACAGCTGTGAAAAACTTAGGCTCCTTCATCAATTTTTTTTACATGGGATTTAAACAAGGCATGTGATGCAGCCGACCCTTGTCAAATGTAGTGTTAGAGAATAGATAAGACCAAAAAATAGGGGATGCGGGTCAGAGTGTGCAGGCAGTCCAACACACGTTTTGTTGCTAAAGACACGTGTGTTTGCGGAGGAGTTGGTGGAAGTGTGGAACGCCGAGCAATAATATGGAATGAGTGGCTTTCAGCTACGGATGCTCTAAGTAGCTGCCAAGAGGCCTAGTTATGTCTTTTTGAAGAGCATTTTCTTTCTTTTGGCGTAAATAGAGGAATTCCCAAATTTAAACAAAATTCCTAGGAACAGTTTTCAAAAATTTAGGGTTGAGTTAATTGGTATCTATGACTGCAAACTATTTTCAAAGATATACAACCAAACACTACTAAAATTTAGTGTCTATTTTCAATTATTCTCGCAATTAACGATACAAATTGAACGGAATGTAAACCTAAAGGTATTTAATCAAAAATTCAAATTCAAAATTCAAATTCTTATCTTGATGGCTTGTCCGAACAAGCTGTAAGGAGTTCTATATAATCTTAATCCCTTTTTGAATGGAGATAATAAATAATTTCATTACCAAATTATAAACATAATTTTTTTTTTTGATTAATAAGCCTAGGGGCTAGGAGTAAGGTAGTAATACTAAAAAAATTAAAGACACAAGACAAGCATATTTCACTCAAACTAGCAAATGCACATGCTCGACTTATACACCACTCCTCCTCCTCGTCTTTTCTCAATAGTTATTGGAACCAAGTTGATTATAACTTCAAATTCAAATCATTTCTTGGTGCCTTGTTCGAACAGGCTACAAGTGTTTTATATAATCTTAATCCTTTTGTGAATGGAGATAATAAATAATTTCATTACCAAATTGTAAATACAATTATGCAAACCATTAATTGTAAAGGGATTTTTTTTTTATAGTGGTTATCGCTTAATGGTAATGTTCGTGCCAAAAATGAGCTATTTTTAAGGTACTTTTACACATGTTTTATGCTTGTTTTAATCGTATGTTAAAGGTTTTTAACTAATTTTATTTTATTTTGTAAATTTTTAATAAATGTGAAAAAATGGCGAAAAATGGAAGAAACTGGCGAAAAATGTCGGGTTTTGAAAATGGGCCCAAGAAATTGTCAAAAAACAGCCCACATTACCCTGAACCGGCCCAAAAACAGAGTCGAATCGGTTCAGAGGAAAAACCCGGTTCATTTGCAAACCCGGTCCAGCCCGCCATGTGCCTCGCGCGTGACGTGGTTCAGCATAATACCCCCTCCCCTTCTTCACGCTCTCTCTCTCCTCGTGTCTGTTTCTCCAACCCGAAACCCAGAAACCCCCTTCTTCTTCTCTCTCATCCTCACTCGACTTCATCCCCAGGAACTCCATCACTATCCTTCGATCCAACTCTCTTTCTCTCCCTTATCTCTTCTCTCTCCTCCAAAACCACCCCAGCCCACAGAGACTTCCAATCCCAAACCTCCTCACTCCAAAACCATCCCAAACCCACAGAATTCGAAACCCACCTTCGTCCTCTTCATCCTCATATCACCATCCCACCACCCGCGGATCATGCTGCCACTGCCACGACACCACACCAGCTGGCTTTCATCTCCACCTCATCCACCCGTGAATCATGCACACCAGGCCACGACGCATCCCTTGCTATCCCCCATCATCACCGTCCACGCACACCACCCAAATTGACGGTGAAGAATCAAGAGGTTCGGGTATAAAGCTCGCGACGCCATTGGGGGTTAGGTAATTTAGGCTAGGTAATTTTTAGGGTTCTAGTTTAGGTTTAATTTTAGTTTTAGGTTTAGATTTTAGTTTTAATTTCAGTTTTATTTCGAATTTTAGAGTTAGGGTTTCATGCATTTTGCTAGGTTTCGATGTAGTTAGCCGTTAAATCTCTTATTTTCTAGTTGTAATTTACGATTTGGGTTTGATTTGACAAAAATCGTATGTCATTTTGCCAAATTTCATTCGAATCCCCTCCCCTGTTGCTCGTGTGCCCGTGCAAACGACCATGGTAAATCCGCCATTTTTGAAGCATGTTGAAGCTTGTTCTGGTTCGATTTCCTTCTTGCTTTCGGTTCTATTAAATCCCCCTCCCTTGCTGCTTCATTCTTATTCTGCCATAAGCCTATTAATCTTCGATTATAGGCAAGTTTGGATGTTGACTAAAATTTTAGTTTCAAGTTTGCAGGTTTAATTTTCGTATATTTCTCAATTTTGCATTCCAGTTTTTCATAATTTAAAGTTTGGCTTCAGTTTTGAATTCTAAGCCCCCTGCTCACTTTCATGGCTTTACTAGTTTCTATTTCTGTTGAATGGGATGTGTTTCGAATGGTGTTGATTCTGGGTTGGAATGGTTTAGCTCCAGCATCTCTTCCTTTCCCCTGAAATTTGCCCCTGTTATTAGCTTAATTAAGTCAGTCAGTCTTGTGCTTGCTGTTGGGAGTTGAATGGGATGTGCCCCTATTCAAGTAATTTGATTGATTTCAAGTTAGGTTAGGTAGTTTTAGATTTTGATTTTAGTACCCGTTTATGTCTAATGTGTAGTCTCCATAATAAGTTCACATTCACTCAGATACTTAGGTATTAGTTTGATTTAGATACTTAGGTTTAGCAATTATGTTTCTTTGAATGATTAACTTGGCTTAGCATAATTAACATTAAGGCATTTAGTTAAACCGTTTCTTTTTAATTGACCGTAATCTCAACGTCATTCCTGTGGATCGACCCTCAAAGTACTACGACGATATCGTATGCTTGAGGTTTTCCTTTTCTGTTTATTTCACACTTCCTCAATTTTCACCAACAATTTTGGCGCCGTTGCCGGGGATGACGGCATGATATTTGGTCATTGTGTTTTTTTTTTAAACTCCAAAATCCAAAAACATTTGAAAAAACCTTCAAAAATCCCAAAGAAAATGGAAAAGCTTAAAAATCCAAAAACATTTGAAAAACTTGAAAAATCCAAAAAAAATAGAAAATTTAAAAACCCAAAAAAATTGAAAAATTGAAAATCCAAAAAAATTGAAAAATTTTCAAAATGCATGTTTTCAATTTCTCGCAATTTGAGCGCGAATCTTTTTGGAATTCTTTTTCAAGGCTTAATGATTATCGTGCTCAGCTGAATCGTAATTTTTAAAAATGAAAAATTTGTGAGGCCATTCTTGAGGGTCTAAACATTGAGTCAAGGAGTTACATCGATTCAATTTTTCCTGGAGATTTAAGAGAATTGTTATCTAAAACTCCAAATGAAGTTTGGGATTTCTTTGAAAAATTAGTTTGGGAAACTTATACGTTTGAATAAGCTAATACAACTTTTAGATACCTAACTCATGGAGAGTATAATTGTCATGTTAATTCTTACCTTTCATATCACTTTGTGAATTCCTATGACTCATGTAACTCTTATATGCCTCCTGTTTTGTGCGACTATTGTGAATCCCCTGATCATGATGCTTATACTTGTCCTTTTCGTGATTATATTGATGCTACCTATGCAAGTTTTGAAAAGAAAATTAATGAAACGACTGATCAAATGGTAGAGACTATGAAAGTGAGAATTGCTAAATATTCTCAATGTTTTAACCAAATTAGAGGGACTTCTAGTGAGATTGATTCTAGTTTAAGATCTCCTAAACCTGACGTTAGTCTCGATGATGACTTTGAACCTTCTTATTCTGCTAGGCCTGATTTGAATGAAAACATGCTTTTGCCTAGTCTAGGTCAAGAAAATGACCTCCCTAAGTCCTTATCAACAGACCTTGCACCTTGCACTAACTCACCTAAGGGCGTCATTGATGATGTCCTAGTTTCTGTCGACCTACCCACCACTTTGAACGACTTTCGTGAACTGGAAGTGGGTAAACAATTTAATCTTGATAGTGAGTTAGATATAAGCATCGCACCTACAGTTGAGCTTCATGATTTAGATGATTCAAAAGATATTTCACAGGAGTTATGTGATGAGGTGACTGTAACTGCACCCACTATGTTTGACTTGGATGATGATATTCTTTGTGCAGAATATGAGTCTTTTTCATGTGCGCTTGATGTTACTGAAGGTCTTGATGTGGATTTTCATGTTGAGTATGAATCATTTTCTTTTGATCCCGTCATTCCTGACCTTCTATTTAAATCAAATGATAATATTCTGCAAATCGAATATGAATTTTTTTGTGGGTTTGATGCTAATATGAGTCGGAAGGAGGATTTTCGTGCTGAATATGAATCATTTTCTATTGATCCTGTCCAAACTGACCTCCTTGGATATTGCAGTTCTCCCCTTTCCCCTCTTCTTTCTTCTTTAGACCCTCTCGAGTCTACTTTTGTCGAGTCTGAGACATTGGTGATTGATATTCCTTATTTAGATCAGATTCGTGATGATAATGACATAGATAGACTCCAGGACCCCTTTAAACTGTAGGACTTGAATTTAGGCTGTCATTTAAGCTCTAATTTTCATATTTTCTTTGATTGGCCTTGTTTTCGTTCTCTCCCTTTCCCTTTTAGAGGTGATGTGAGATTTCATTTAGATAAATCAGATTACCTTAGATGGTTTATGTATTCATATAGTCATGCCTTCATTGAACCACTGACTAGTGCATCTGATTTTACTTATCCACATCTCTCGTCTGTTGGGCTGTGAGCTTTGATAAGCTCAAAAGAACTTTGAGTTGCATTGCTGTTATGCACTTTATTTGGGCCCTTCTTCATGTTTCTAACTACATTCATTTTTGTGAGGATTGTGCCCAATCGTTTGATAAGCTATTGCGAGCGTTGGTGGGTTTTGATAAGAGTAGATGCTCGTAAGTTGTGATGGAGTGGCTGATGCTCCATAAGCTTTATAGTTTAGGTACAATATGTATCTAACCTGGTATGATCGTTCTAACCTTCTTTTCTTTTTCATTTCTTTTATTTCCTTTTTGTACTTAGTTGTAAATATTTAGGATTGTGAATATGTGTGTGTTTTGTTTTGTTTTGTTTTTGGTTTTGTTTTCGATTTTTGGTTGGGTCCTAGTTGTATATATTTTAGATTTGACCATTGTTTAGCTTATGAGCTTGCTTTTTAGTGCCTTAGTTCCCACAATGAGGACATTGTGAAGTTTTGGTGTGGGGGCGAGTTGCCCTTTTTTCAAAATTTCTTGATGATTTTGTTGTTTTTGGTAACATTTGTACTTTTTCTGATTAGTTTGAATCCCCTGTACTTTGGTTATTAGTTTGTATATAAGTAGGATGTGCATGATAATTCTCTGACCTCAAATGTGATATTCTAAGCCCTGATTCTAACTCCAGTTGTTCATTATAGGTTATGTAAATCCAGACCTTGTTTATTTCTTCATCATTATCTTTAGGTCTTAGGTTTCCATGAATGATTCTCCCACTAGCTTGTGGCATGATTACTTTGAAAAAAAAATTGAAAAAAAATTGTATTATGAATAAAGAAAGAATAAAATTTGCAATGACAAGTATCCCTTTGAGGCATGCGCTACTAGGCGTTACTCTTTGAGGCACGTGCTACTGGGTGTTACCCTTTGAGGCAATATTGCTACTGGAAAAACTTGCTTCCAAAGTTAGTATGGTGATAGTGTAGTTCTATCAACCAAGTGGGATTGAGTTTAATTCTGGTAAACTTAGGTCCTGGGATAATGATACACTTGCACACGAGCACCAGGATGGATTCAATGGGGTGAAAAATTAGTGCTTCGATGTCATTTAGAAGGTAGAGGGCTTTGAAGTACGTTCTATGTATATACAGGTTAATAATTGAGTACATGGGTGATTTAGCTTATTAGAGTTTGTGCATATTTGTCCCAAGTTTTGTACATATTAGTTTTGGAAAAAAACCAAAAAGGTTTTCTTTTATTTTTGTAATGATTTTGTGGATATTTCACTTGGAAACCTTCACGAGACCTCACTCATCCACTTGGGAGAACGAGGGCTTTAAAGGGCTTGTTGCATACGCTAAATGCAATCGTGATTCCTACGACAGTGAGTTAGGATTTTCATTTTCTTATTTTTCATTTTTAGTTAGTTTAGTTTATTTTATTCAAGGACGAGCAAAATCTTGGTGTGAGAGTATTTGTTCGTGCCAAAAGAGCTATTTTGAAGGTACTTTTACACCTGTTTTATGCTCGTTTTAATTGTATTTTTAAGGTTTTTAACTGATTTTATTTTATTTTGCAGATTTTTAATAAATGTGAAAAAATGGCGAAAAATGGTAGAAAATGGCGAAAAATGTCGGGTTTTGAAAATGGGCCCTAGAAATTGTCAAAAACTAGTCCAAATTACCCTGAACCGATCGAAAAACAGAGTTGAACCGGTTCAGAGGAAAAACCCGGTTCATTTGCAAACTCGGTCCAGCTCGCCATGTGCCTCGCGTGTGACGCGGTTCAGCATAATACCCCCTCCCCTTCTTCACGCTCTCTCTCTCCTCGCGTCTGTTTCCCCAACCCGAAACCCAGAAACCCCCTTCTTCTTCTCTCTCATCCTCACTCGACTTCATCCCCAAGAACTCCATCACTATCCTTCGATCCAGCTCTCTCTCTCTCCCTTATCTCTTCTCTCTCCTCCAAAACCACCCCAGCCCACAGAGACTTCCAATCCCAAACCTCCTCACTCCAAAACCATCCCAAACTAACAGAATTCGAAACCCACCTTCGTCCTCTTCATCCTCATATCACCATCCCACCACCCGTGGATCATGCTGCCACTGCCACGACACCACACTAGCTGGCTTTCATCTCCACCTCATCCAACCGTGAATCATGCACACCAGGCCACGACGCATCCCTTGCTGTCCCCCATCATCACCGTCCACGCACACCACCCAAATCGACGGTGAAGAATCAAGAGGTTCGGGTATAAAGCTCGCGACGCCATTGGGGGTTAGGTAATTTAGGCTAGGTAATTTTTAGGGTTCTAGTTTAGGTTTAATTTCAGTTTTAGGTTTAGATTTTAGTTTTAATTTTAGTTTTATTTCGAATTTTAGAGTTAGGGTTTCATGCATTTTGCTAGGTTTCGATGTAGTTAGCTGTTAAATCTCTTATTTTCTAGTTGTAATTTATGATTTGGGTTTGATTTTACAAAAATCGTATGTCATTTTGCCGAATTTCATTCGAATCCCCTCCCCTGTTGCTCGTGTGCCCGTGCAAACGACCATGGTGAATCCGCCATTTTTGAAGCATGTTGAAGCTTGTTCTGGTTCGATTTCCTTCTTGCTTTTGGTTCTGTCAAATCCCCCTCCCTTGCTGCTTCGTTCTTGTTCTGCCATAAGCTTGTTAATCTTCGATTATAGGCAGGTTTGGATGTTGACTAAAATTTTAGTTTCAAGTTTGTAGGTTTAATTTTCGTATATTTCTCAGTTTTGCATTCCAGTTTTTCATAATTTAAAGTTTGGCTTCAGTTTTGAATTCTAGCCTCGTGCTCACTTTCATGGCTTTGCTAGTTTCTATTTCTGTTGAATGGGATGTGTTTCGAATGGTGTTGATTCTGGGTTGGAATGTTTTAGCTCCAACATCTCTTCCTTTCCCCTGAAATTTGCCCCTGTTATTAGCTTAATTAAGTCAGTCGGTCTTGTGCTTGCTGTTGGGAGTTGAATGGGATGTGCCCCTGTTCAAGTAATTTGATTGATTTCAAGTTGGTTAGGTAGTTTTAGATTTTGATTTTAGTACCCGTTTATGTCTAATGTGTAGTCTCCATAATAAGTTCACATTCACTCAGATACTTAGGTATTAGTTTGATTTAGATACTTAGGTTTAGCAATTATGTTTCTTTGAATGATTAACTTGGCTTAGCATAATTAACATTAAGGCATTTAGTTAAACCATTTCTTTTTAATTGACTGTAATCTCAACGTCGTCCCTGTGGATCGACCCTCAAAGTACTACGATGATATCGTATGCTTGAGGTTTTCCTTTTCAGTTTATTTCACATTCCTTCAATTCTTGGTGCCTTGTCCGAACAAGCTACAAGTGTTTTATATAATCTTAATCCTTTTTGTGAATGGAGATAATAAATAATTTCATCACCAAATTGTAAATACAATTATACAAACCATTAATTGTAAAGGGATTTTTTTTATAGTGGTTATCGCTTAATGGAAACCACTATAGTTGAAACAATTACAGCCATTGATTTTTAAGATGGAATCTCTGCCATTGATTAATTTTGCATTAAATATATTAATTGAGGATTATTTATGTAATAAAATAATTAAAATTTAATTTCATACCTTGTTTGGTTGATATAATTACATATTAATTTGATAATCAAACTTAAATCTCCATAAAACCTAATCAAACGGAAACCGTCCACCATCAGACGCGACTGAAACTTCAACCCCACATCTCCATCTTCTTCTAGTACCATAAGATGCCATGAAATGATAAAACTATCCAAGGACCTTTTTGATATATTTTTTAAAAAAAAATCACATTGGACCCTTTTGCTAGTTGTGTAGCATGTCCAGCCTTAAAAATTGGGGGGAGGGGAGCCAAGCTACTCAAGATGAAATGGCAATGGTGTCAGAGATGGAGATGATGAGAGAGAAAAATATGTGTGCGTTAGAGTATGAAAGTGGGTGTGTCCCACATTCATAGAATGAAAGAATACGAAAGTGAGTATTGCCCTACATTGATAAGATTAAAGGGTTTGAGCATGTATATAAGCTTATGAGTTACTAATAATAAACTCTTATTTTGACCTCATCTTAGCCCATATTTGATCCCTTTTCCCCTTTTGTTCTTATGCTGAGTCTTGATGAGAAATGGTCAATTTTGCTTCCTTGGATCTGTTTTGTGCTTATTAAGTTGTTTTCCTTATTTTCAAGGATAGATGCCAAAAAATTGAGGAAATCACTAGTTTTGATGGAAAAGGAAGCCTTGGAGATGAGTTTTGAGCGGAAAAATAGGTCTTCCGAAGTGCCGAGGGCCCGGAAAGTAAGTCTAAAGAGGCCAAGAGAGTGCACAGTTGGCTGTGGACTAAAGCACAATCGTGCAGGATCCCCACAGAGAAGAAATTGAAAACCTGAAGAGGCACACGGTCAACCGTGCGTAGAAGCATGATCGTGCGCCCTGCTAATTTTCATTTTTAAGGTTTTATTTTGGGGCACCTGGAGTTTTAGGAAAAAGCACTTTTCTAGAGGCAAAATTAGGGTTTGATTGAGAGACTTTCAAGACTCTTTTTACATTGAATTGGTGATAATTGAAGATTGATTTGTGGTTCATTGTCACGTTTAATCCAAATTTGTTCATTGATTATCTTCTATTTTGTAATTGCTTTTCCAAGTTTTCATATTCGTCTATGCTCATGAAATTAGGCTTTAGAATCATGAACTTGAATATGTGTAGAGGCTAAATCCCAGTTTTGGGTTGAGGATAGCCCCTATTATGCTTGATTGAGTCATGATTTAAGCTTTTGTGGATTTTGCCCATGTCTACACCTTGGATTCTTGCTTAGTACACCAAGTGTTTGATGAAAATTTCAAAAGAGAACTAATTCACTATTTTTAATTAGGGTTTAGGAGATCCATGAAAGTTGGATCCTTTATAGGTTTGACTTTGTGAGCAATTGAACTCCTTAGTGTGAAAACAATCAGGGTTTTAATTGGGATTATTGATTACTCAATTTTGTGGCATTGATAATTCTAGTTCGATGAACATATATAATTAGGATTTATTGGTCACTCTAATGACCTTTGAGAGAAGGCTTAAATGCATTTTAATTTATAATCTTTTTACTCCAAACATTTACATGGGCAAGTTCGCATATTTAAGTTATTGACTCGCAAAGCATAATAGTGTGGTGAACCCCAACCTAAAATTCTTATCATCTATTGCTAAGTTTAACTTTCTATCATTCAACATTTCTAAACTGTTTTTAGTAATTTTCAATGTGACTGAATATTTTCCTAGATTGAATATTAAGATCAGTTTTGGTGATTAAAATTGAGTTCCTTATGGACACAACCCGTACTTATTGTTGTTAATTACATTGACACCGTGCACTTGTGGTAAATTTACACATCAGTGACTACCCATTGCCAATTGATTTTTTGTTGGATCCTCATTCGAGCTTATATACATGATTCCTGTGTTTATGGCTCAACTGATATAAAAAATTTAACATGGTATCAAAGCAGGTTGCTTGATCTTGATTTACCACCGTCCTTGTTTGATCAAAATTGTGTACATGTTGGGACTTGTTAGTAACCCACATATGAGAGGGCGTGTTATAGCATGAAAGTAGGAGTTGTCCACTGTAAGAAAACTCATATCTTGAAACCGAAAAAATCGGTTCTAAATGTCTAAAATTAGTTTCAAAATGCATTTAGAAACTAATTTGAAACCAAGTCAAATTGGTTTCCAGAAGTTTGGTAGCAAAATCATTTTGAAACTTATTTGTTGGTTTCAAAAATTGAGACTCAATTTTGAAATTGATAGAATCTATTTCAAGGATTTGTAACTGATTAGTTTCAGTTTCTATATTTTATTTGAAACCGAATTCAGTTTCAAACTGGAAATAAAAAAATTAGAAAAAAAAACACAACACTTGCCCAAAATAGACCTGGGAAATGTTTTGAACCAAGCACGATTCAAGTTTCAATTGAACACCATAGACGAAAATGCATCCATGTTGTGTGCATTAAATGGATAAGAGAAGCAGAAAGAGAGAGAAAGCCTTAATTTTTAAATGACAATATTTGCCATGCTATATAGAACACAACCATTCTCTATACAATGCACAAAATTGATTAAATGGATAAAAGTTCCAAATATATATCTATATTTGAATCATACAATTGTACATATATAGGTAATATACAAATTGGGAAAACATTCAATATATACTTAATGTCATCGTCGCATATCCATTATTCCACCTTACTTGAACCTTCTTACATCAAACAAAAAACAAGTTCCAGATCTAGTGTTCAAAGGGGGAAAAAAATCAACTACAAATAACACTGAATTTTGAACAATTTGGGCTAATCTCAAATATACAACATGATTTCCAAATCTAGAATAACAATATCAAAAGGGGGAAAACTACAGACAAGACAATCATGATAATAAAATGAAAGAATATAAGAGTGAGTGTTGCCCCACATTGATAAAATTAAAGGGTTTGAGAATGTATATAAACTTGTGAGTTACTCCATCCATTGCCAATTGGTTTTGGATTGGAATCTCATTCGAGCTTACATACATTACTCCTTTATTTATGGCCCAATTGATGTAAAAAATTTATAGTATGAAATCTGGAACAGCCAGGCTCACATGAAGAACATATGTACATTCTGAGTGATGCAAAATCAGCACCTAGTGGCCTCTCAGGGACGGGCAGCTCTTGGAACCAAGTGGGAGAACAAGGTTGCTGATGTGCTTAGTTTACAAAGGTAAGAGCATGGAGATGGACTCAGCAAGGGGAAGAATTTCTTCCCATCTTATCAAACAAAGGTGTAACGCCCCCTAATTAAGCACATTTTACTGTATGCAATTATTATTCTGATTCCCTCAATTACAACTGATAAAACCAATGATCGGGGCATTACCGCCGTCCCAAAATGATAAGGCTTACTACAAGTGAACTAGCGACAACATAGTCAGGCATAACTTCAACCATACTCATTAACCAACATAAATATATACACTACAGTAAAGTAATTTGCCACAAAGCTTACACTTCCATACACTGAAGATTACAAAATACGGCTCCAAAGTATACATGGTCTATATCACTGTTGATTCATCCAAGTTTCCCTTGCTTACTTATTCTCTTCTGCTGACTCGCTAGCATGATTTTCAGCTGACTTACTAGCATGAGGGCGATTCACTGAGCGTTTGCCCTAAACAAAACATGAAAACATTTCGAACTGTGAGCCAAAGCTCAATACATGCATTCATGTATTGTTAAATGATCACAGCATAAATTGGTTGGGCGTCCGCTTTGTAATTCATTTTAAGTTAAAATAGTGAATAAGATTATTGAGTTGAAAATACCGCAAGTGCACAATGCTAGTTGTAGCTAGCAACGACAAGTACGGGTCATGTCCACAAGGAACTCAGTTTCAACCACCGAACCAACCTTTAACACTCTATTTAGGCCAGAGTCTATTAGGAATGGTTTTTACTCAATAACAATTGTATTCTACTGAAAGTTACTGCTATTGTCTAAATCAATATTAATGAAGGTCCTGGATTGGGGTTCACCACACTATCGTATTCCTTGGACTATAAACTAGATCATGCGAATCTGCCCACACTGACAATTGAAATGGGATGGTTACAAGTTAAGCATATCTATGCCTTTTCTCAAAGGTCATTAGACTGATCAAGCTATCCTAGTTATCTATTATCATGAAACTAGAATCACGAAACCACAAGATTGAGTAACTCTTAATTCCCAATTGAAACCCTAACTATTTTCATGCTAAGAAATCCAATTGCTCACTACGTAGCTCTAGGTAGAGGATTTAACTCTCGTTAATCTCCTAAACCCCAATTACAAACATGAATCGACCCTCTCAGGCAATTCATCAAACACCTGGAGTGCTTAAGTGAGAGTTCAATTACAACGTGGGCATTCATTCACATAAATCTAGAATACGAATCCAAAATCGCACAATAGGGGCTACACCCAATCCAAGACAATAAATTTAGCTCATAATCATCATCAAAATCACAACCAAAATCAGGAATATGAACATGATTAAACGTGCTAACTTTGAATTAAAACGCAAAAGGAAAAGGGTAAAGGTACATACTTTCTATTGATTTGAGTAATAATCTACCAGATTCAACAATCGATTTCAATCCAAAGCTTTCAAATCAAGAACAACCAATGTGAATCCTAAAAACCTAAAATCGCCGTTTTTCAAGAGAGAGAGAACGAGAGAAGGAAGAACCCCTAATTCCAACGCTAGTTTACAATTAAACGGGGATAATTAAAGTGGCACAGTTGTGCCATGCGGCACGGTGCCACCGTGCCACTTTGCTGCCCCTCGTTTTCTTGATTCCCTGGGGTAGCACGGTCACACTGTTTGGAATGGTGCCCCCATGCCACTTCCTCTTGGCTAGAAATCTATCTTTTGGCTCCTATTTAGCGTAGCATTAACTTGTTTTCCTCGTTTCTTTCAATCGAACTCCTGAAAACACAAAAATACAACATTTAGGCAGTTTTGGGGTAAAGAATTACTAATCAACCTCTATACTGTCGAAGTTTTACCAAAATTCGCCGAAATAAGGGGTAAAAACCATTTCGAAAAAGGGGTAAAATAGAGGTTTATCAACTCCCCCATGCTTATCTCTTGCTTGTCCCCAAGCAAGATTAAGACGTGAATAAACTGACAGGAGGTTCAGACCTCTAACTTCTCGCCTCCTCAGGTAAGGTGAATGGAAAACCAGTTAAATCAAGGATAGGTGTGCACAACTAGCGGGACCATTCAAGGCATAAATACATAGTTTCAAAACTCACTTGAAAATCGTTTGCAAGACCACATGTTCAACTTGTCATCCAGTCACACCATATCACACCCTTCCCCAATCAAGACGCCTCCAAATAAGTGGTGGGCTAGAAGGCCTGGCAGTGCCTCTCATAGGGGGAACAAAGCAAATGCGCTCCCTCACATGTGTTTAAGATGTAGAAAGGTTCACTCAAGTCTTTTCCAATCGAACAAACTACCATATGCTTGGTAGGATTCTCAATTCTATACCGCGAAAATGCAGTATGCAAAACAATAATCAATAGGACTTTTCAGGGTTGTAATGGGGCTAAGGGCGCAAGTAGAATGGGGACAAACAATTTGGGAAATGTGAAGCTAACAGCTGAAGCCAATGAGCAACCAACAATTGAACCAACTACACCGCACACTTCCCTAAAACACAATAAGAATACACCCTTAACCAAATGGATCATCGGAAATGAACTACGATAACATGCCAAACACATTCATTCACCACTTCTTTTCTCTTTTTTCAAAAGAATTTTGACAAGTTTCCTTTTTTCTCTTCTTCTTTTTTTTCCTTTCATTTCTTTGGAAACATGTTTTTCTTCGGATTTTTTTTTGAAAGGGAAATTAATGATTAACATGCGCAATAACTATACACTCAATCCCCAATGATCACCATGATGCATCCTTGCATATACCAAAATGAACCACCAATTTACATAACACCCAAAAGCTACCCACAGTAAAACAAAGTGTTGCCCCACTAGCTTTGGTTTAGAGGTAGTAGATGTATTTAGGCCAATAGCTAATAGTGAAGGGTTCACAACAAAAACGGGCAAGGCTCTAAGGGGTAAGCAAGGGGTCAAAACATTCAACCTTGGGTGGCAGATTTGGCTATCTAGCTCAGAAAAATAATTGAATGCCTCTATCATATTATCATAATGCACCTACTGAATGCGGTTTCAAAGATAATCAAACCAAGTTCTAGAGATGTAGTCATAGAGGAGACACACAGAAAAAAACATGTGAGACTAAATTAATGAATTAGTCTATAGGCTCAAAATCTCACGGGTCACACTACCAAACACACAACTAGCTCCAGAGATGTCCCACTTAAAAGGAATAATCAATCATGATGAGGGGAGTTTAAGGGCAAACAGCATGCAAACCAAACAATGTGGTCAAAACACTTTTAAAACGCCCAACCAAGGGCATTTTCCACAAACAATCCACAAGTATGCACAACCATGCCAACCAACTGATCACCAATGCCTTGGCTATCGTCATAGGAGGGGGGTTTTTTTCAAAGGTTTTTTTTTAAAAGCAATAAATCACCCTAAGCAGATAACTAGTGGATAAATGAAGAGAAGAGTAAGAAGAATTACCTCGCAGTCTTGTGAAGCTCCACTCAACACATTTCCACTCGAGACCAAGGGTTAGGAAATAAAATATGCACAATGCATCACCTACCTGTATTCATTATCCTACATGCTTTGCTAAATGGTTGAATAAAAGGAAAACTAATGCACCCTAAACATGTTGCTAAACTAGAATGAAACTTAAAAGGAAATATATACAATGCACCCCACTAAACAGATTTAAACATCCCCCCCATGCTTGGACCCTTCATTGTCCCCAATGAAAATATGATGCATAAGAAAAAAAAGGGGAAAGGGGAATACACTTACAGTCACTGGGTGCCACCGGGCCCTGGAGGTGGCCAGAAATGCGGAGGAAATGGATGGAAGGTGGAGGAATCATAAGATGGGAAGGATGAGGAGCCACCCTGATCGCCTTGAAAGGAGCGTAAACGCTTCTCCATCTGTCTAATGGACTCCGACTGGTGCCAAAGTAGCTCGTTCATGCTCCGATGCTCCTCGTACTCGCGGGCTTCCCTCATAGCCCGTTCCTCCTCCCTTTGAATTCGTTGCTGCTCCCACTCGTCCTGGCGGTCAACGAAACCCCGGAAATAGGTGACTCCCTCCTCAATGGAGTCCGTGCGCCCAAAGAGGCGGCCAATGTCGTCACGCATGCCAGCGAAACCCTCCCGAAGCCCGGAAACCTCCACTTGGAGGTTGGAAAAAGACTGGAGAAAGGTGGGGTCCAGCGGCATGTATGCCGCTGAGGAAGAAGACGCACCCATTTCATGGGTGAATGGTGGGTAAAATGGTGGTGGAGGTGGTAGGATAGTCGCCTCCGTAGCAAGGGTATCCTCGGGCTCGGGCTCTCCTTAGCCGTATCAATGTCCTCCTCCTCCTCATCATCATCATACTCCTCATCTCCACCATCATCGACCTCAATGTCCTCATCAGCTGCTGATTGTTCCGCCCAAGGGAGAACAGTTGCCCTAATAATCCTCTTGTCGCAGTTCTAGTTTCTTTTGTTAGCGACCGTGGTGCGCTCAACAGTGGGAAGGGTGAAAAGGATGGTTTTGTGGTGGTGGTCTCGAATGTTGTCACCTTGAGTATCTATAATATGCATATGGTGGAGGGTGCCAAGGTCGAGGTGACCACCTAGAAAATGAGGCTCGAGAGCAGAGAGTCGTGAGCTGTAGCCCAGGGCATTAGCAATGGCGGTAACAGTACCACCAATGCTAATGACAT
The DNA here is from genome assembly GCA_017589665.1 of Selenicereus undatus. NCBI lineage: Eukaryota > Viridiplantae > Streptophyta > Magnoliopsida > Caryophyllales > Cactaceae > Selenicereus > Selenicereus undatus. The sequence continues at coordinate 80,904,294 of JACYFF010031956.1, forward strand.
TCCTATTGCTAGTCTTGGCTACTTCCGCTAAGTGGCGGATTATGAAGGCCCCCGTGTCAATAGGAGTACCTGACAGGGTGCACCAGATAATAAACAGTTCGGCCTTCTGACAACCATTTTGGTTGTCGTTGCGGCCGAAAACAATATTAGATATTAGGCGCTGCGGGTACCGCAGTTTGACATTATAGATGTCAGTGGCCTTGGCCTATCAGGGGTCAAAAACCTAAGGTCTCCCCCACCTATCAGTATACTCCTTCCGTTTGGAGCAGGTGATGCTCAACCAAATGGGGTCAGGTCTCCACAATGAGGGCACATCCCTATAAGCCACATCGACCACCGGGAATCTCAAAAGCTCATTAAACATCCTCAAACTCATCCAGTGGTCAATGTTAAACATTCGAAAGTAAATAGCGACCTCATGACCACCATAGTTCCCATCCCAATCGAATTGAGGGAACTCAAAAACTCAACCATAAGGCGATCATAGGATGTACATTGCATATGTATATACTCAGTCCATCCTAATCTACCAAGTAGGGTCAGCATATCATCCAACATGCCTAAGGATCGCAATGAGTCAGCATAAAAGTATTTCTGCTCACTAGTGTTCCTAGTGGCTAAAAGCTCATAACGGGACTTTTGTTCATCATTAACAAACTGCAAACCCCTAGTGCTAGTAGGTAAAATAAGAGGGTAGACGTCTTTAGTACCTTTAACAGAGGCAGTTGTAGCGGAAGAGGAGGTTGCCCGTGATGATTTCTTGGGATGGGATGGAGCCCTTGAAGTTTCTCCAGCTCGTTTCTTGCCCATGGTGCGAAGTAACAACAGATCAGGGCAAAAAATCAGAGGTAAAGGCTAAAAATAACAAGAGAATGGCTAATTTCTTTCTCTACCACCTTCAACCTCAACAATGGAGGTTAGGCTTTTAGAGAGAGAAAATGAGTGTGGGATGGGGTGAGTTTGAGATGAAAAGGTGAGGAATTTTGAGAGGAGAGTGAAGGGGAGTGAAGGAATTGAAGAAATTGGGAAGAAATTGAGGAGTTTGGGGCAAGATGTAAGTGGGTAATGGTGAGGGTGAAAGAAGAGAGTTTGAGGAATTTTCGGTTTTTAGAGAGAGAAAGAAGAGAGTTTGAATGGAGGAAGGAGGAAGAAGAAGAGGAATCAGGCCTTTTGGTCGTGTTTTAATGTGGTACGGTCGTGCCCATAGGCACGGGGTGACCGTGCCACTATTCGGTGCAGCGTGCTGTTCCCAGGCGTGGCACGGTCTTGCCACAAGGGACGACATGATCGTGCCAAATTTCTATCCATTACGCATTATCATTCCCTTGCTCCCTCTTTTTTTTTCAAGTCTGGAGGAGGAGTGGGATGCCCATGCCACCTTTCTGCCCTCTAAGCCATCTCCTTCCAAATATGTTGCTTCTTTTTCTCACTCATTTTTTTTTTCTTGAACCTTTTTCCTTTCATCTCCTCCGTTTTTTCATTTTCAATTTTTTCCCTTTTTTTTCTTTTTTTCTCAAAAGCAATAAACCTTGGGTTGTCTCCCAAGAAGCGTTTGTTTTAGGTCTTTACCTTGACCATTATGATCTCTAAAGAGAAGAGGCATCGAAGAGGGCACATGTGACCTTCCCCTCAAATGACTCACCAGTGATGTAGTGTTTCAAGCGAGCCCTGTTCACCTTGAATGAGCTGGTAGTCTAAGTGCCGATCTCAATAGCCCCATATAGGTACACCTTCAACACTTTGAAGGGGCCCGACCATCTAGAACGAAACTTTCTCGGAAAGAGCTTCAAGCGGGAGTTGAAGAGGAGGACCAAGTCACCTTCCCGAAACTCCCTCATATGGATAAACTTGTCATGCCACCTCTTCGCTCTCTCCTTATATATCCGGGAATTCTCATAGGTGTCCGGGCGGATCTCCTCAAGTTCATTTATTTGCAGCAAACTTCTTTCCCCCGCAGACTTCAAATTAAAGTTAAGGTGCTTGATAGCCCAATATGCCCGGTGTTCTAATTCTACGGGGAAGTGGCAGGGCTTACCATAGACAAGCCGGAAGGGTGTAGTGCCAATGGGGGTTTTAAAGGCGGTGCGGTAGGCCCAAAGAGCGTCGTCAAGTTTGTCCGCCCAATCCTTCCGTGATCTAACAACCATTTTCTCTAGGATGGCTTTAATCTCTCGATTGGAAATCTCTACTTGGCCACTAGTTTGTGGGTGGTAGCCAAGTCCAAACTTGTGATGCACTCCATATTTCTTCAATAGAACTTCGAGTTTCTTCTCTATGAAGTGCAACCCGTTGTCACTAATAAGCACTCTTGGGACCCCGAAACGGGGAAAGATCACCTTCTTGAACAACTTAGCCACTATCCTAGAATCATTGGTAAGGCTAGCCACAGCCTCTACCCATTTGGAGACGTAATCTATTGCAACTAGGATAAATTTGTTGCCTTTGGAGGATGGGAAGGGCCCCATGAAATCAATGCCCCAGACATCGAATATCTCAACTTCTAAGATGAAGTTGAGGGGCATCTCATTCTTCCTGGAGAGGTTCCCTATCCTTTGGCAACGGTCACAAGAATGAACATAGTGGTAGACATCTTTGAATAGGGAAGGCCAAAAGAACCCAGCTTGGAGTACCTTCGCGGCAGTGTTGGAGGTACTAGCATGCCCTCCACAGGGAGAGTCGTGACAGTGAGAAATCATGCTCTGAAACTCTTCTTCAGGAAGGCATCGCCTGCAAATCCCATCCTTACACAACTTGTAAAGGAAAGGCTCCTCCCAGAAATACATCTTGACATCATGGAGGAATTTCTTTTTCTGAATGGAGGATAAATCTTGAGAGAGGATCCCCGAGGCTCGGTAGTTCGCATAGTCAGCGAACCACGGGCCTTCCCCAGTGGATACAACTAATAGACGCTCATCGGGGAAGGAATCATTGAGGGGGGTGTCCTCGCTCTCAATGACGAGCCTGGAGAGGTGATCAGGGACAACATTCTCTGCCCCCGCTTTGTCTTTAATCTCCAAATCAAACTCTTGCAGGAGCAAGACCCACCGGATGAGGCGAGGCTTCCCATCTTTCTTCTCAAGGAGGAACTTGAGAGCGGAGTGGTCAGTGTACACTAGCACCTTAGAGCATAGGAGATAAGGACGAAATTTCTCCATCGTATACACCACTGCAAGCAACTCCTTTTCTGTTGTGGTGTAATTCTATTGCGCCTCATCCAGTGTTCTACTAGCATAGTAGATCACCACGGGCTTCTTATCCTTCCTTTGTCCCAGGACTGCCCCTACTGCGTGATCGCTAGCATCACACATGATCTCAAAAGGGAGATCCCAGTCTGGTGGTTGTATGATGGGGGCAGAAATCAGTGCCTGCTTGATCCTGCAAAAAGCTTCATGACACTCATCAGTAAACACAAATGGGACATCTTTAGCCAAAAGCTAAGTTAGAGGTTTGGCGATATGGGAGAAGTCGTTGATAAAGCGGCAGTAAAACCCCGCGTGACCAAGGAAACTCCGCACCCCTTTGACTGAAGTCGGAGGGGGCAATCGCTCTATGACCTCAATCTTAGCCTTATCGACCTCGATGCCCCTAGCAGAAATAACATGACCCAATACCACCCCTTCCTGCACCATGAAATGACATTTTTCCCAATTCAACACAAGATTGACTTCCTCACATCTATGGAGTACCTTGGTCAAATTTTCTAAGCACAAGTCAAAGATACCTCCATGGACGGAAAAATTATCCATGAATACCTCCATGATGTTCTCAATAAAATCAGAAAATATGATAGTCATGCACCGCTGGAAAGTGGCTGGGGCATTACATAACCCCAAAGGCATCCTACGATAAGCGAAGGTGCCATAAGGGCATGTGAACGTAGTTTTCTCCTGATCACTTGGATGGATAGGAATCTAGAAGAAACCAGAGTACCCATCCAAGTAATAGAAGAAAGAGTGCTTGGCCAATCTTTCCAGCATCTGATCAATAAAAGGAAGGGGGAAATGATCTTTCCGGGTGGCTTGATTCAGTTTGCGATAATTAATACACATGCGCCACCCGGTAATAGTCTTAGTGGAAATGAGCTCATCACGCTCACTCTTAATGACAGTCACACCACCCCTTTTTGGAACTACTTGAATTGGGCTCACCCATTCACTATCGAAGATAGGATAGATGACCCAGCATCAAGGAGTTTGACAACCTCCTTCTTAACAACCTCTTGCATATTAGGATTTACACAGCACTGAGGTTGTCGAGATGGGCGGTGACCTTCATCAAGACAGATGTGATGCATACATAATGAAGGACTAAGTCCCTTGATGTCATCGATGCTATAACCAATGGCACCCCTATACGTTCTGAGCACGCCCAACAATTTTTCAAGTTGGGGGCCGTCAAGTTTAGCGCTAACAATAACAGGGAACTGGTGATCAGGGTCAAGGAACTCATACCTGAGATGAGGGGGTAGAGGCTTCAACTCTTCCTTCGGTGAGCTCTTCTCTTCCTCCTTGGAGTTATGCTGCTCCACACTAAGGACCTCCCTAAAGGATTGTCTCCCCATGTAGGAAATAGAGGCATCGAGGAGTCTGGCATACTCTTCTGTCTCGCCTGATTGGGAACCGGTCACATGACAACTAACCAGGGCGGCCTCCAGTGGATCCTCCATAAAATGGCAAGTCATGGCCTCCTGATTGAGCACCTTCTCCAATATATCGACTCTGCAATATGTATCGTCTGGAGAGGGTGAGGCCATGGATTGGGGTAGGCAAAATTCTACATTTTCATCCCCAACCTAGAGGGAGAGCTTGTCGTTCTTCACATCAATCATAGCCCCTGCAGTGGCCAAGAAAGGCCTCCCTAGAATAATGGGGATGCGGGAGTCCTCTTCCATCTCCATGACAACAAATTCGCCGGGGATGAAGAATTTTCCCACCTACAGCGGGACATCCTCGAGAACGCCAAGAGGGTACTTGGTGGATCGATCAGTGAGCTGCAAGGAGATGGTAGTGGGTTTTAGATCCCCCATTTGCAACTTCTTACAAATGGAATACAACATAAGGCTCACACTTACCCCAAGATCACATAATGCTCTACTGATAGTCAGATCCCCGACAGAACAGGAAATGGAAAAACTTCCTGGATCCGAAAGCTTAAGATAAAGTTTATTCTGAATTATAGCACTGCATTCCTCAGCGAGAGACACCGTGGTATTCTTGAGTAACTTCCCTTTATTGGAGAGCAAATCCTTCAAGAATTTGGCATAAGAGGGCATGCCTGTAATGGCCTCCAAAAAGGGAACATTGATGTGAAATTTTTTTAACATCTCGAGAAACTTGGCATGCTTGTGCTCCTCCCTAACCTTTACTAGCCTTTGAGGGTAGGGGACAGGAGGCTTGTAAGGCTTCGCGAGAGAGGTTGTGTTCTCTACTTCAACCTCCTTGGGCTTTTCAACATGGGTCTTCTCACTCGGGGCCGCAATGGGCAGCTGCTTCCTAACGCTAGCCTCATCCTCAATCCCTCCCTTGTCTTCCCTCATGGGTGCTGGGGGGCCATCTAGCTCTTTGCCACTCCTCAGTGTAATGGTGTTCATTTGACCTTTGGGGTTGCTCTCGGGTTAACCTGGTAAGTGCCCCTGAGGTCTGGACAGGTGGCTCACCTGCTGTGCAATCTGAGCTATTTGGTTCTCCATCATTTTCTGGTGAGTGGTCATGGCCTCAAATTTGGAATTCAATTGGGTAATCGAATCACTAAGGGCTTCATTTGTCCTTGTCTGAGTCGCTATGAAGCGCTCCATGAGGCTGTCTAGATTAGACTTGGGTTGTTGAAGAGGTTGTTGTTGTGGAGGTTGGGCCTAGGGTGCCTTGTATTGGAAACCGAGGGTTGTGGTTGGGAAGTATTAGGTGGCATGGGATTGGTGTTGCGGTAGGAGAAATTTGGGTGATTTCTCCAACCGGGGTTATATGTGTTTGAGAAGGGGTTATTTTGTAGGCGTTGGCCATAGTTTTGCATTGCATTGGCATGCTCAACGCCTGGGAAAGTAGACTGACACTTAGCAGCAACATGGCCTTGAATGCCACAAATCTCACAATGGGCCCCACCCTCAAACATCGCACCAGATGAACCTCTCACTAAACTCCCTAGAGGAGGAGTTCCAAGCCTGTCAAAACGTTGTGCCAAGGCATCAACCTTGCTAGCTAGCAGGTCCACAGTGTCGATCCCATAGATCCCACTGGTCCACTTGGGGGCTGCTCTCTCATCAGACCAATGGTAATTGTTGGAGGCCATCTCCTCCAACAAGGCCTTTGCAACCTCTATCGACTTCCCCATAAGTGCGCCGCCAGCTGCGGCATCAACTGACATCTTCAGTGACTGGTCTAATCCATTATAGCAGGTTTGGATTAGAAGCCATTCGAGTACTGCGTGGTGGGGGCATTGGCGTTGAAGATCCTTGAATCTTTCTCATGCTTCATAAAGCGACTCATCGCCTCATTGAGAGAAGGAGGTGATTTCCGCTCTTAACTTAGAGGTCTTGCCCGAGGGAAAGTACTTGCTGAGAAATGCAGTCGATAGGGCCTCCCAGGTAGTGAAGGAGTTAGGCTCTTCATTAAGGAGCCAGTCACTGGCTCTATCTGTCAGCGAGAAGGGGAAGAGCCGAAGTCTGATAGCGTCAGCGGAGACCCCGTTGAGCTTGATCGTGTCACACTTTGCCAGGAAGTTGTGAAGGTGAATACGACGGTTCTCCGTGGGACGCCCACTGAACTGATCCTTCTCCACGAAGGATACAAGGGCGGGCTGCAACTTGAAGTTGTTCGCTTTGACATCCGGATTCACAATGGACGAGGTGAGCCCGGTGGCCTGCAGTAGGACATATTCCTGTAGCACCCTAGGATTTCTCTCGGCCATAGTGCTGTCTTGTTGCAATTGCCTCTTCCTTACACCGCTTTGCCTTCGCGTGGTGGCTTCTATCTCAGGGTCAAAGGGAATGAGTGGTTGCCCCCTCTGACTGCGCCTGTGTATATAAAGCCAAAAACTACACCAAGTGTAAGCAGGTTCAAGCAAAGCTAAAAGAACAAGAAGTAAAAGGAAAAGTGGAAAAGAAAAAGAAAAAGCCTAATCTAAAGCGTTTAAAATCGTTTTCGATGTTGAAACAACCAAGTTCCCCGGCAACGGCGCCAAAAACTTGTTGAGTTGAAAATACCGCAAGTGCACGGTGCCAGTTGTAGCTAGCAACGGCAAGTACGGGGCGTGTCCACAAGGAACTCAGTTTCAACCACCGAACCAACCTTTAACACTCTATTTAGGCCAGAGTCTATTAGGAATGGTTTTTACTCAATAGCAGTTGTATTCTACTGAAAGTTACTACTATTGTCTAAATTAATATTAACGAAAGTCCTGGATTGAGGTTCGCCACACTATCGTGTTCCTTGGACTATAAATTAGATTATGCGAATCTGCCCACACAAACAATTGAAATGGGATGGCTACAAGTTAAGCGTATCTACTTCTCTCAAAGGTCATTAGACTGGTCAAGTTATCCTAGTTATCTATTGTCATGAAACTAGAATCACGAAACCACAAGATTGAGTAACTCTTAATTCCCAATTGAAACCCTAACTATTTTCATGTTAAGAAATCCAATTGCTCACTAAGTAGCTCTAGGTATAGGCTTTAACTCTCATTAATCTCCTAAACCTCAATTACAACCATGAATCAACCCTCTCAGGCAATTTATCGAATACCTGGCATCCTAAGTGAGAATTAAATTACAACATGGGCATTCATTCACATAAATCTAGAATACGAATCCAAATCACACAATAGGGGCTACACCAAATCCAAGACAATAAATTTAGCCCCTAATTATCATCAAAATCACAACCACAATCACGAATATGAACATGAATAAAAGTGCTAACTTTGAATTAAAACGCAAAGGAAAAGGGTAAAGGTACGTACTTTCTATTGATTGGAGTAATAATCTACCCAATTCAACAATTGATTTCAATCCAAAGCTTTCAAATCAAGAACAACCAATATGAATCTTAAAAATCTAAAATCGTCGTTTTTCGAGAGAGAAAGAACGAGAGAAGGAAGAACCCCTAATTCCAACGCTAGTTTACAATTAAACTGGGATAATTAAAGTGGCACGGTCATGCCATGCGGCATGGTGCCACCGTGCCACTTTGCTGCCCCTCGTTTTCCTGCTTCCCTGGGGTGGCACGTTCACAGTATTTGGCATGGTGCCCCTATGCCACTTCCTCTTGGCTAGAAATCTATCTTTTGGCTCCTATTTAGCGCGGCATTAGCTTGTTTTCCTCGTTTCTTTCAATCAAACTCCTGAAAACACAAAAATACAACATTTAGGCAGACTTGGGGTAAAGAATGACTAATCAACCTCTATACTCTTGAAGTTTTACCAAAGATCGCCAAAATAAGGGGTAAAAACCATGTCAAAAAAGGGTTAAAATAGAGGTTTATCAAAGATGAATGTAAAACTATATTGTTAGTTATTATCTGACAGTGAGCCCCTTATAACTGTTACGATCTATGGATAGGTGTACACCTGCCAAGCCAATTCGGACCTAGCTTGAAGCCGCGGGGGTAACTAAAGGGCTATGCCCTGTAACTGATAGTTGATGGGGTCACTAATTATGTGATAAATTACTGATTAAACTGATTCATTGATGTACTTACTAACACATTATAATTTTGATAAATACATGCTGATTTCTAAACATACAGACAATGGAACGTACATGAAGTCTTTAAAATGCAATCTCACTTGATAATACTTATGCACAATGGGAAATGATATACTAGGCCCTGATTTCTATTTAAGAAATATAATTATAGGTATATGTAATTAGTAAGCAACGTTGACTTTAATAATTTGTGATTGTAATAGAAATTCATTAAAAGGCATCCATAATTCAAATAATTCAATAGAAGATAAGTTCTGCCAACATGATTTGAAAACTAAATGAATTAGGGTAATTTAACTCAAAGTGAAATAATGTTGGCATAAAACTTATCAAGGTAGAATAATTGAGCTCATAAAAGAAAGACTTTGATGGGTATAATGGATTAGGGGTTTTTGATATTTCTGAGATAACAAAGGTTTGAATGCAATTGGATTAGTGGTAAGTTGAAAATAACTTCAAAACACCAGTTTGAACCAATAAACACTGATCTTGAGTTATTAATCTCCTCACTTCTTCAATTTTGTAGCACATACCATACAGCTTAGTTTTCTAAACCAAATTAGCTTCTAACTGCAATCAAAATTGTTACCGATTCAAGGTTCACTTTAGAAAATTCATAACTTTCACTCCCGACCTCCAATTGAGCTATAGAACCCCAATATGAAAATATCAAGAAGTCTTGCAACACTTTCATTTAGAACACTAAACATGATTCCCACTATAGGGCTCTCAAAATGGGACTAGAACACAACTACATCAGTTTTGGTCTAACCTGCGCAGCTCCGGTAAAACGGCCATAACGTTTTCCACAGACCTCGGATTAAGGTGATTCAAAAGGCATCTGAAAGCTAACACGTAGAACTATGTAACCACCAAAAATCATAATTCTTCAATGGGCTTATGATTACTAGTTTAATCACAAAGCTTGCCCTATTTTCTAAAATTTTTCAGCCTTCACTGTCAAGGCTTTCTCCTTTCTTTTCTCATAATTCCCCATCCAAAATCACACCTTAAAGTCAATTAACAAGGATTTGGTCCTTCCCATCACCATACAAAACCACCACACTCAATTTCACTTCAAAATCATGTACATCAAGGATCATTTTTCAATCAAACATACACTAATAACATGCTTGCTATCAAAGGAAGGTTAAACCCTTGCATAATCAATAAAATCCTAACTTTTGGTCAACTTCCACTTCATCCAAGATCACCAAGAGCATCCTCATAACATTATTAGATATTAAAACCACTAAATCAAATACAAGAATCCAAGAAAAACAACATTCCCACTTAAAGCTTGCATGATTATGAATAACCCAAACCCTAACATGCTCCAAACTCAACTCCACCATGATCAACATCAAAATAACTCTTATTTATTACCAAAAAATAATGATCAACAATCAAAAATATCAAAACAAGAATCAAAACTAAGATAAAAATCAAAACCAATAAGATCAAGATTAAGGTTACTCACTTCAAGCTTGATAAAACTAGATATGGAGGTGATGTTTAGTGGTTTTAATTAGACCTGGAAAATGGGTCATTCAGTTCAGATACAGGTCGGGTCAAGTTCGGGCGGGTTATGTTCGGGTTAAGTAACATTTTGGGTCGTTTCGGTTTGGGTCGGGTATAGTTTGGGTCGCATCGATTTCGGGTCAACCAATTTTTGGTGAAATACGCTCGTCATGCCAAAACAAACAACTTTGTTGAAAATTTCGAGTCGGGTATGGTTCGGGTCGGGTCAATTCAGGTTTCGAGTCCACTTTCGCGTGAGCATATTTTGGGTGTCGGGTTGGATATGGGTCTGGGTCATTTGGTTCGGGTTTCGAGTCTCGGGTCAGTTTTTCCAGATCTAGTTTTGATGATGGAGGATGGTAGCTAGTGATACTAGGGTGTTTGGGGGACTCGGAGGCAGCCCAAAGTTGGCCGGAAACTGGCCGAAAAACACTAGAATCAGCTAAGGGAGAGGGCTAGCCTAGCTAGAGTGGGAAAGGGGAGAGAAGATGAGTTTGAGTTTTGGTTGTATTTTTTTACTTGTCTAACCACTTGGTTGAGTTTTTATCTCGAAAAGTGATTTTTAACTATGGTTGAGCGTAATCATGGTAGTTAGGTTAAGAAAGCAAATATGTTGGGCTTCAAATTGGGCTGAAGAAAGTTGGATTCGGGAATAAAATGTTTCGTAACGACAACGTTTTTGCGTTCTCAAATTTAAATTTTTGTAATGTTGCAGAAAACAAAATAAATTACTTAGATTAAACTTGTTAGGGCGTACTACCCGAATTGCCAAGTTATGGCCCAAATAAATTTTTTCCCACCGAGATTATTAAATGCGATAAATAAATTTGAGAAAATCATTAACATGAGGTAATTAAATAAATAAACATAATTTAGGGTTGGGCTATTATAGTCTAAAATGAATCGGGTCGTAATTTGGGCCCAAATGAACTGGGCCTAACTTAATGAATTTGGGCCCAAATGTTTTTGCATGCTTAAAATTAAATTTTTGTGACGTTATGAAAGTAATTTAACACTTAATCATATTTACCGGGGACTAATATGGATTTACCCGAAATTATCACGTAAATGAACTCGAATTGCAAAGTGAGGCCCAAAATGAATTCGCCCAACTAGGATGATTAAATGAGATAAATCAATGTGAAAAATTAGTAACATAGCTTAATTAAATAAATAAACATAATTTATGATCGAACTATTACACAAGGCTTTAGTTTATTAATATATTATACAAAAATAAATCTGATTAATTAATAATGCTAAACTAATAAATGCCTAAGATTTCATGTTATTAATAAAAATGGCTATGATAGGTTTGATTACAATAGTTACTACTTAGTGATAACCACTGTAAAAGAATTAATTGTAAAAAGTTAGTTTTATTATTTTCAATGATACATTTGAAATTTGATCCACTCCTATGTCAGGATTCCAATGTATGGATTCCCTCCCCCCCCCCCCCCCACCCCCAACGAGGATAGGCATAAAAAGGTTTACTTAATTATATCAACAACCATGACAAACTAATTAAATAATCGAAAGCGTTGAGGCAACCCCCCCCCCCCCCCCCCCCCAAAGAAAGGTCCTCCATTTGTTGAAAAACCATTACATCATTTAGGAGAAGAATTGTGGGATTGGATAGTTCATGGGTTGATATTGCATATGGATCACTTAAAATTACTTTTCTAATCACAATTTTTCACAATCGTAAAATTACACATATAATATTTCTTTACTAGACATGGATAATCCTATCATGTATCATTTGTACTGATCGATGTAGTCAATAAATACTTTAGATTTTTATCCAAGTAAAAAATGCTCTAACTTAAAAGGATCACAATTACAATCATTGAAACTTTGGTGATCTTAGATCAAGACCTTTATCATCACCAATCACCTGGATAATTAATCAAGTTAGAAATAGAATGGTGTCAATAACGTGTTTATATTCATTTTCGCTGTTTTTTTTAATCAACATAAATCAATCCTATGTTTAATAACCTCTACCATATATATCAAAGACTTGACCCCTCATGTCCATCTAAATATACCTTGCTTTTAATGTCATGACTAGGGTCCTAAGATTACCAGATCCCAATAGCCAAACCACGAGGGAGATCTCCACAATAGGAGATATGCTGCTCAAGAAACAAAAATAAGTCGAGAAACTATTTGAAAATTCTTTTAAAATGGAGTTTTGATGTAGAAAGAGACATAACAGCAACACCAGTGATTTTCAAGGGTGCCCTTTACTTCCCAAGCTGGGATGGCAACGTTTACGCAGTCAAGGAATCGAATGTATCGCTGGTTTGGAAGCAAAGCCTGGAAAAGGTAACAAGGTTATATGCGACACGTGTCGTAGGCAACGTTGACATGGTGGTGGCTAGGGTAAGTTTGACAATAGCCGGGGAGTTGGCAATCATTAGGTTGTATGGTCCCACTGTTGTTTTTGCACTCAAATGGGGGAGTGGAGACTTGGTTTGGATGACCTCCCTTGATAAACATGTTTCTAGATCGGTTGCCTTTGGTAATGTTTTAGTTATTTTGATGAGATCGGTTGACTGGGCTTTGTTAAAGTTTGGCTTGAGCTTATTGAGACAATATTAGTTCCATCGTGTTGAAGCTCAAGCATAAAGCCTAATGTTCTAGCTAAGTTATGCTCAGTTGAGCTTATTTATTTATTTTATAACAAACATTAGCACGCCATAGCAATATATGTATCCTTATCCTTAGACTTTGTGTTAAATTTTCTTACATTGTGCAATGTCAAAGTATATACATGTCTTTTCTTTTTTAGAAGCTAGAAATTTTCAATAGATTTTGAATCAAATAGTCCATGTAAAAATTTGAAATATATGGAAAGAGTTCAATGTGGAGGTTAGACCACTTCGATTAAAATTCAACTTACTAAAAAAATTGGCTCCAATTCAATTTTGCCAAGTTGTTCTTGGGTCGAGGCTTTGTACTTATTAAGTCAAGCCTCAATTAATCATCTAATCATTTGCATTTATTGCTTTCCTTTTTTTATTGTTAATGCTCCATAGATCGAACAAAAAAGTGTACCCCTTTTTTTTATTGTTACCTGTGGATGCTAGACTTGAACCTCTAGGATTTGAGGAAAAATCCTCTCTACGAGGGGGATTTTTGATGCACGGCACCAATGGTTAGACATGGTAGTAGCAAACAACCAAGCAAAGAGCTCATGTGACGTCTTTCTTCATGTGCTTGCTTGCCTATTTACTTAATCTATCTCAAGATTGAACTTGGTAACCACATATTTTGATCAAAGATTTGAGACCTTAGGTAGCTTAAACCTTGTGATTATTTTGGTTCCAAGACCATTTACCAAGTTCAAGTCATACATTAAAGTTGAGCCCAATTTTGTCTACACCACCAGAATTTTGCAGGTTTTGCTTAACTCATTTCATTGAGTGAAAAAGCTCGATTTTGGATCCAAGAGCATTCTTATGAAAGCTTAATATGTATAATTTATGGATATGTAATTTATTTTGGGCGAGATGCAATGGAAGTGGTTCATCCAAATCAAAACAAATTGATGCGTAGTTTTGATCCAATTCTATCCGGTTTTGGAGTTTAGGCTGGTTTACCTACCAAATCCTTATTTAGAGCCAATAGTTTTGTTTAGGATGTTATTTAACATCATAGGGTATCCTAAAATGCAAATAAGGTGGGGCTAGATCAAGTTCATCAAGGGGATTCAGCTAGCACAAGTTGCCTATGCAGGATTGGTTCCATTTTGCCCGATTTTCGAAACTGAGTTAATTCTCCTACCAAAACCTAATTTAGAACATTTTTCTTATTTAGGGTGTCTTTTGACATCCTAAGGTTTCTTCCCATGCAAAAAAAATTAGGTCCAAATGCAGTTTGAGATGGAGAACTTCTTTGCTGAAAATTGGTGACTAATTGGATTAATTAGGCTCTAATCTACTTGTTTAGTTCCTATGAGTGCTCCTCCTTTTTTTTTTGCTCCAAAATCACATCCAAACTCATGAGAGATACATGGAAACCTCCAAGAGCAAGGCCATGTGAAGAACTCAAGGTTCGGGGAAGCAAACAACCAAGCTAGCACATAAGCAACTCAAACATGCACCATGGTCACCTCCTTGGTGGCTTGCCTCCTTGATCTTTCTATCTTGTGATTAAGCTTGATAACCTGATGATTTGGTCAAAGATTCTTAGTCTTAATTATCTCAAACCTTGTAATTTTTATTTGATTACCATGTTTAAAAAGTAGTTTTAGGTCCTTTAATCTTTATTAGTCAATTTACATTTTGGTTTGTATTCTACGTAAGTGCTGAATGTATAAGGTTGTAATATCTTGTACTTTTGTCCCACATTGACCCTAGAAGAAGGGAACCAGCGTTCCCACAGCTATAAATACCCCCTTCCCCTTCTCTTGTAAAAGGCACATTGATAATTTAGTGAAAGTTTAAGGTTTTGCAAAGGAATAAAGCTAAGAGCTTTGTTTCTGTCTTAAAAAATCTCTTTCTTTTTATCTAAGTGTACTTGCTAGTGAGCTAGTGTGAATCCTTTATGCAATTAGGGTTTGTCTTAGCCTTTAATCTAATTGTTGGTGGGTTCTTAGGCTTGATTGGTAGCTTTGCCTTTAAATCAAGTCATATTAGTTCTTTTTAAGTTTTTTCTTTGCATTCTCTCATTTTACATTTGCATCTCTTTTTCATTTCCATTCTGCCTTTTATGGTAACCCTCCCTTGTCCATCTTCTAAGGGTTCTGGTTGTTATCTAATTCTCTTTATTGTTGACCCTCCCTTATTCTTTTAAGGGTTGTGGTTTTTTATTTAAGCAAAAGAGAATAACCCTCTCTAGTTTACTGGAGTTGAGTTCCGCAAAAAAATAAAATCATGCGCTCTCTTTGAGTTGTGGTCTTGAGTTAAAAGATTTAACCCTCTCTAAGTCATTTAGAGTTTGCAGTTTTAAGGGCCTATTTTGTGAGGTCTAACCTTCTAAGTGTTTGATCGTGCTTTCTTGTGATGGACTTAAGCTACAAACATTGAAGTTAGGCTTGGGGGTTAAGGATCCCCCCCCCCCTAAATGCATCAAAGTGGCATCAGAGCTCAACCTAGGGAGTTGTTTATTTGCCTTTTAATTTCATTACCCTATAGTCTGTTTGCTTGGCCAAAAACATGTTTCCTTAAGCTACAAAAGAACCTAGCTACCCAACACATTTCTAGATAAAAAGAATCGAAAGCTCCACAAAAGCCTCAAATGAAGTTTATTATCTATCTTGTTCTCCTTTTCAACCACTAAACTAAAGCCTACAACCAATTCCAATAAGTTTATCTCTTGATGAAGCAAATGAAATGGAAAATGGAATCCAAAATCTTCAACAAGATTCTCATTCCATTTCTAACAAACTAGATCAAATTCTAGCAATGTTAGAGGATGATCCAGGTGGAGGAAGAAGGAGACATTCAAGGCAGCAAAGAGATAACCTTAGAAAAAAGAAATTTAATCCTTCTGATTTAGATAGGAGCTTAAATGTAGATTTGTACCTTGAGTTGGTCCAATCCCTTGAGAGCTTCTCTCATTTCAAGGAGTATTCTAATTAAAAGGCCTTCAAAGTTGTTGTCCAATAGCTTCAAAGGTATGCTTCCTTTTGGTATGAGAATACTAAAAAGCAAAGAGAAAGGGACGGTAAGTCTAAAGTCATAAATTGGATTAAGCTTAATAAACTCATGGATAATCAATTCCTACCTCTAACTTACAATCAAAAGCACTACCTAAGATTGACTTCCATGATTCAAGGTAGGTGTTATGAATTTCCACAAGCGCATGGTTTATCGTCGTAATACTAACGGGTGTCGATCCTCAGGGATGGTTGTGAAATTAGATCGCGACAATTCTAATCACTATTAAAACTAAACTAACACAATTGACATCTCACAAATTGCTCAAGCTAACACAATTCTAATCATTATTAAAAAAACTAAACTAAACCAAACAGGGGAATGACAACAAGGAAATCCCGAATTAGAACAGTAGCAGGAATGGAAAAATTGCTCAAATTCCAAATTCATCCCCAACTAACGCAATTAATCCCATATTATAACTTAAATAAATCAGTAAAGCAAGAGCATATGCTTCAGATTGTATCAAGGTGAATTAAACAAACAGAGAAGGCAGAACACGGTGACAGTAGACCAGGCAAGGCAGAACATTGATCTCAAATTTGTAGTTTTCTAAACTAAACAAACAAGCTCACAAACGACCAGAGTCAAGCCACAAATTTTACCTCAAAATTCGAAACTAAAAGGGGGCGTGAAATAGCGAATTACACCAATTGAAATCCATAAATTTGACAACAAACTAGAATTCATCAAAGCGTATTCCAAATTAACAAAACAAGGCTGAATTGCAAGCTAAGAACAGAACTGGCCTTCGAAACCTCCGATAAACCTAGGAACCCTAAAATCTCTAACATTTGAAATTGAAACAAATATGCCTAAAGCTAAACCTAAAAACTTAAACAAAACCTCAATACATGCCCCTCGAATGGCTGTCGTGCCCTCTATTTGTACCCGAATCCTTTCCTCAATTTGTCCGTCGAATGTGGCCTTGATGTGAACGGTTGATGCCAGATGATAAGTCACGATTAGGTGTGATAATGGGCCATAAATGAGTGATGGAGGAGAGAGAACGACCGTGGATTGAGGAAAACAGAAGCGCCATAACCGTTTGATTGGAGGTGAAGAAGAAG
This sequence comes from Selenicereus undatus, assembly GCA_017589665.1. Lineage (NCBI taxonomy): Eukaryota > Viridiplantae > Streptophyta > Magnoliopsida > Caryophyllales > Cactaceae > Selenicereus > Selenicereus undatus. The sequence continues at coordinate 80,921,259 of JACYFF010031956.1, forward strand.
GAGGAGAAAAGCAAAGGGGTCGGGGTAAGGGTTACTCAGGTTCTCTGGCGTTTGAGAGGAAGAAGGAGAGGAGATAGAGAAAGAATAAGGGGAGGGGTCAGCCGGGTTGGTCACGTGCTTGTCAGGTGACTGGATTCTATTATTTTTGTCCCTTTTTTCGCTTTTTGTGTTTTTGTTGCTTGGTTCAGGTTGAATCCATTTGGCCCAATTTTTCATCCTTCAGCATTCCTTTATCTCTTTAATGAAATTTTTCCGAATTATTCATTACCTACAAAATAAAATAAAATCAAATAAAAACCAAAAAATAACAATTATTTCGAGCATAAATTAGACAGAAAGGTATTGTGAAAATAACACATTTTTGGCACGAACAAATCCCCCTACACCAAAGTTTTGCTCGTCCTCGAGTAAAACAAACCTAAACTACCTTAGAAAAGAAAAGAAAATCCTAACTCACTTTCATAGGAATCACGGTTGCACTTAGCACGTGCAACAAGCTCTTTAAACCCCTAGGTTACCCCTAGTGGACGAGTAAGGTCTCGTGAGGGTTTGCAGAAGATGTACCCACAAAATCTATAAAAGAAAACATAAACAAAAACTCGAAAATCTTTTTTGGTTTTTTTTTCTTTTTCTCAAACAATTAATATGTACAAAACTGGGAAAAGATATACACACATTCTAATTAACTAAACCACCCATGTAGGCCTGCATATAAACAAAATGTACTCATCTAGGCTCTCTATCCCATGGATAACACCAAAGCACTAATGTTTCACCCCACTGTACATCAAAGCTGTGAATCGATCCCAGTGCTCGTGTGCAAGTGTATCATAATCCCAAGGCTTAAGCTCACCAAAAACAGACTCAATCCCACTTGACCAACACAACTACATTATTGACATAAAAACATTGGAAACAAGCTTTCCCAATAGCAATATTACCTCAAAGGGTAACACCCAGTAGCACGTACCTCAAAGGGATGCTTGTCATTCCAAATTTGTATTTCATTTCGTTTTCTTTTTCTTTCTTTATTCATTATTTTCATTCATTATTTTTTTTACAGAGTAATTGTGTCACAAGCAAATGGGAGAATTAATCATGGAAGCGTAAGACCTAAAGATAATGATGAAAGGATAAACAAGGAAAGGATTACACATCTATAATGAACAATTAGAGTTAGAATTAGGGCTAAGAACGACACACCGAGGATGATGACCTAACATGCACATCATGCTTCCATACAAGCTAACAATCAAAGCATAGGGGATTTAAGCTAATCAGAAAAGTATGAAGCTTCCTCAAAAACAAAACAAATTTTTTTTTGGATTTTTCAAAAATTTTCAATTTTTTTTTTAAGGATTTTCAAATTTTCAATTGTTTTCAAAGTTTCCCCACACCTAAATCTCGCAATGTCCTCATTGGGAGTGAAAAGAAACAGACAAAAGAAAAAAAAAAACTAAAAAGAAAAACAAATATACAAAAAGAAGACTAAGACTCAAAAAGAAAGAAAAATAACATGACTCTAAAACTCAGAAAGAAAACAATAAAAATAAAACAAAGCAACAAATATATAAAAATGAAAACACAAAAAAAAAGAGATAAAGAGGAACGTTTATACCAGGTCAGGTGCAGGAGTACACCTAAGCTATAGCCTCGTAAAATGTGCTTAGATAGAGGCTCATGGAGCATCAGCCACTCCATCTCAGATGGAACATCGCTACTTACATCAAAACTCATTAAAGTACGAAGAAGCTTGTCAAATACAAAAGACCAACTCTCAATAAGATCAACGCAGAAGAAATAAGAAAGTTGGCGCCAAGAAAAGTACATCCACCTTATCAATGCAGCAAAAGTAAGGGCCCGTTTCAATTTGTCAAATAATTGGGCCCAATTAGGAAATAAATGGACATACTTAAAAGTAGCCAGCAAGTGGGTCATCGGCCTAGAAAGTACATCATCATGAATAAGCACTCTAGGCAAAATAGGGGGTCCTAGTTCCACACATCTATTAAGTCCAATATGCGCATGAGTCTGGACTAAAGCAAAATTCTTATGGGTAACGCTCTCAGACTCAACAAATTCAGGCTTGTAAGATTCAAAGAGAAGGTCAGTAAGGATGGGATCAAAAGAAAATGTCCCATATTCAGCACAAAAACCATCATCAGAACTTCCATGGATATCAAACTCACATGAAAAAGATTCATATTCTGCAGAAAGAACATCATCATCAAAGTCCAAAATAGTGGGTTCAATTTTCTCCACACATATCTCCTGTAAAATATCCTTTGAATCATCTAAATCACGATGCTCAATGTCAGACTTGATGCTCAGATCTAATTCACTAACTCTCGTAAGGTCTTCACCCTCCTAAATCTCACAAAAGTTATTCAAAGTGGTGGGTGGGTCGGTAGAAACTAAGACATCATCAGTGACATCCTTATATGAGCTAGTGTGAGGTACAAGGCCAGGTGATAGAGACGTAGGGAGGGCACTCTCTTATTCTACACTAAACAAAGGCATGTCAAAATTCAAGTGAGGCCTAGCAAGATAAGAGGGATCAAAATCATCATAAAGACTAACTTCAGATTTAGGAGATCCTAAACTAGAGTCAGAATTTTGTAAATTAGTATCCTCCCTACAAAAACATCGAGAATATTCAATAATTCTCACTTTCATGTTTTCTATCATTCTATCAGTCACATCATTGATCATCTTTTCAACACTTACACAAGTAGCATCAATATAAGCACGACATGGACAATTACAAGCATTATGATCAGAAGAGTTACAATAATTGCATAAAACAGAAGACACATAAGACTGAGATGGGCCATATAAGTTCATAAAGTGATCATGAGAGTAACGATTAACAGGAAAAACAAACTCATCACGAGTTGGGTATCCAAAATTATTTTTAGCTTATTCAAACTCGTAAATATCCCAAACTAATTTTTCAAAGAAATCTCAAACTTTATCTTGAGTTTTACATAACAATCCTAGTACACCTCCAAGACAAATAGACTAAATATAACCCCAAGATTCAGAATTTAGACCCACAGCAATGACCTCACAAATTTTCCATTTTTGAAAAGTCTGATTCAATTGAGCACGATAATCATTAAGTCGTGATAAATAGCTCTAAAAAGGTTCATGCTCATATTGTGGGAAATTAAAAACTGGCATTCTTGATATTTTTTTTAGAATTTTTCATTTTTTTGGATTTTCAAGTTTTTAATTTTTTTGTCTTTTTAGGAAAGAACATGCATCTAGGACACTATTTACAAACAAATGACTAAAACAAAAAGAAGAGACTCAAATCATTAAGTGAACAAAACAAAATAAACTAACAAAAATAAAACTACGCTACAAAAAGAAAAGAAAAACACAAAAGATTCAAACATCACACAAAATATAAAATGAACACAAACACAAAAGAAGAGCATTTTATTTTGGATTTTTTATCTTTTGCTTCCCACACAAATATCCAAATTGTTAGTCCCCTCTTTTTTAGCCGAAAATAATAACGAAAGTTAAATTAAGTGGACTAAAATAAAAGGCAAAATATAAACTTGAATTCAAAATCAAAAACAAACGAAAGCTCAACTAAACTAAAACAACTAAAACTAAACTAACAAACACAAAATTGAAAGATAAGAAACAAAAACGAAATCGATGCAAACGACTCAATGCAACCTAATTTTACAATGCCATCCTCGGCAACGGCGCCAAAAACTTGTTATAAATTTCCGCAAGCGCACGGTTTATCGTCATAATGCTAACGGATGTCGATCCTCAGGGATGGTTGTGAAATTAGATCGCGACAATTCTAATCACTATTAAAACTAAACTAACACAATTGACATCTCACAAATTGCTCAAGCTAACACAATTCTAATCATTATTAAAAAAAACTAAACTAAACCAAATAGGGGAATGGAAACAGGGAAATCCCGAATTAGAACAGTACCAGGAATGGAAAAATTGCTCAAATTCCAGATTCATCTCCAACTAACGCAATTAATCCCATATTATAACTTAAATAATTCAGTAAAGCAAGAGCATATGCTTCAGATTGTATCAAGGTGAATTAAACAAACAGAGAAGGCAGAACACGGTGACAGCAGACCAGGCAGGGCAGGCACGGCATAACATTGATCTCAAATTTGTAGTTTTCTAAACTAAACAAACAGGCTCACAAACAACCAGAGTCAAGCCACAAATTTTATGTTAGAATTCGAAATTAAAAGGGGGCATGAAATAGCGAATTACACCAATTGAAATCCAGAAATTTGACAACAAACCAGAATTCATCAAAGCGTATTCCAAATTGACAAAACAAAGCTGATTTGCAAGCTAAGAATAGAACTGGCCTTCGAAACTTTCGACAAACCAATGAACCCCTAAAATCTCTAACATCAAGGAACCCTAAAATCTCTAACATCTGAAATTGAAACAAATATGCCTAAAACTAAACCTAAAAAACTTAAACAAAACCTTAATACATACCACTCGAATGGCTGTCATGCCCTCTATTTGTACCCAAATCCTTTCCTCAATTTGTCCGTCGAATGTGGCCTTGATGTGAACGGTTGATGCTAGATGATAAATCACGATTAAGTGTGATAGTGGGCCATAAATGAGTGATGGATGAGAGAGAACGACCATGATCTAAGGAAAACGGAAGCACCATAGCCGTTTGATTGGAGGTGAAGAAGAAGGAGGAGAAAAGCAGAGGGGTCGGGGTAAGGGTTACTTGGGTTCTCTGGGGTTTGAGAGGAAGAAGGAGAGGAGAGATAAAGAGTAAAGGACGGGGTTAGCCGGGTTGGTCACGTGCTTGTCGCGTGACTGGATTCTATTATTTTTTTCCCTTTTTTTGCTTTTTTTTTGTTTTTGTTGCTTGGTTCAGGTTGAATCCATTTGGCCCAATTCTTCATCCTTCAGCATTCCTTTATCTTTTTAACGAAAATTTTTCCGAATTATCAATACCTACAAAATCAAATCAAATCAAATCAAGACATAAAAATAACAATTATTTCGAGCATAAATTAGACAAAAAGGTATTGTAAAAATAGCACATTTTTGGCACGAACAGTAGGCTAGGGGGTAAAGAATACATCCATGGTTTTGAACATCATATTGTGAGTGAGATTGAGGGGAAACGAATGAAGTCTAGAAAGACTTTTAGCAAGCCTCTAATTTAGGTGAGCTCACCTCAAGGACACTTTGTCTCACCCATGGTCGAAAGTCACCTTAGTAAAGAGGAAGCCAAGGACAAATGCAAGGACTCCTCAAGGCGATTCCAATGAAGCTACAAGTGTAGGGAGAACAAAGGAGAATGAGATGATTTTCATAAGACCAGATGAAAGATAGCTTGAGCCCAACAAATCTACCCAGATTGATGTTCAAGTGAATAAGGCAATAGAGGTCCTACCTTTGATAAAACAAAGTTCACTTGGTCCGCATTGTCATTCCTTCAAAGGACAATCAAATCTGGTATGGCGCAATGCAAAGGGGTACTTAAACTTGAAATGTTTTTTGATGATTACATTCAAGTTTTTAATAAACTTATGGGAGCTAGAACCTACTATTTTGATTATTCAAGGAGACCAGCCCCTAAGAAATTAAAAAACTCATATATTTTCAAGAAGGGTGGAGTACAAAGTACTTTTAGAGTCCTCACAACCAAAATGTTGCACCAAATTCTCATGTTCATTGCTAGGGGATAAGGATTCCCTTTATGAATTGCTTGTGGATGATTTAGTTGAACCTCTAGGATTTTAGGACAAATCCTCTCTAAGAGGGGGATTTTTTATGCATGGCACCAATGGTTAAACATGGTAGTAGCACACAATCAAGCAAAGAGCTCATATGATGTCTTTCTTCACTTGCTTGCTTGCCTGTTTACTTAATCTATCTCGATATTGAACTTGGCAACCATATATTTTGATCAAAAATTTAAGACCTTAGGTAGCTTAAACCGTGTGATTATTTTGGTTCCGAGGTCATTTACCAAGTTCAAGTCATACATTAAAGTTGAGCCCAATTTTGTCTACACCGCCAGAATTCTGCAGGTTTTGCTTAACTTATTTCATTTAGTGACAAAGCTCGATTTTGGATCGAAGAGCGTTCGTATGAAAGCTCAATATGTCTACTTTATGTATATGTAATTTAGTTTTGTCGAGATGCAATGGAAGTGGTTCATCTAGATCAAAACATTTTGATGCATAGTTTTGATCCAATTCTGCCCGGTTTTGGAGATTAGGTTGGTTCACCTACCAAAGCCTTATTTAGAGCCAATAGTTTTGTTTTGGATGTTAGTAACATCCTAGGGTATCCTAAAATGCAAATAAATTGGGGCTAGATCAAGTTCATCAAGGCGATTCAGCTAGCACAAGTTGACCTATGCAGGATTGGTTCCATTTTGCCCGGTTTTGGAAAATGAGTTAATTCTCCTACCAAAACCTAATTCAAGGACATTTTTCTTGTTTAAGGTGCTTGTTGACATCCTAAGGTTTCCTCCCATGCAAACAAAATTAGGCCTAACTGCAATTTGAGATGGAGAACTTCTTTGCTCAAGATTAGTGACTAATCGGATCAATTAGAGTCTAATCTGCCTGTATAGTGTCCTTCCTTTGGTGCTGCTCCAAAATCACATCCAACCTTATGAGAGAGACATATAAACATACAAGAGCAAATCCATGTGAATAACTCAAGGTTTGGGGAAGCAAACAGCCAAGCTACTTCACAAGCAACTCAAACATGCACCATGGTTAGACCTAGCAAAATTGACCCGAGACCTAAAACCCAAACCAAACAACCCGGGCCCATAGCCAATGTGACATTCAAAATAAGTTCATTCAAAAGAGGACCCGAAATCCGAATTGACTCGAACCGAACCATACCCGACCCGAAATGTTTTACAAAGTGACTTATTTTTGCATGACAAGTGTATTGGACCAAAAATTGGTTGACCCGAAATTGACCTGAAACGAAGTTCACCGGACTCAAGGTATCGCTTAACCCGAAACATACTCGACCCAAACTTAATCCAAATCGAATGACCCATTTACCAGGTCTAACCATGGTCACCTCCCTCCTTGCTTGCTTCCTTGATCTTTCTATCTTGAGATTAAGCTTGGTAACATGATGATTTGATTGAAGATTCTTAATCTTAAACAACTCAAACCTTGTGATTCTTTTGATTTAGTGGTTGATTACCATGTTTAAAAAGTTAGATTAGGTCCCTTAATCTTTGTTAGCCAATTTCGATTCTTGTTTGTATTCTATGTAAGTCTTGAATGTATAAGCTTATAATATCTTGTACTTTTGTCCCACATTGACCCAAGAAGAAGGGAAGCTGCATTCCCAAGGCTATAAATACCCCCTCCCCCTTCTCTTGTAAAAGGCACATTGAGAATTCTAGTGAGAGTTTAATCTTTCACAAAGGAATAAAGTTGAGGGCTTTGTTTTTTCCTTAAAAATCTCTTTCTCCTTATCCAAGTGTTCTTGGTGGTGAGATAGAGTGAATCCTTTATGCAATTAAAGGGTGGCTTAGCCTTTAATCTAATTGGTGGTGGGCTCTTAGGCTTAATTGGTGGCTTTGCCTTTGGATCAACTCATATTAGTTCTTTTTAAGTTCTTTCTTTGCATTCTCTCATTTCACATTTGCATCTGATTTGCATTTGCATTCTGACTTTCATGGTTAACCCTCCCTTGTCCATCATCTAAGGGTTGTGGTTTTTATCTAATTCTCTTTATTGTTGACCCTCCCTTATTCTTTTAAGGATTGTGATTTTTCATTTAAGCAAAAGAAAATAACGCTTTGTAGTTTACTAGAGTTAGATGTGGCAAAACTGACCCGACACCCGAGACCCGAAACCATAACCGAACAACCCAGATCCATACCCGAAATGGGATGAACTGATTTAGACACGAACACCCGAAATAAACCGATCCATAACCGAACAAAACCCGAATTGTAGCATGAACTAAAATGACCCACACCCGAAATGACCTGGCCCAATTCAAACCCGATCTTTAGTGACCCAACCCAAAGTAAATCAATAATGGACAACCCGAACCCAAATCGATCCATACGCAATTTAAAACCGATCTGATTCTTACTTGACTTAATTTTACCCGAATATAGCCCGAATCGAAGCATACCCATAAGTCCAGAGACAACAAATTTGCCAAATTAAGATTCTTAACCTCATTTTTGATTTGGAGAGAGAGACAAATGTTCAGAAAATTAATATATAGTTTAACCCACAATATTCAACATGTATGGAAAATAAAGAACTAAAATAAAGGCAAAGTAGGAGAATGAGGGAGGGTTGGGCGGCAGCCGGCAAGTAGGAGACTGACAGAGGTTTATGCGGCGACCGACGAGTAGTCGACTGACAGTTGACTGACTAAGGGTGGGTTAGGGTTTAGGCAACGACTAGTGAGTGAGTAGAGACGAGGGAGTTGAGGGACTGAGGGAGTCTTGGGCTGGGAGTGGTTTTCACTTTTCAGACATTGATTCATTTAAAATTAAAATAACAAAATTCTAAAATTTAAAGGTTTAGGCAATGAGAGTTTGAGAGAGCAGTAAGTAGTAACCTTTTTGGGGGGATCTTAGTCTTTTCTCTTTTGGGGAAAATTTTGAGTTTTTCAAACTCAATTAGTTGAGTTTAGGTGGGAAAATAAAAACAACTTAAGAGAAAAGTTTTATAAATGAAATCAATTAAAAATTTAAGAATGAAAAAATAAAATAGTTGATAGTTTTAAGTTTTGTATTTGACAGATAGTTACTAAAAATATAAGAGAAAAAATATTTTCTCACAATAGGAACTAATAAAAGATATGTATAATTAACAATTTATTAAACTTATTAGGATCTAGCAATCCTATTTTACTATTTGATTCACTTAATGACTTAATGCAATGCACACTATGATTATAAATTTATAATATTATTATGTGACTAATGTTAAAAATTCCTCACTACTGGTCTACGATTCTAAATCATCTTCATAACATGTTTACTTCTACATAATCATATTCAAGAATGTATATTTGCATATGATCTCATAATAATGTGACTCATTTGAATTCTGAAAAATTAAATTCCAAGTCTCGAGTTTCGATAACGAGTATTCACAATCACATAAATGTAATACTAATTGACACATACTCATATATTGTTGTTATTTTTTAGTTTTGACTCATTGAACAAATATAGATCAAGTTATTAATCTGACAAAGACAAATCTTTGAAGTTTGACGTATGACCACTTAACAAGCTACCAAAGAACATTGATGTCATTACTGAAAATGTCGACTTCAACCAACATGTTTCTATTTACCAACTCTAAATATGACAAACGTCAAGTTATGAACCAATATAGGGGTCTAAAAAAAAATTCGTTATTTTCTTTCTTTTTTTCATTTTTCAAGGTATATTTTGGTATTGGGCTTCACAAACGAGACCATTGATAAATCATTTGCGTTAGGTTGGTTCAATTATTTTGTCTTCGCATGACCTCAATTGAGATACTTGAAACTTGCCCTAAGGACACATAATCCGTTGGACAATTACTCAGTGCATCTAATGTAGCATTAGGGATGGATTGTATACTTGTATTTATAATTTACAAACATCCTTAGTAAATTTGTGACTAACCCCACATAATTTTCCATTATATATACACACAAGCATACATACACACGCACACACACACACACACGCACACACACACACACGCACACACACACACACACACACACAGATATATATATATATATATATATATATATATATATAAATATGTATCTATATATA
>JACYFF010031956.1:80951084-80961286 GCA_017589665.1 Selenicereus undatus
TATATATATATATATATATATATATGTATATCTATGTTTTTTTTATATATTTATGAATTTATATATACACTTTTACATATGTATACGTGTATATATATATGTATGTGTGTATGTGTGTTTGTGTTGTGTATCTATGTGTCTATGTGTGTATTTCTAGAAATTTATAGTGATTGTCACTATATGAGAGCCACTGTGATTTGATAAGTTTAGAGCGTACATGTGTTGTAAGTTAATCTTGATCATTTATTTTTTTTATCTTTTTGAGTAATTAAAAATGTGTTGTAAAAATTATATAATGTTTTTGTATATTAAAGAAAATTATCTTTATAAGTAGTTTTTGATTATTTTATATATCCATTTTGTTTGAAAAAAACTAAAATTTATAGAATGAAAAGGCAAAATGTATTCAACGCATGCGTATCTCCTTTGAAGGACACCTCTTGAGGCCATTGTCCTCGGCAAGTCGACGGATAGCGATTTTTACCGGCGACTTCTACTTCATAGTCGTCCTCACTGGTAATAATGGTGGACTGTCACCGTTAACCACCCCAGACCTCAAACAACCCTGTAGGAGAAAGATTCTGGGGCCAGGAAAGTAGAATTCGCCGGTAAAAATGGTTGTCCGGTGGCTCGCTGGTGGTAATGTCCTCAAGTGGTCTCCTCCAATAGAGATACATGTGTTGAATACATTTTGTCCTTTCTTTTTATAAATTTTTAGTTTTTGCTTCAAATAAAATAGATACAAAGAGTAATCAAACAAATTCTTGTAAAATTAATTTTCTTTAATATATGGAGGCATTATATAATTTTTATAACAAACTTTTAATTATTTTAAAAAAATAAATAAAGCAAACAGTCAAAATCAACTTATAACCCATGTACGCTATAAATTTTCTCTAATTACGGTGGTTGTCATAGAGTGACAACCATTTAAACTGCACTCATATATATATACATAATACAATTAAAAAGAAGCTTTTTAAATATAAAACACAAATGTATAATCAGTTAATCATTAACGTATGAATTAAAAGAGGAATATAGAATAAATGGGTTTGTCTAATTAAACGGTTTTTATCTTTTAAATACAATTCAAGAGTAAGGAACTAAAGATGACTACATTGAAAACATACAATCATTCGAAATTAACCCGACTTGATTTATACCTTATTCAATTTACATCTGACCCAATATTGACCCAAACATTGAACGGAATCCCACCCAATCCAAATTACACTCGACCCATACCTGATCCAAACCGGGCAACTACAGACAATTTGAAATAGGCCCGACCCGCATTCCACCCGAACCGAACCCGTACTGACTCGAACATGGTACCTGTAAGTGACCTGAACCCAAGCCCGACTCGAACATGGTTGACCTTAAAGTGACCTAAACCCGAACTTCACCTGAACCTGACCCGAATATAGTTGACCTAAAAGTGACCCAAACCAAACAAAGACCTGACCCATACGCAATCCAAATGACCCATTTGTCAGGTCTAACTAAGGTTGAGGTTCACAAAAAAAAGAAAGCCATACCCTCTCTTTGAGTTGTGGTCTTGAATGAAAACACTCAACCCTCTGTAAGTCATTTAGAGTAGCAGTTTTAAGGGTTTATTTTGTGAGGTCTAACCTTCTAAGTGTTTGATTGGGTTTGCTTGTGATGGGCTCAACCTACGAACATTGAACTTAGGCATGAGGGTCGGGGATTCCCCCCATGCATCAACAGGGAACCTCTACTCGGCCCCAGGGGAGGTCCAGAAATGTTAGGAACTGGAAAACAACCAACTTACGCCTACGCTTCCGAACCAATGTCTTGGGCCTAATGTCCACTCAGAGTCCATTTTGGCCTTGGACTTGAACACTAGGATGATCAAGTGGTTCCATCAATTGGGAGGGTATGATGTTTGGTTCTTGGCCTACAATGATCTTTCTACGCCCAACTGCCTGGTTGGACCGAACCCAGATGCTGATTTTGGTGAAGTACCGATGTTGTTGAGTGTCTATGTGAATGTTGTTATCCAGAAAAGTGGGTTTGATTGGGCTCTTTATTGTGATAATGGCCGGATTGTCCAAGTTACGGTATGTTTCAACCTTGAATTCTTTGGCAAATTATTATGTACACTCGGGAGCACATGCTCTCATATCTATTTTATATATATATTTTGGGGTGTATTTGTCATATATTTTATACTTTAATATAATTGCTTAGGTGTCATGTGGGAGTACAAAAACTCGAGTGTATGATATAGGTTTTGGAATTCTTTACCATCACTTCATTAGTTAGTAATGCAATTCCCTCCCCCCCCCCCAACAAAAGATATCTTTCTATGTTTGTTGGGTTTCGTGGCCCAAAATCCAAGAATTGGCATGGTAGGACCGTGTTAGATGACACGGACTTGTCAGGCTAAAGAAGCGGAATGTCAAAGGAGAGCAGAACAATGGCACGGGCATGTCGTGCCACTATGGCATGGGGTGACCGTGCCACGTGGCATGGTCGTATTGCGCCCAGTTTGGGCGTGGGCTTTTCTTGCGGCTAGGGTTTGCTTTGGCATGCAGTCTTCTTGGCGGCTAAGGTTCTCCTCTAAGGGTAAAACCCTGGACTTCTAGACCCTATATAAAGAGGCCTTGCCTAGGATCTAAAATCATCCCTGAATCCCTAAACACATTGAGAGGTAGAGAGATTTTGAGAGAGATTACAAGAGAGGTTGTAATTCTGCTATTGGATTGAATCACTTGTTGTGATTGTAATCGTTCTTTACTCTCCCTGCTTATATAGTGGATTGACTGTACTCGTCGTCGTCCGTGGTTTTTTCCCGCATTGGGTTCTCACGTAAATCTTGTGTGTCATTGCTTTATTCTTGTTATCGTTCTTTAAATTTCTGAATATTTTTTTCATCTTATTGCTTCCGTTATTAGTTTGCTCTAATTCCTAACAAGTGGTATCAGAGCTTTGGTTTAGGATGTCTTCAATTATGAAGGTTGATATTCAGAAATTTGATGGGGAGATTAGTTTTAATCTCTGGAAGGTGCAAATGAGAGCAGTTCTCATCCAGCATGGGTTATGGAAGGTTCTGCAAGAACCTCACGTGAAACCCGAGAAGATGACTGATGAACAATGGGCAGCAGACCAAAAGAAGATGCGTGGATAGCTGACAGATGAGGAATGGGAAGAATTGGAGTTGAAGGCAGTTTCAACCATTCAGTTGTGTCTGGCACCACATGTCTTACGAGAGGTGCTCAACAAGGCAACTGCGGTGGATCTATGGACTTCGCTGGAGGAACTCTTCATGACGAAGAGTCTAGCCAACAAGAACCGTTTGAAGGAAAGGTTGTACACCTTTCGTATGGCTGAAGGTACCCTTGTTCAAAAACATTTGAATGAGTTTAACTCTATTCTTGTTGCTTTGGAGAGTCTGGATGTAAAGATTGAGGATGAGGATAAAGTTATTCTGCTTGTTGTGTCTCTACCCCCCTCCTATAAACACTTTAAGGAGATTATGCTATATAGTAATTCTGATACTATATCGTTTGAGGATGTCAAGTCCAATCTGCTGTCTAAGAAGAAATTTAACCATGATATCCATGTTGAGTCAGCTGAGAGATTAGTTGTTAGGGGTAGAACAACTGAGCAAAAGGGGAACGGTAATAAGAAAAAGAACCGATCTAAGTCTAAGAATCCTCATTCCAATAAAACCTGCAATTACTGTAGTAAATTGGGTCATATTCAGGCTAACTGCTGGAAACTAAAGAAAAAAAAAGGGAAAGAGGAGAAGGAGAAAACTGCTACAGCTGATTGTGTAGTAGAGTCATAATCTGATGGTGATGTATTGTTTGCTACTATGTCTTTGGTCACTACCTCTGAGAAGGGGTTAGGTGATGATTGGGTTTTAGATTCTGGTTGTACATATCATATGTGTCCTCGTAGGGACTAGTTTGGCACTTATGAGCCTGTTGATACTGGGGTTGTACTTATGGGTACTGTGCAGATTAAAACCCATGATGGCATGGTTAGAACCTTGTCTAAAGTTCATCACATACCTGATATGACTCGTTGTTTAATCTCCTTGGGTACTCTTGAGACTAATGGTTACAGGATTATTATGGAGAATGGTGTCCTAAAAGTGACAAAGGGAGTCATGGTAGTAATGAAGGGACTGCGGCAGGCCAGTCTCTACATCCTACATGGAACTACAGTTACAGGAGTAGCTGCAGTTAGTACAACATCAGCAGATGTTAATCATACAAGATTATGGCACATAAGATTGGGTCATGTTAGTGAGAAAGGGATGACCATTCTAAGTAATAAAGGTTGACTGGGCTGCGCTGGTATAGGTAAGTTTGATTTTTGTGATCACTGTATTTTTGGAAAACAGAATATGGTGAGTTTCTCTAAAGCGAAGCATCGTACTCAAGAGATTCTTGATTACATTCATTCTGATTTGTCGGGTCCTTCGAAAGTTCCTTCTCTTGGAGGTGCTACATGTTAACTTTTATTGATGATTTCTCATGCAAAGTTTGGGTTTACTTCTTGAGACAAAAAAATGAGACATTCTCCATGTTCAAGAAGTTCAAGGCTCTGGTTGAGAACCAGACTGGGAGAAAGATCAAGAAACTTAGGACTGACAATGGTCTTGAGTTTGTTGAGTCAGAGTTTGATGAGTTCTACGCGATGAATGGCATAGCTACGCACAAAACTTTGGTTGGAAAACCACAGCAAAATGGAATTGCAGAACGAATCAATAGGACTCTACTGGAGAAAGCTCGATGTATGCTTTCCAATGCAGGCCTTTGGGATCGCAAAACTTTCTGGGCTAAGGCTATCTCTACAGCCTGCTACTTGGTGAATCGTTCACCACACACCTCCATTGATTTTCAGATTCCAGAAGAAGTATGGTCAGGTAATCCTATCGATTATTCTAGTTTGAGAATATTTTGATGTCCTGTGTATGCCCATGTGAATAATGGGAAGTTAGCCCCTAGGGTTGTCAAATGCATGTTTATTGGATATGCATCTAAGTCTAAAGGGTACCGCATGTGGTGTCCTGAGTCTAAGAAAGCCATTCAGAGTAGGGATGTAACTTTTAATGAGACTGCTATGTTATCTTCTAGAAAGGATTCTGTTGTTTCTTCTACTGGTGCAGGTGATAAGGAGGATACCAGTATGGAGATAGAAGTGGGGACCATTGCAGCTCAAGGTGGAGCTGCTAATCAGCCCAACAGGGAGGGACAAGTTACTGAACCTGGCACTATTAGTTCTAATCAGCCTTAGGTGGAGGTTGCTCACTCTATAGCTCGTGATCGTCCTCGAAGGGAGATCAGGAGGCCTGCTCGCTATAATGATGATAAGGGACTGATAGCATATGCACTTTCAGTTGTAGAGGAGATGCCTAAAGGTATGGAACCTTCAACCTATAGTGAAGCAATCTCCTGCCCAAGTTCAACTAATTGGATCCTAGCTATGCAAGAGAAAATGGAGAGTTTACAAAAGAATCGGACTTGGGAACTGTGTGAGCTACCTAAAGGCCAGAGAGCCTTAACTGCCAAATGGATCTACAAGAAAAATGAAGGCATTCCTGGAGTTGAAGATGCAAGGTGGAAAGCACGCCTGGTTGGTCGTGGTTGCAATAAGAAAGAAGGTATTGATTACAATGAGATATTTTCACCTGCTGTTAGACATACCTCCATTAGAGTGCTTCTTGCATTTGTTACGTTGTTTGATCTGGAGCTGGAGCAGCTTGATGTGAAGACTGCATTCCTTTATAGGGAGTTGGAGGAGGAGATCTACATGAGACAACCCGAAGGTTTTGTTGTTCCTGGGTAGGAACAACTGGTATGTAGATTGAAAAGGTCCTTGTATGGACTTAAGCAGGCTCCTAGGCAGTGATACAAAAGGTTTGACACCTTCATGATTGCACAAGGATACACTCGCAGCTGATATGATAATTGTGTGTATTATAGACAATATTCTGATGGCTCCTTCATTTACTTGCTATTGTATGTTGATGATATGTTGATTGCCTATAAGAATAAATCCTTAATTAGCAAGTAGAAATCTCAACTCAGTGAAAAGTTTGAGATGAAGGACCTAGGTGCAGCAAAGAAGATTCTAGGCATGGAGATTCAGAGGAATCAAAAGGTTGGTAAGCTGTACTTATCTCAAGGACACTAACTTGAGAAAGTACTAGGGAGATTTAATATGGATAACTATAAGGCAGTTTCCACACCCTTTATTGCACATTTCAGATTGTCTACTGAGTGTTGTCCACAATCTAAGGAGGACATAGATAGACTGTCTAATGTCCCTTATTCTAGTGTTGTTTGTAGTTTGATGTATGCTATGGTATGTACTAGGCCAGACTTGTCACTTACTGTGAGTGTGGTAAGTAGGTATATGCATAATCCTGGAAAGGATCATTGGGAAGCTGTGAAGTGGATCCTTCGCTATGTGAAGGGTACTATTAATAAGGGGTTAGTGTTTGATAGAAACAAAGCTGCTACATATGATATTACAGGCTTTGTTGATTTTGACTATGCTGGTGATCTTGATAGGAGAATGTCCATATCTGGGTATATCTTCACTATGTGTGCAGGTGCTATCTCCTGGAAGGCATCGCTTCAGTCTATTGCAACTCTATCTACTACAGAGGCTGAGTATGTTGTTGCTACTGAAGAAGTGAAGGAAGCTACTTGGTTGAGGGGCCTCAATACTGAGCTTGGAGTTCCACAGGCTACCACTGTGGTGTTTTCTGATAGTCAGAGTGTCATCCACCTAACTAAGAATGATGTCTATCATTCAAAGACCAAGCACATAAGTGTCAAGTATCACTATGTCATAAATACAATTGCTGCAGGGGAAATAGTTGTGAGGAAGGGTCATACTTCGGAGAATCCTACAGATATGTTGGCCAAGCCTCTACCTATAGCTAAGTTCGATCATTGCTTGGACTTAGGGCCTGTTCTTTTCGTTGGGAAATTCACCCACCCCACACTCACGCACTTCTCCCCCCCCCCCCCTCTTCCCACTCTTTCCCACATTTTAAAAAAAAAAACCACCCCTTCCCACATTCACCCACTCCTTCCCACACCTACATAAAACAACCATTTCTCATATTTTGAAAATTTTTATAATTTACGTAATTGTGTATACGAATAATCTGATACCAATTATGAGCAGTTTTAATTTTTCGAATGTTAAGGAACAGTTTTATTTTTTTTGTTTTTCATTAATTTTTTAATTTTTTAATTTTTTTTTAAAAATTTATTTCTATTTTTTCTTTTTTATTTTTTTCTTTTTTTGTATTTATTTTTATTTTTTAATGTTTAATTTTTAAATTTTTTTGTATTTATTTTTATTTTTTATTTTTAAAAAAATTAAATTTTTAAATTTTTTATTTTTTTGTATTTATTTTTTTGTATTTTTTATTTTGCTGTATTTATTTTTTTTTATTTTTTTATTCTAGAAAAAAAACCAATGGAAACTTCCAAAAAAATAAAAAATAAAAAAATTTATACAAAAAAATTAAAAAATAAATACAAAAAAATAAAAAAAATTAAAACTAAAAAATTTTTAAAAATTTAAGAAAAATTAAAATTAAAATTAAAATTAAAAAAATTAAAAAAATTAAAAATTAAAAATTAAAATTAAAAAATTAAAAAATTAAATTAAAAAAGTAAAAAAATTAAAAAATTAAAAAATAAACAATACAAAATAAACAATACAAAATAAAAAATAAAAAATACAAAATACAAAAATACAAAAATACAAAATACAAAATACAAAATAAAAAAATACAAAATACAAAAATACAAAATACAAAATACAAAATACAAAATACAAATACAAAAATGCAAAAATAAAAAATAAAAAATAAACAATACAACAAAGAACAAAACAGAATAAAAAAAATAAAAAAATTTCATCATCATTAATTACTATCACAATAAAATTATTACATTATAAAATAAAAAAATATTAATAACTTGTACTTCAACTTCATTCAACTATATTCAACTTTCACCCACATTCACCCACTTTTTCTCACACTTAAAAAAAATACCACACTAACCCATTCCTTCCCCCCGTTTCCCGCAATCACCCATCCCACACCCCTCATTTCTCACTGAAAAGAACAGGGCCTTAATTGGCATTCACAGTATCTGAGCGCCCTTCGGGGCATTGCCCCTTGGGGGTCGTCACCCTTCGGGGTGCGATGACGGTGTTAGAGAGTTAGTGATTGGAGATTTCAGTCCAAGGTGGAGATTGTTGGGTTTTGTAACCCAAAATCCAAAAATTGGCACGGTAGGACCGTATTAGACGACACGGACGTGTCAGACCGAAGAAGCGGAACGTCAAAGGAGGGAAAAACAATGGCACGGGCATGCCGTGCCACCATGGCACGGGGTGACCGTGCCACACGGTCGTGCCGCCCCCAGTTCGGGCGCGGGCTTTTCTGACGGTTAGGATTTGCTTTGGCATGCAGTCTTCTTGGCAGTTAGGGTTCTCCTCTAAGGGTAAAACTCTGGACTTCTAGACCTTATATAAAAAGGTCTTGTCTAGGATTTAAAATCATCCCTAAATCCCTAAACACATTGAAAGGTAGAGAGATTTTAAGAGAGATTACAAGAGATGTTATAATTCTGCTATTAGATCGAATCACTTATTGTGATTGTGATCGTTTTGTACTCTCCTTACTCATATAGTAGATTGATTATGTTCGTCGCCGTCTGTGGTTTTTTCCCGCATTGGGTTTCCACGTAAATCATGTGTGTCATTGCTTTATTCTTATTATCGTTCTTTAAATTTCTAAATATCTGTTTCATCCTATTGCTTCCGCTATTAGTTTGCTCTAATTCCTAACAATGTCAAACCTCACTTTCATACACCAACATTCTCCTATAAGTATTGAAGAAGCAAATGTTTGGGACTTGGGAGTGCTAATTAATTCTAGAAATTGCTATACTGGTAAAATATAGTACATAACAGAATTGACCCAAAAAAGTTAAACCGCACCAATGTTAAAATGAATCTAAAACAAGGTAGCCTGATTTTAGAGCTCTATCAAAATTTACATCACTTAAAACTATGTCAATCCAAAATATGCCCAAACGGTAAGAGTGTTGTTCTCATTAGACAAATCAATAGCAGACCAACATGTCACTTGAATTCAAATTGGTATGACCTAGCTTGAAGTGAACACCATCCCAAAATCTACGAGACTTGAAACTAAGAGACCAGTCTGCGAAAGCTTACCAGGGACTAGAAATAATAATCTAGAGTAATGAGTTTCATGGCCAAGCAAACCAAATTTGTATGATCTAATATGCTTATCATTGATTATTTGCAAATTTCTACACATAGGATGCAGGCCGTGGTGGACTTGCAGGAGGGGGCACTTTAGGGTCAGCCACAGATGAGAAGCTAGTCTATACAAAGTTACAAACATAGCCAACAGCAACCGAAAGTTGTTCACTCTATTGCCATCTAACCAAACCACAACTGCTGGCAGGTGGGTTGGAATGGACTCTAGCACAGGGAAGATCTTATGGTCCACAATGAATCTTAGCAATGCCACTTCCAATGGACCAGTATCAATGGCTAATGGTGTCGCATTTGCTGGATCTGGTTAATGGGTAGAGTTAACGTTGCTGGAGCTATTAATCCAGCCTTTACTGCTGACAGATCTCTATTTGCTTTTTGTCTCCGTGGTACATGACAGGGCACATACGTGCATGTAAACTCTAAAGGTTTAATGTGTCTTTTACTTCCTTGAGAATGATACAGGTTACGTTATGTTGACATCCTTCAAGACACCATCAAAAATGCAACCATCAAACCATATGCAAATTACATGCTTTAGATGTTCAAGTTTGTTTAAGATTTGTTACATATGACCCAAAATCAGAAGCTAGGATTGTGTCGTGTACTTTGAAACCGAAGTCTAAAATATATCTGACCTTACTCTTGGAATCAACTGAGAAATGAACTACTGATTGGTGAAAATTGGCTTATGTGCAGCTGTTTATCTAAATTTGAATCCTATCACCAATCCAATCAAAAAAGAGAAATGTGAAAGGTAATTAAAAAGTCATTGAACTTTTGCTCATAAACCAAACAGTAAAAACAGCAACAAATTAATCAAAGGAACAACTCTGTTGAGTTTTTATATTCAAGTTTTGATGATAACAAATCCAAGTGTA
>JACYFF010031956.1:80971286-80982561 GCA_017589665.1 Selenicereus undatus
ACAATTCACCCCCCCTCTTGTGGAAGTATACTCTAAGATCTAACAAGCTCAATGCTCCACTTGGAGGATGAAGCCAACTAATGAATCAGGAGAATTACAAAACGAAAACCAGATTATTTTGTTTTTCCCTAACCACTGGAAAAGTGTCCGAATGAAAGACGCCTATGCACAGATGTTGTATGACACATAAGCCAAAACTGCAAATTCAAGCAACTGTAGCAGTCTCATTTTCTCAGAGAACATTTCACAGACAGTTGGTGTGCATTGCCGATCCATCTCTTTCCAATAATCACAATAACATGAAATCACAAAGGGTCTAACAATTGCTGGACAAAGAAGAACAATCCAAAACATAATTTGGATTGAAACTACCCAACTAAACTTTCATTAATCTTTATCGGCATTACAAACCAGCAAAATACCCAGAAACCGTGAACCACTCACCTCCACATCAAATTACATTACAGACAAAACCCCAAATCAAATCAAGAAAAATGGACCATCCCATCCCCATCCCAACCCCAACCCATCAAGCTACCTTGAAAAATAAACACACCCATCAACCCCCAAAACCATAAAGGGTCCTGCCCTGCCTCTTGAGGGCATAGACCACATCCATGGCGGTGACAGTCTTCCTCCTAGCATGCTCAGTGTAAGTGACAGCATCACGAATGACATTCTCAAGGAAGATCTTCAAGACCCCCCTAGTCTCCTCATAGATGAGTCCACTGATACGCTTGACACCCCCACGACGAGCAAGACGCCGAATTGCCGGCTTGGTGATGCCCTGAATGTTGTCCCTCAAAACCTTCCTGTGACGCTTTGCTCCTCCCTTGCCCAGACCCTTGCCTCCCTTACCACGGCCCGACATCTTCTCAGAGAATTGGGAAAGTTTAAAAAAGAGAAAAAGAGAGAATTTGGTGGAGATGAAGAATTTGCACAGATACTGATGAAGGGAGTAGGAACGGGTGGCAGGGTTTTATAGAGGGATTCTGGTTTTAATTTGGATGCGCGGGGGTTTTTTGAATTTTGTGGGTTTTTCGATGATATGACGCAGAGGGAAGCTATCCGTGGTTAAGAATAGGGCTGTTGTCAGCCGTTGATTGGAGGGACATTAACGGTGGATTTGTAGGGAGACATTCACGCGGATTGCGGTCTTTCTTTGGCCCTTTCCAACTGCTGGATGAAGGGAAGCGCCCATGCTTTAAGAGCAAAAATAATGGTGAGCCTATTTTTGGCTCACCAGTTGAGTCCGATCACTGTCACATCAGTTATTTCTCTAACTTTTTGTTTCACAATTCTTACTCTATCTAGTAAAAGGCTCACTATTTTGACTCATCAAATAAAATAATACATATAAACCTTACATCTAACAATAAAATAATACCTACAAATTCACTCCATAACACAATTTTATTTTTAAAATTAAAAAAAAAGAAAAACTAATAAAAAAATATTTTTTTTTAAAAAAGTAACCTCATGAGGAGGCTCACTGATCTGAGCCTCCCCGTGAGGCAAGAGGCATGAGCCTCTCACTGCACAGAATTGCTTGCCTCACACTCTCTCTCTCCTCATTTTCTTGCTCGCGATCATGTTGCTGCATTTGCTCTAATGGTTGGAAAAATAAATTTTTGGTGCAAGGAAAAAAATAAATTATATTAAAAGTATACTCGATTCTTAATTTAAAATTTTATGAAATTTTTTGGTAATATTTCCGCGCTTTTTGTAGCATCCAGTTGCATATATTGTATTGTATCTTTACAAATATCACAAAATTATACAGCTGTATCCCAACTTTTGGTATTACTATTAAATAGATGCCGATTTTTTGAAAATAATTTGTAGACACTTCAATTTTTCTTAAAATAATTTTATAGGGCCCTTTTCACTTGTAATGATATAATTGTATCTTAATTTTGTTTGTATGAAATGGTAAGTGTGGAGTTTTTGATAAGTACTTATCATCAGTATTTAACACTGATCTGCACTCATTAACACTCATTATCATTTACTTATATTTTTTTACTGACAATTTTAACCATGATCAGCACTGATTAGCACTCATCAGTATTGATTAGCATTTATCAGTACTGATCAGTTATAAGTTATTTGAAAATAATAGCCCTATGTCATTTCGAGTGAAAAAAAGACTTGCAACACTGTTTCAATAAAATCAATGTGACTACAAATCATTTTCAGAAATGAAGATTTTTTTAAGTAATTATGCCAAAAGTTGAGATGTCATTGTGTAGTTTTTTTGTTACGAATGTTATTAAATTGGGTTGATGATAGTCATAGAATCCTGTAAATTGAATTTTGGAACTTGAACAAGAAATTAGTAGTCATACTTAATATTTAGTATTCAACACACATTTGTAGAGTTCCAAAAATACATTACCCTTTTGCTATCAAATATATATATATATATATATATATATATAACCATTAAACTCTTGGTTAAAGGTGTTAAATGCCCCTCAACTTTAAAAATGAGGCAAATGCCCCTTGACTTTATTATCCAATCTTATTTCTTTTTATTAATTTATGATGTGGCAAATTTAAAAAATGACATGGCATGTTAAAATGATGTCGCTTAATTTAATGTATATTGTGTTAAATGTAATTTTTTTATTTCTAAAAAACAATCAAATTAAATATTATCTTTGGTTTTCCTTATTGTACCCCCAAAAAAGGTCTTACGATCAAACAATATAATGCATCATATTTTTTCATATATTGTGGTGAGGCCAATAATAAATAAGCAATTTTTTTTCCTTCCCCTTTTAATAAAAAAACTAGCTCAAAAGTTCATCAAGGTAGATCAAAGTCTTTCATTTCAATCTCATAATCTTATTTAGCTTGACAATTTAACTTACAATTAGAAACACTTTAACAGCTAATATGAATTGTTCAAAAATTGCTTTACATATTGTCAAATCAAATCATTTTGGGGGGATGTATAAAACACAAAATTAATATATGTAATTATTTTTATATAGGAGGGGGAACAATCAACTATGTATGAACCTAATTTCTAGAGCGTACGTAGCATACCACATTTTAAAATTTTCATATGAAATTTATTTTTAACTAATCTTATAAACATAAGCATTTTTCTTCCAAAAAAAAAAACATTTTAGTAATTTTTCGAGAAAGTTGGAAAAATTATCAAGAAATAAGAGAGTTATAAAAAAAAATAGACAACAAAAAGGTGATGCGAGAGTGCGATGTGCTCGATTGATAGAAATGAAATCCTCAATTTGTTTCAAGCAAGTCTATGAAATAATTCTATAGAAAAAAGAAAAAAAAGAAAAAGAATAATTCATATATCTTTATGATAATTTAATTACTGTAATATTTTCCTAACTCATATATGATGAAATTATGAATTTATCAATTAAATTAAAAAAACTAAAAAGTTATGTTATTAATTGACGAAAGTAGTTACCTTAATTCTACATTTCAAATACGAATCACTAAAATACAATAATACTTAGCCTGAATATTTCCCCATGTTCTACATGGTTTTAATTTGTCCTATGTTTTGTCACTGAATATAATTGTCTAAAGTAGGCTATGTAACTTTTCTGGACAAATAACATGCTTATATGGCTTTTTTCTTTCCAAATCTTGCCATGTCACATTTTAAGGAAGTCAAATCATCAATTAACATAAAAAAATAAAATTAATAAAGTAACTCAATTAAATCAAGGGGTATTTATCTCATTTTTAAAGTTGAGGGGCAATTTGTTATATTTACCAAATGTTCGAGGGCTTTCTATTTTTAGAACTCCACATTTGTACGTATGGTAAACATTTATAACTTAGGGCTTGTTCTTTTCGTGGATCAATTCCAAAATACCAACCTTAACTCACTTCAACCTACTTCAACGCACTTCCACTATTTTAACCAAGGTTAATTTATCACATAAAAAAAAAACTCAATCCACTTTAACCTACTTCAACCTATCTTAACCTACTTCAACTCACTTCACTCTTTTACCCACCCCAATTTACCCACAAAAGGAACAGGCCATTAAATTAACTATATTAGAGTTGAAATCAAATAAATTATCTATGAGATTCTAGTTTTATAGTGGACTAGCTAAGTTACGTTGATTATTACATTTGTGAAAACACATCTTTGGATTTTATAGAATTCTTTGTTCCCTTAAATTTTTTAAACAAAAGAATTAGTTATGTAACCATTTGTGAAAACACTCCTTAATGATGAAGTGATTGTAGATTTTCGAAGTAGGGAAAGAGAAAGTAATGAGAACCTACTTGACTGCCATTTGGGTGAACCTATCAGTAAGGATGAGATTAAAGAGAGCCTGAAGAAGATGTCCAATGGAAAAGTAGAGGGATCAGATCAGATACCGGTGGAAGTGTGGAAGTGTTCGGGTGAAGAGGGATTGAAGTCGCTAGCAGAGCTTTTCAATGTAATTTTGAGGACTGCTAAGATGCCTAGAGAATGGAGGTTTAGTACAATCATCCCATTGTACAAGACTAAAGGAGATATTCAAGATTGTAATAATTATAGGGGTATAACGTTGCTCAGTCACACTATGAAATTGTGGGAAATGGTGATTGAGAGTAGGTTGCGGAAGGATATTCAGATAACTGACAACCAATTTGGTTTTATGCCGAGCAGATCAACCACAAAGGTGATTTACCTCCTTAGAAGACTCATGGGATTGTACAAAGATAGAAAAGTAGATCTTCATATGGTGTTCATTGATCTGGAAAAAGCATATGATAGAGTCCTGCGTGAAGTGTTGTGGGAATGCTTCGAAAAGAAATGAGTGTCCCCTTTGTATATTCGACTTATTAAGGATATGTACGTGGCAGGTGTGACGAATGTTAGGACGCCAGGATGGATTACCAATGACTTCTTTGTTGGTGTGGGCCTGCATCAGGGTTTCGTTCTAAGTCTGTTTCTTTTCACTCTAGTTATAGATGAACTTACAAAAAGGATTCAAGATGGGTTACCATGGTGTATGTTGTTTGCAAATGACATTGCTCTTATTGATGTAACTAGAGAGGGAGTAAATGACAAGCTGGAGCGATGAAGACATACACTAAAGTCTAGAGGTTTTAGAGTAAGTAGATCGAAAACGGAATACCTACATTGCTGTTTCAGCGATAGGGAAGATGGGAGGGGAAAAGTCACCATTGATGGGATGGTGATACCAAAGGTCGAAAAGTTTAAATACATAGACTCAATCATTCAGCAGAAAAGGGATATTGACGAAGATATTAACCAGCGAATAAAAGCGGTTAGATTGAATGGAAAAACGCTTCAGGTGTGCTATGTGATAAGAGAATGTCTGTAGGACCAAAAGGCAAAGTCTACCGTATGGTAGTTAGACCGGCTATTTTGTATGGTGCAGAGTGTTGGCCTCTAAAAAAGACGCATGTCCAAAAGTTAATGGTAACAGAGATGAAGATGATTAAATGGATTTGTGGTTATATGAGAATAAATAAAATTAGAATGGAGTAATTAGAGACTTAGTTAAAGTAGCTCATATCGAAGATAAGATGAGAGAACCAAAACTCAAATGGTTCGGCCATGTGAAAAGAAAGAGTGTGGACGCTCCAGTGATGTGATGTGAGAGGATTAACATCCCCGAAGAGAAAAGAGGGAGGGGGCGACCAAAGAAGAGTTTGGACGAGGTGATTAGAGATGACTTGAAAGTTGTTGGGCTGACGGAGGACATGGCTCAGGATAGGAGACTATGGCGGGATAGGATTAAGATCTTAGATCACAGAGATGTGGTTTCGTAGCTATCTTTCGTTTGCGTTATGATAGGTTTGGTTGTTGTTTTTCGGATATTGTGTTTGTATGCAGGTAATACTTGCATTGAGGAAGAAACATTGTTTGCCTACGTCTGTTGGGTAAGGTATGGTGTCTTCCTCTGCTTTGTGATACTAATGTTTACATAGTTATTGTCCCTGATTTAGTACTCCTTAGTTCAACTCCGTGATGCTTACTCTTTGTTTTGCTCCTTAAAATGTGTTCACAAAATCGTTCTTTTATAAAATGTTTCCACAAATCCTTTTCCTATGTTTTCACAAAATCTTGTTTTGTGGGTCTCTTGGAATCAGCCTCTCAACGGGCAGTCATGCCGGTTGAGGTAAGGTTGCCTACATCTGGATCTCCCCAGACCTCGTGAAAGTGGGACCTATATTGGGAGGTGTTGTTATTTTTATTTATATCCGCTAAAGGTTTATTCAAATTCTTTGAACACCCTACATATGCATTTGTAGCGGATTTTAATCTTATTCTATCTTTGCTTATGCAACTCTTCATGTGGAGAGTCTTGAATATATCATATCATGAATTAAGCATAAATGTTTTAGGATATTAGTTTTTAACCCATACTATTCATAGGCTTGCATGAACTTTATTAAAATTGCATGTTAAATTATATAAATATTTAAGAATCTCAAATTCATTTAGATAAAATATATTTTATATATTTGGGTGTATGTAGTGGCAGTTCTATCAAACATTTTTTTTTTGGTGCAAATGTACCAATGCTTTATTGCATCATATGAAACCACATCATATGAAATCAACATGAAAATCAATATGCTTTTCGTTGACGGCAACCATTTGCATTGACATAGTTCTAATTAGGGTTTGTTTTGCTTTAGAAACATAGGATATAAGAGTCTTTTTCCCCTTAAAAATATAATTTAAATACGTAGACTGACATTTAATTTGAAATGACTTCATATGAATTTTAGTGACTCTAATAAAGTAGAATAAATCTAATAGTTTTTTTACAGATTGAATGAATCTAAATTACTTATATTTTTTATTTTGAACTTATGCGACTTTTCATATGAATTCTATTAACTCTTGAACCAAAGTAGAGGAAGCTTAAGTTATGCACACATGTGAATTCTTTTTTTTTTTTTAAATTTAAGCATTTTTTAACTGACTCTTTAATCAAAACAAAGAAATGCCAATTTGACTATTTTACGATCAGTGCACATTTTAATGAAGTTTGGTTATCTTTTCAAGGAAGTGTTGCAAGCATATGATTGATTTCATACCTCATGATGATTAATTTATAGGAATGGGATAGAATCAAATGATCAGCTATTAACTAAAATTTTTAATGAAAAATTGCTCCATTAATTAAAAATTTCAAAAAATGAAGTTAAATTAAATTAGTCAGCCATTCATTGATAACTGTAGTTTGGGTTACATGACAATTGATATAGACTATAACAAAAATTGAACAGGATTAAAATTATAGCTTAAGAGAGTGAATTCAAAAGCCTATACTGCTGCGTTTGATAAATTCATCATTAGCATTGATTAAGGCTCCGTTTGATTCTTAGATAATTTCATGAAAAGAAAAGTTGAAGGAAAAAATATGAAGCAAAAAATTAGGGAGAAATTGAGTTTTTTTCTCTTGTTCGGATTGAGGAAAAAAAAAATACAAGAATTTGGATGAAAAATTTGAATGTTGATGAATTACTTGAATCATGTTGATATCATATAAGTAGTGGGAGGTTGGCAGAGGTTGGAAATTCTTTTGGGAATTTTTCATAAACTTTCCTCACAGTTTTATAAGGAAAATTTTATCACTTATTTCTAACAATTTTTCCACCTAATTTTTCTCCATTTTTTAATTTGTAATTTTCTCTAAACCAAACATAAGAAAAAACATTACTTTCCAAAAAAGTTTTGTTTCACCAAAATTTTTAAGATCCAAACGGAGCCTAAATGAAAAATGGATGCAAGGGAGAAATAATACTTTATCATAGAAAGTTATAACTAACTGATGTGCAGTAACCCAAATAAAAAAATAATTACCTACCTAGTTTGTACTTAGTCAAACAATGGAAGAAAAAGAAGTCAAATAATACAAGAATATAGATGGTCCTTGTCTCTAGTCTCTACCCTCTCTTATTGAATGATGGCTAAAATTTATCCGATCCGAATATTCGAATTTGTCCGATCTGAAAAAAAAGGATACGATCATGAATTTTTCATCTAAATTTTAAATTCATACACAATATTTTTCATGCTTCTATTATCCAAATCCAATTTTGACTTGAATTTAATCTTATCGGAATTATTCAATTCGACTCCAAAAACAAACAGGGTATCAGACATCAATTTATCGTCCGAATTGACATTTGTGCAATTTGTCAACCCAAATTCGACCCAAACTCGAATATTTGCTAGTATGGATGGTAGTGAATCCTGGACCCAATCCAGATCCATCAGACCATATCCATTTTAAGGATCTGGATCCAAAAAATTAGGACCTGTTGGATTTTTAGAGGATCCAGGTCCTATTGGATTTGGGTCGGATTTAGAACTGAACCTGAGACTTTAAGACCCAAACCCGACTCTAAACCCGTATACAGACCCATTTCATTTTTTTTACTGTACATTCGTATAGCATAGGCGTTAAGGTTTTCAGTTTTAGTATCAGATTTCTCATTTCTCACTCTTCTCAGTCCCGCCTCTCTTCCTTACTCTTCTACTCTAGCGACCTCGTCTCCTCCGGCATCCACCACTCCACGTCTCCACCTCATCTCCTCCGATCCTCGTTCTCAAGAGTCCAAGGCTTCACGCCGGCCTCCTCCCTCTTCGTGATAGCCCTTCGATCTTGTTTGTCATGATTTCGCCAAAACTAGCCACGTTACCCTCATCTCGGCACTACCTCTTCACAGATCGACTATTTTTCGATACTTCTGTCCATTTTCCAACGCCTCTATCTAGACTCCCATGCAGTTTTATCAGAGCTATGTTCCTATTCTACATCCTCATCCACATATTCTTCCACCATATCTCTAATAGCCCTGGGTGACACAGGATGAAACCTCAAACCCTAATCAGAAACAAACAAATATCTAAAATTCAAAATGGAATTTAGTATTTGTTGCATTTTATTATGATTGCTCATATCTACGCATTTTTTTAATGGGATGCATTATGCAATTACCTTATAAGAACCGAAAGCATGTAGGACTCCCTAAGTTCAATGCCAAACCAATATCTGAATACCCCAAAGTGCATGACTTATCATATAATAGCTAATAAAATTAGTTTACTATACAATGTCACAACAACAAAATTGATAGCATATTATTCATTTCGATAATTCAGTATTTTGCTGTGTATTATGGCAGAGAAGTCAATTATATGACAAAATTTTATGGATGCACTTTTGTTTTGTTAAAAAAAATAAGAAAGTAAAAAAAAGTGACTCAAAGTAGTAGGATCCGTTAAGAACCCACTAGACCCTTTAGATCTAGAGGATCTGAGTTTGAATCCAAATTTTATAGAGCCTGCAAGTTTGGATCGGATATGGATCCAGGTCCAAAAAATGGATTTGGATTTGGATCTTGGCGGACCCAATCAAGACCCGGTCCATTATCATCCCTATTTGCAGTGCTACTCTTATGTGTGTGTAGTGTATGTGTGTTTTTAGGGGGGGGTTGTACATAGTACACACAAAAAGTCTCTTCAGTAATTGATCCCCATTCTAATGTTATAGAATTTTTATATGCTTTAGCCCTATTTGACAAACAGCTGTTAGTTATTAACTATTTGATTTAGCTGTTTGTATTAGCTGTTTAAATTAACTGCTTGTTGAAAAACTATTTGGTAAAATTAGCTGTTTCTGATAAAGTTGTGAGATAAAAAGTTAATTCTTCAAAAACTCTTCTAAAAAACTCATGGAATTAACTTTTTCAAATTAACTTTTAGCACTCAAAAAGCTCTTCTAAAAAGTCTTTTCACCAAACATCCAAATTAACTTTTTTACTTGGTCAAATAACTAATGTTAGTAAAAAAAACTCTTTTTGACTAAAAAATTCTTCAAAAAGCTATTTGCCAAACACTCCTTTAGCTTTTAATAGTGTTACTTTGACTTTTCTAGTAACTCATGGAAAATGAGGAACCTATTGTTAATTGCAAGGTGAGAGAAAGATTTAATGTGCTATTCAAGTCACAAAAAACTACTTATTTCAGTAAACTAATGATATGTGCCCAACTCTAATATATAAACCTAGTGCTAATTCTAACCGAAGCCCTGGGTGATACTCACTTTAACTACTCCGTTTTCGTATTGGAGTCGTAGGGGGCCAGAGAGAGAATGTACTGACAAATTAAAGGTCCAGTATCTAAGGATGTGCAAAATCAGTTAATTAGAGTATTGATTATTGATTATCCGAAAAAAGGTTAGCCGGTCACTTAGTTCAAGGAAATTCTGAAAATCTAACTGAACTGGAAATTTTGCATAATCGAAAATTTTGGTTCGTCCAAAAATCAAACTATAACTGAACCAAAAAAGGCGGATAACTGATTTTTCAGTTCGGTTACCAATTAACCGTTTACCAATAACATCAAAAGTGTACTTTTAACCTAAAATTTCATTTGTTATGCTTAAATATTTTTTAAAGCATTTAATTTTAGTTACCATTCATAAATAATTTAAAAAGTGTACTTTCTTACCTAAATTTTTCATCTTTTATATTTAAATTTTTGTAAAAAAATTTAATTTCAATTCCGTTAATCAAAATTTTGAACTAGTCGAACTATAACCGAACTGAAAATAAAAAAAAATTCAGTTTGGTCAACCGAACTGAGTTTTTTACAAAATTTGTTCATTTAAATGGTTTTTGGAATCAGTTTTCGGTTTCTTTTTTTTTTTTCACACCCCTACCAGTATCCTGATCTTCAGCATTTATTTATAATAAAAAAATTTGATGATAGTAAATATCAGAATTAGAACTTCAAGCTTCTCATTTTTATATTTAAGAGACAAAAAATATTAAACTTTTAAATTCCAAAGAAATACATGCTATGAACACAACTCCAAATCCCAAATGTAGATATAACGCGACGTTATTATAAACAAATTCTAAACACATAACAAATTTATTATTTCTTTTAAAGAGTATATAATGTCATTATAACCTTAGTATAAAATATTTTAAAATTATTGTCATAAAACTAATTTATTATATAAACTTTAAAGATGATATTCTAAGAATACAAATGAGCAATATATGTCATAGTCCTAGGAGCATCTACTCTCACAAGGCATGCGTCACCCTTACTCACATGTATTTATCATATAGGTAAATTTTAATATATGTATTCTAATTACATGATTTATGAAAGTAGATACTCCTTTTTTGATAAGGGAAGTACATATTCCCATAATATAAAAATTGCAAATTTTATGAAAAAGTAGAATATTTGTTTCAATTGCATAACATAATGTAACTTCCATTA
>JACYFF010031956.1:80992561-81022445 GCA_017589665.1 Selenicereus undatus
TTTTTTTTTTTGGGTTTTTGTTTTGGGCTTGCATCGTTACTTGTGTAGGCTGAGGAATCATTTGAAGAACCACTTGCGACACAGTTCGCTGCTTGGCCATGGGCCTCGAACGGAACTGATACGCATGAAAGTGGTATGGAGATTTGAAGAACCACTTGCGACACAGTTCGCTGCTTGGCCACGGGCCTCGAACGGAACTGATACGCATGAAAGTGGTATGGAGATTCGAAGAACCACTTGCGACACAGTTCGCTGCTTGGCCAAGGGCCTCGAACGGAACTGATACGCACAAAAGTGGTGTGAAGACTTGAAGAACCACTTGCGACACAGTTCGTTGCTTGGCCATGGGCCTCAAACGGAACTGATACGCACAAAAGTGGTATGAAGATTCGGAGAACCACTTGCGACACAGTTCGCTACTTGGCCAAGGGCCTCGAACGGAACTGATACGCACAAAAGTGGTGTGAAGACTTGAAGAACCATTTGCGACACAGTTCGCTGCTTGGCCATGGGCCTCGAACGGAACTGATACGCACAAAAGTGGTATGAAGACTTGAAGAACCACTTGCGACACAGTTCGCTGCTTGGCCATGGGCCTTGAACGGAACTGATACGCACAAGAGTGGTATGAAGACTTGAAGAACCACTTGCGACACGGTTCGCTGCTTGGCCATGGGCCTCGAACGGAACTGATACGCATGAAAGTGGTATGAAGACTTGAAGAGCAGCTAGCGCGGCAATCGACAAACATTTTGATTGATTTTTCTCCACGCTTCCCCCTTCTTTAGCATTGTTTAGATGCCGCTTTGCTTATTAGTTTCTTTCTTGAAAAAAGAATTAACTTTATGTTTTCTTCTATTTTCAGGTGCTTCATAATGGTACATCTTAAGGAGTTTCAGCGTGACGGCAGGCTTCTTCTTTCCGTCGTAGATAAGGAAGGTGATGATCCTCGGTCAGGGAATTGCTTCCAAATCTACCATTCTTTAAGGAGGCCGAAAGCCAACCAGACACCCGTTATAGAACCATCATCCTTCCCTTCCAAATTTTCTATTCGGGTGGAAAAGGGCGCGGAAGATGGTTCCGTTGGGTATTTTCTACAGAGCACCTATCATGACAAATCCAGTCTTCTTACTGAATTTCCTGTGCTCGGGCGTCGCATCATATCCGGGCAATCGAGATGGGGCCCGAACATGATCCTCTATGGCGACTTCGGCTATATTCCCTTGTTCTGGGATTGGACAGAGCATGTGCTTTCCTGTTTTGAGGGACGCCTGCGAAGATGCGCTTTATATGAGGCGGTGTATGCCTCGCTCTACTCTTATAGCCGCGATGTACATGTTGTGCGTGCTTTTTGTGAGAGTTGGTGTCCTACCACCAACACTCTTCACACGATATCCGGAGAAATGTCCATCTCATTGTGGGATTTGCACAAGCTTGGTGGACTCCCAATTAGTGGCAAGATATATGATGAGACAATCCCTTGCCTCCAAGCCTTTGAACACCGGGACAAGCAAAACCTGAGGACTATGCCATCTTCCTGCAGGTTTCTATTTGCTGCTTTTGGATGCTTGGAAAGGATGTCTACCGGTGAGAAAGGTATCAATGCTAAGGCTTGGATCGATTTCTGGTGTAAGAAGAAGCTCATCCACAACCCACCGACGCGGCCTCGCTCGAGTAGCTCGACTCCCACAAGGACGCAAAATCCAAGTGGTCGGATTCAACCTCAAGATCCTTGCTGGAGTCGTGAGGAGTTAGAAGTCTTCAAAAGCTTGGGGGTTCCCAAAGAGAGAAGGGAAAGCACCTATTTGGCAGCGTATCTATCATGTTGGCTGTGCGTTTCTGCACTTCCAGAGACCGGGGAGAAAATCATTCGCCCGGGCACTTTTGAGGCTGCCAGTCTGATGGCGTCTGGTACTACCTTCAGCTTAGCTATCCCTGTGCTGGCCAGTATTTACCATGGCCTTAATGGGCTTACTATGGCTGCGAAGCCTTCCCATTCACGGTCATTCTTCCCCTGGCACTATCTCCATGGTTGGCTTGCCCATTATTTCAAGACTCACCATGCCTTGCAACCCCCCCCCTCCGGGCCCTTTGATGGTGCGCTACTCCGGGTCACAAATGACGCGCAGCGACCTTGGAGATGTTCGCGAGCTCATACATGAGGGCATGGTATCTGACATGGGTTGTCTAATGTTGGGGAAGAACCGATCAGAGACCCTTATTGATGATGGGAAGTTGGGTTCGGATAGGTCAGATTACCTGATCTCTCTTCGAGACGGCTTCCTTCCCATCCGTCGGGATACGACCTTCTATGTCGAACCCTATAGCCCGCACCGATTTAGTAGGCAATTTGGATTTTGCCAGGGGATCCCTGGAGTACTTCTCGAAGATCCTCGCACCCGAGAGGTGTCATACGAGAATGCCCTTTTATATTGGAAACGACTACTCTTTTTGGGGACTGCGTCTCAGGGCTCTCTTCCCTGTCGTTCCTTGGCCTTGAACCAACACATCTCTTCGGCTTACAAAATTTGGTGGCCCAAGGTGACTATTAGTGACCTTCGTTCCGGCGCTTCCGTTCTACAGAAGAGTACGGAAGCAGGTTCATCCTGGCAAGATAAAGATGCAGAAGTTGGTTGGTCGAAGAAGGTCAAGGGGAAAAAAGGAAAGGATCCGGTGACCGATTTAGATGTTGAGGGTCCGGAGTCTGGTGGCGACGCTGATGAGTCTCTGAGAGTTCACCCTGCTGCGAGAAAGCGAGGTTTGGCGCTAGACAGTGACAGCGAGCCAGAGTCTGAGGCGAACTTCAGACATGGGGGGCGTAAGAGGCGCGAGACCGCGAACCCCAAAGCTGTTAGAGTCGTCCTTGGCGATGACTTTTTTGATGACGTCCAGAGCTGCTCAGGCGAACCTGGCAATCTTGAGGATGTATGCACCATTCCTTCGCTCTTTACTATCTCTTTTTTTTTTTTTTTGGCACACAATGATTCTATACTTATCTTGTTCTACCCCTTTTCTTTTTTTTTTTATTTAGATTGGGGAGTTTGACCTAGCACAGGAGGCGACGCCCATTGTCGATGAGCATTTACTTGAGAATGTCAGCCGTGCTGCTAAATCTTCTGCCCCCAATGCAACCCCAGGTATTGGCAAGGACATTGAAATTGTGAGGAAGCAAACATCCCCTCATGAGGTTGGGAGTTCAACTTCCAGGGAAACAGAGACCTTGCGCGTATCAGCCACTCAGAGTCATCACTCAGTTGATGGCCCTAACTCGCTTGAGGTGGCCATTAAGGGGTTACTCTTTGCTGACACTGATGTTGGCACTCCTGGGTGTTCGAAAGGGAAACTTTCCTGTGCAACTGCTCCCTCCACTACCTCCTTCTGTCCCGGACCCGGCTCTCAAAGTATTTTTACCGCCGCCATTCGAGTGATGGGGTCCGAGTATTTGACCAGTTTAAAGAGTGTGAAATTTGAAGAAGTTGAGGGAAAAATTCAAAGTGCCCCCATGATCTATAAAGGAATTGAGCGGCTTTGTGGAGACCCGACCCCTTTGAAAAAGAGGGTGGAGGATTATGGGAGCGCCGTGTCAGCCTTCTTATCATTAAAGAAGGCAACTTCCTCGTGCCGCCACCCAGATGATGTAGCGAAGGAGAAGGCCCTGTGCACTGAGCAGGTCGATCTTGCGCGCGCACGCCTTGCCACTGCGCGTGCCAATCTCAGTGCGGTGACGGGGAAACTCAAGGGGGTGGCGCAGAGGATTATTGATTTGGAGGACGCGCTTCGCCTTGCCCGGGAAGATGAGTGTCAGCTTAAAGGTGACATCCAAGTCCAATCTTCTCTACTGGAGGCTGCTGAGGAGGAAGCTAATGTGAGATCCAAAGCTCTTGCTGACCTCGAGATGGTACCCACTCTTTCTTCAGAGGATGCCAAGGAGTTGGAGAGGCACGAACAGATCATGCTAGCACTGCAGTCCTCGCTTGATCCCAACACTTGGATGGACACCGATTGATCCTAGCAGCTGTCTTTTTTTTTTATTTTTTTTATTTTATTATTATTTTTTTTTCAAATATTTGTAATAGACTTTGTGTCATTCTTTATATGAAATTTGACCACCACCCTGCTGTCTTTCTTTTATTGTGTTTGACTGAACTTGATATTTAATTTACCAAGCTGCCTACGTACTTATGGAAACATTGCAATTCCCAATAAGATCAAGTCATCACGTAGTTCAACAAAATAAAACATAATAAATTTGTACATATTTGTTTTGCCGTACACAGTTTATACTCTTGCGGGCCAGGAGTATTACAATTGAATTTAACTTGAAAGAACGAGCAGTTTATACTCTTACTTAGGAGCTGTACAACATTCTATTTTAAGGATAATAGCGCTTCAAGAACTTGCCGTTTATGGGTCCTACGCGCACTCCATCAACACCAATTATCTTGTAGGCTCCATTTGTGTAAACTTCTCTGACCACATACGGACCGTCCCACTTGGAGGTGAATTTGCCTCCAGATTTGTGGGAAACAATAATCGGTCTTCTTACTGCTAACACCTGGTCTCCGACTTGGAAAGATCGCGGTTGGACCTTTTTGTTGAACGCTCTTGATAAACGGGCTTGGTAGCATTCTAGCTTTTGTTGTGCCTGAAGTCTTTTCTCATCAAGAGCCTCCAGCTCAGCCATGCGAAGCTTGTGATTTTCGTCTTCCGTCAAACCTTCTTGTATGGCGATGCGTAGCGACGGAATTTGGAGCTCTAATGGTAGTACGACTTCAACTCCATACACCAGAGCAAAGGGGGTTGACTGTGTCGGCGTCTTGTATGTAGTTCGGTATGCCCAAAGAGCCTCCCCTAGTCTGTCGTGCGAATCTCTTTTAGACTTTGCGACAACTTTTTTGAGTAAGTTGCAAAGCGTTTTATTAAACGCTTCTGCCAGGCCATTTGCAGGGGCATGGTACATGGAAGACTTATGCTGGGCGAACTTAAATTTCTCACATAGGCTGGTCAGCAGACTGTTGACGAAGGGCTTACCATTATCAGTGATGATGTATCTCGGCACACCATATCGATAAATAATGTGCGTCCTTATGAAGTCAACCACATTTTCTTTTTTAACTTCTCTTAGTGGAATTGCTTCCGCCCATTTAGAGAAGTAATCAGTAGCCGCCAAGATGTAGGAATGACTAGCCGACGATTTAGGCGTGATTAGTCCAACGACATCAAGGCCCCATGCTTCAAATGGCCAGGAGGCAATAGTAGGGTGAAGAGGTTCTGGGGGTTGATGTATGAAGTTGGCATGGAACTGGCAAGCATCACATCTCTTTGCATAATCCATGCAATCTTGCACCATAGTGGGCCAGTAGTAACCCATCCTTTTAATATGATCATGTAGCCTAGGCCCTGATTGGTGCGCTCCGCACATGCCTGAATGAGCTTCTGCCATCGTTTGCTTTGCTTCTTCCGTGTCCAAGCATCGTAACCAGAGGCCAAGAAAAGAGCGCCGATAGAGCGTTCCGTTGTAATAAAGGAAGCTTGAAGCTCTACGCTGTATTTCCGTCTTATGCCTTAGGTCACTAGGAAGTTTCCCGTGCTCTAAGTACTCAATTATAGGTTGGCGCCAGTCTTCTGTGTCTATTTCAAGGACACAGATCATATTGACGTCGTCACTTGAGTCTTCATCATCAGGCGGAACGACCCAGCAGCTACATACTGGAATTGTCATTCCTTCTTCTGCCCCCAGTGCCAAAGTGGCTGCGAGGTTTGCCAATGCGTCAGCCATCTTGTTGGCACTCCTTGGCACATGTTCTAACTT
The DNA here is from genome assembly GCA_017589665.1 of Selenicereus undatus. Taxonomy (NCBI): domain Eukaryota; kingdom Viridiplantae; phylum Streptophyta; class Magnoliopsida; order Caryophyllales; family Cactaceae; genus Selenicereus; species Selenicereus undatus. The sequence continues at coordinate 80,998,374 of JACYFF010031956.1, forward strand.
GACCGTCTCCAATTTATTTAGCAAGCGTAACGCCTGCCTGTGATACGGGACAAGGTCTTGTTTCTTAACCTCGTATTCATCAAGTAGTTGATTGATGACCAACTGCGAGTCACCATATATGTTGAGGTCGGTAATCCCCACCTCAACAGCCATGTCAAGACCTAAGCCAAGCGCTTGATATTCCGCCACATTGTTAGAGCATAACTGAGTGAGCACAAATGAATATGGGAGAATGTGCTTTTCAGGGGAAACGAAGACCACTCCTGCACCAGCACCATCACGCCTAGCCGCACCATCGAAATACATTTCCCAAGGAGGGAGGATATCGATGTAGAACACGTCTTCTCCCGACAAATCATCATTTAACTCCCAATCATCGGGAATGGGATGATCTGCTAAGAAATCTGCCAACGCTTGTCCCTTAACCGCTTTTTGGGGTACATAGACAAGGTCGTACTGTTTTAAGATGACCGCCCATTTGCCAGCCGCCCATTTAAAATTGGCCTAGATAAGATGTACTTTATGGGATCAGCTTTGGAGATCACTTGTACTGTATAAGCCTGCATATAATGCTTGAGTTTCTGGACGGCAAATATGAGCGACAAGCAGATCTTTTCAATGGGGGAGTACTTAGATTCGGCACCAACCAACGTACGACTTAAGTAGTACAGGGCGACTTCTTTTTCTTCCTCATTTTCCTGTACACATAATGCTCCTAAGGATTGGTCTTGAGCGGAAATGTACAGTCGAAGAGGTTTGCCAGGGATGGGTGCTCCCAACACCGGAGGATGAGACAAATATTCCTTTATTTTCTTGAAAGTCGTTCGACATGAGTCGTCCCATTCGAACGGTGCTCCTTTTTTCATAAGGTGGCTGAAGGGATGACAACGTCCTGCAAGATTTGAGATGAATCTTCGGATGTATGCCAAGCGACCTTGAAGTCCGCGAAGCTCTATGAGATTCTTCGGCTCGGGCATCTCTTGAATTGCCTTGATTTTCGATTTGTCAATCTCAATTCCTCGATGGTGAACGATGAACCCCAGGAATTTCCCGGAGGTGACACCGAATGCGCACTTGAGTGGGTTCATCTTCAGTTGGCATCTTCGTAATCGCTCAAAGATTAAACGAAGATCTTGCAAGTGGTCTTCCCTCTTCTTGGATTTGACCACCAAATCATCGACGTAGCACTCGACTTTCTTATGAAGCATATCGTCAAAAATTGTTTGCATTGCCCTTTGGTAAGTTGCTCCTGCATTCTTAAGTCCAAAGGGCATCACCTTATAGCAAAAAATGCCTTTAGGTGTGCGAAAAGCTGTGGCCTCTTGATCCTTTGGTGCCATCAGAATCTGATTGTATCCTGCGGTACAATCCATGAACGACAGTGCTTCATGCCCTGTGGTTGAATCGATCATGAGTTCAGTGACAGGCAACGGGAAATCATCTTTAGGACAAGCGTCATTGAGACCCCGAAAGTCCACACAAATACGAAGTTGCCCGTTTTTCTTTCTGACGGGCACGATGTTTGCGATCCACGTTGGGTATTTGACCTCGCGAATGAATCCTGCCTCTATGAGTTTGTTGACCTCTTTTTCAATTTCTGGTACCAACTCCGGGCGAAAACGTCGTTGAGGTTGCTTCTTAGGTGAAATACCCCTTTTGATAGACAGACGATGGACTGCTACCTTTGGATCCAACCCAGGCATTTCTTTATAGCTCCAGGCAAATACATCCTTGTACTCGGACAGGAGTTCCAAGTACTGTTTTTCCTCCTCGGGTGTAAGTGATGAGCTTACGTAGATAGGGCGAGGCTCTTCATTGGTCCCAAGACTTAATTCTTTTAACTCATCAATTGTAGCTTGCCCCCCATCTTCGAAGGTTTCAGGAATCTCAGCCAGCTCTATTTCTGAATCTGAGTCATCACATTCATGTGCTGTGATATGATTGGAAGGAACAATTTCTGCTTCCTCCGCCTCATTGCTAGAGTTAGAGTTGTTTTGTTGACCCGTGAAGATCACAGTACGTCTCTTTACTCTTAATGACCCGTCCGTTTTCACATCCAAATTGGAGCAACGCTTCATACGAGAAGGGATAGAGCTCTGAACTTCATTTATTACTCCCAAGCGGATAAACGCAGAACTTTTCTCCTGCTGAAGTTGGGAGCTTGAGAACTCATTACTAGTTTTTACCTTGGAAAACCATGGGCGCCTTGACTGGGGAACATCTTTGACTCTATTAAAAACAGAGATTTCGTTGCCTTTCCCTTTCCCCATTCGGGTGAACACTGATGGACGTTTTCTCGAAGCGGGCGATTGCAACCTATCAAACACAGAGGGTTTTGGGTTAAGTGAAGCACTTTCCTCTTCACTCTCATCCACCTCTTCAGCTGAGATGTGTTGGGTTGCCACTTTCTTGTCCTTTCGCCGCCCCGAGATTCTGACTGGCTGAGGTGGCATGAAACCTAGTCCAACTTTTGAGATGCCTACTGAACCACCCTGCTCTTGGATCTTTTTCTGAGTTTCATTAAGTCCATGAGGCTTGACCTCAACCACCTTCCCTAAGGTAGTTGGGTTTGAAAGTCGTAACCGGCCTTTTCCATCAGCTTATAGGCGTTGGGATCAAATCCTTCTTTAGTACGCACACTTGGCAAGTCATCATTTTCCTTAGAAGAAACAACAAACCCCGGAATAGGAGGTCGACTCACCTTTTCTTGCCACATCTTAAGGGTTGGAATTGTTACACTCCCTTTTAGAGAAGTTATGCTAGCTGCCTTACCCTTAACAACTTTGGTCTCGTTGCTACTGCCCGTGCACTCGCCGAAAGGTGATTCGCCCTCCTTGTGGCGAGACCTAGGTATGTACCTTAAAATTGGCGGTATTGATCCGGTTGAAGCGGCAGCTTGTTTAGCGACTGGGTCAACACAAGAAGCAGCGACACCTTGCTTGCTTGTCTCTTTCTTGAGCTGCTGCTTAGGAACATTATCCTTTGTTGCCTGAGGGGCTTTCTTTGCGACACCCTTGCCTGTGGAAGAAATGGTTGACGACATGGTTTCTTTAGGTGCAGTACCTTCTTCAAAGAACCTTGCATCTGCAAAATGAGATTCAGCCTTGGTGAATGGCTTGACATCCCCATTTATTTTCTTCTCCCCATCACGGTAATATTTGAGGCATTGGTGTAAAGTGGAAGCGACTATCCCATGCTCATGAAGCCATGGTCGCCCAAGTAATAACTTGTAGGATGTTTTGGCATCAATTACATGGAAGATGGAGGATGTGGTCAAATCTCCGATCATTAGTTCAACGCGAATCATGCCAATTGCACGCTGACCTTCAAGATTAAAGCCCTGAATCATCGTTCGGCTCTTAGACAGTTCTTCCATTGTGATGCCCAAGTCGTTCATTGTTGACTTGGGCATGATGTTGACAGCTGACCCTCCATCCACAAGAATGCGTCTGACTTTTTGTTCCCTGATATAACCAGTTACAAACAAAGGACGATTATGGGGCTTAGATCCCAATAGTAAATCATCGTCAGTGAACGTGACCGCAGTATTGCAAGAGGCACATTGAATAGGGTCTTCTGTTGATGCCCCCACATCCTTGATTTTATCAGCGTAAATTTCTGGGTGCTGTAAGGCAGCAACAACATGTTGGCGCATCTCGTGAGGCAAACAAAAGATTTGCCCCCAGCCCATATGAGATGGCAAAGCCTTCAAGATAGTCAAGGTTTTATCAGCTACTTGAGAAGGCTCCTCTTGCCCGTCGCTTCCTTCGTCTTCCTCTTCTTCGAGTTCGGAACATGAGGTCATGTTGACCGTAACTTTCTCAAAGAATCCTGTTGGGAAAAACTCTTAGAGTGTAACAGGGACAAGCGGCTCCTGCTCAAGGAGGTCAATAGGCAAAGTTTCGTGCCCTTTGACGCTCTTGGACTTTTTCTTTCCTTTTGAGTGACGAGGACTCTTTTTTCTTCCTTGTCTCTTCCTGCGGCGGAGAGGTGGCGACTGCGGTTGGCTTTGCTTCCTTGGCCTCCGACGAGTGACAAGAGTCCATCCCTCTTCATCCATATCCGCCTTATCAAAGACATCCACAAATGGATCAGTCTCTGTCAAGGATTCTTTAGTTACAATTGGAACCACCACAGGCTCCAAACTTCCAAATTGGATCGTAACTAATTTCTCTCTAAGGGAAGAAATCAATCCAGTGTTTACTCTACCACGAGGTTGAGTATGCTTTGGCTTCCAGAGCGATGAGGAACACTCCAGCTGAGTGGAGATATGATTTGTCTCCACAGCGTCGTCCAAATCCAATATTATCTTCCCGTCCCTGGCAAGTTGCATAATACGCTCCTTGAGCGTTATGCACTTCTCAAGAGGGTGGCTAACCACCCTATGATACCGACAATATTTTGGGTCGGTAACTCTTCCAGCTTCTTCAGGGCGTTTTGGATCTGGAAGCTCGATAACCCCATTTTGAAGGAGATCATCAAGCATTCCTGATAAGTCTGAATCAGGGAAGGGGTACTTCTTCTCGTGCAATTCCTTCAATGTAGGACGCTTCTTCACAGCATTCTTGGGGAATTCAGTTTTCTTGTTTTCATACTTAGGCTTTCCGGAGATTTGAATCGGTTCCCCAGTTGAAGCAGCCATGGATTCCTTATTTGAGGACTTGGAGGACTTAGGATTTTTCTTGAATTCACCCTTGTCCTTTCTAGTGTCAGGTAAGGAAAAAGACTTGCCACGGCGACTTGCAATTGTCATCTCCATATCATGAGCCTTCGTTGCCAATTCTTGGAAAGTCCTTGGCTTGCACATTTGCAAGACATACAGTAAATCCCACTCCATGCCCGCGCACACATTTCAATAGCTGAAGCTTCTGTCAGACGATCTTTGCACTCCAAACTAAGGGATCTCCAGCGACTGATATAATCAAGCACTGGCTCGTCCTTCCATTGTTTGGTGTTCGTTAGCTCTGTCATGCTAACAATGCGTTGAGTGCTATAGAACCTGTTGAGGAACTCTTGCTCCATTTGTTGCCAGCTGTCAATGGACTCTGGCTCCAAGTCTGTGTACCAGTCGAACGCGATCCCTTTTAGAGTACGGACGAACTGCTTCACCAGTCGGTCTCCCTCTGTGCCAGCATTACTGCACGTCTCAATGAAATGTGCGACATGCTGTTTGGGGTTGCCCTTGCCATCAAACTTGTTGAACTTGGGAGGCTGATAGCCATGGGGCATGCGTAGCGCGTCAATCCTCTTTGTGTAGGGCTTTGTGTATAAGTGAGTCTTGTGAGACCCTCCCCCTAGCTGAGCCTTGACTGCGTTCGCTATCAAGCTCTGAATTTGCTCAACTGACATTGAACTTAAGGAGCAATCCTTCTTAGCTTTGCGGTCATTGTCAGATTCCTTGCTGTGATGTGACTCTTTGTCAGAGTCTTCAGCGCCCGAACCCTTGTTAGAAGCTTCAGAGAACTTCTTTTCCAACTTTTTTGTCAGTTCAACGATCTGGTCGTTCTGGCGCTTAATTTGGGCGTCCTTCTCAGCACTCTCTTTGGAGAGCCTATCCAAGATAGCTTTCATACTTGCCAGCTGCTCTTCGAGGTTAGCAGCTCCTGTCATCATGACTGGCATGACGACAGTGTCAGAAGATTCAGCTTCAAGCTCTGACATGCGCGCCTCCTTTGGCGAGGGCGCAGAGGAGTCACTACTATAGTAGTCTTCAACCTCGCAGATTGGAGCTTGAAGGCTAAGTTTTTGAATTTCATCCGTCCCAGACGACACCTTGTGTTGCGTGTTTAAGTCTTGGAATTTGGATGGGGACGACGCAGCCTTCCTAGCAGCAGTCGACACAACAACTTTTGCCATGCTCCTAGTTTTCATGGTATGAGCGCGCTGGCTAGAAGTGACGCTCGCTTCACAGGATTTAAGAGAAAAGGATCTCGTGTTCTTCTTCTTCGAAGCTTGCGCGGCGACATCCTTTGCAGCCATGTCTCCGTTGAGGATGATGTTCTTGTGACTTGAAAGTCTTGATTTTTTAAGAGAAAGAGATGAGAGGTAGAGATGTCCCACCGAGCGTGCCAAATTTGTAATCACAAATTACAAAGATTGAATTTTTATAGATTCAATTGGGTTACAATCTCTATGGATACAAACTCCTCTGATTCTTTCTCTCAAGGATGGATTTTCCAACCTTTGAAACAAAGGGGGTGGGGACCTATTTATAGGAAAACCCCTCCTCCCAAAGTCAAGACAGGCCTTGACTTGGGTTTTGGGCTTTGACCTAGGTTTTGGGCCTTTCAATCAGGCTTTATCCTAGGCTATCTGACTTTCGTTTGCTCGACTTTGACTTTGACTTGGGAGTCTCCCGGGCTTGAGTAGAGCATTGACTTGGAAGTCGCCTCGAGCTTTTAACCGGGCGTTGATTTGAGAGTCGTTTTTGATGTTTGACTTGTGAGTTGATGTTGACTTTGACTTTGACTTTGACTTTGACTTTGACCGCGCCATCACTTGAACGTCGTTCGACCTTTTAGGTCGTGGCTTGACTTGGTAGTCGTCTTGAGTCTCAATTTGGGTTTTCACTCGAATTTTAACTGAACTCGAACTTGGTAGTCAACTGGGCTTCATTTTGGGATTGACCTGCAAGTCTTTGGGCTTGATTAAATTAATTAAAAGGGTTGGCCCAATTAACTAATTTAATTTAATTTTGGTACGGCACGAATAAATTTTTAGTGCCTACAAACACCAATTAGGATAATCATAATTTAGGCCGTATTTGGCAATAACGTTTTGGGTAGCGTTTAGTGTTTTGACCAAGTCAATACACTAATTAATTAATTTTTAGTGTTTGATAAACTAGTGTTTTGACTAGCATTTCAAGTAGCGTTTAGTGTTTTAAACAGCGTTTTTGAAAAGCCAATAGTATTAACATTTGACATTTAAAAGTAGCGTTTCAGATTTTTCTGCCAAAAAAATATCTTTTAAAAATTTTATTTTTGGAAATTATCTATATCCTTTTATGTCAATTTACATTAATCAGCTAGCATAACAGCTAAATTTACCAAACACATTAGGTTCAACCACTCATCTAAACAGGTATCCGCTAACAACTAAATTAGAAACGCTATCTGCTATCTAAACAACTATTCGCTACCTGAACTGCTGTCCGTTACCTAAACAGTTAATTTTACCGAACATAGTCATAATTTCTTCCACTTGACTTGATGATTTTCATTCTATCCTTCTGCCTTCTCAATTTTGTTTTTCATAAATATAAACTACAATCAGAAAAAAATTAAACATGAAATCACAATTTTAAAAGCATGTAAAGACTATATACTATGCATGTGTCCAAAGTAACATTGTTTGACATCTTTTACAAAATAAAAACAATAGAATGAATATTGTTAATCAATATCAGTGTTTAATCCAGATGACAATGGGTCGGATGACTCGGATCTGCATTAGGTTCACCTAAATGCATACTCATTTATTTTTTTGAAACCTAGATCCAGATCTGCTTTAGATCCGTTGGGTTTGGAAAGATGGGACCCAGAGTCAACCATGTGGCCCACAGATCCTTAGCAGGTCCCAATAATTTTTCAAATTGATTATAATGACAAAGTTTTGGATTTAAAAGATATAACATCTGATATAAAGACGATGCTCCTTCAAAGTGAGAGCTTTGGATCGCGTGGGTCTAAGAGAGTGAGATATACGACTAAGCAAGTGACAAGAATAGAGAGAGATTGAGGGCGAGGAGTAGTAACCTTGAGTGTGAGGAAGTAGTGCAATGCAAGACAGCTAAACTCAGAAGATTTGACTATTTTAGGCACATAAACTTACGGTTTAGTTAATTTTAATAATTGAATCCGGATTCGAAAGTGATTGAACCCCCTTTTGAACTAACTGCATTGGTTTTGCCGACAACAACATAATCCAACGCAAAAGAAAGCACTAACCATCACGCTCGCATTTAAGAAAAAATTTTAAGAATATTAATGGCTCTTTAGCAAGTTTGGGATCGGTCTAGGTCTTATTTTCTCAAACCCAAACCGACCCAGAGCCACTCAAACCTAGACCCGCTTAACACCCATTGCATTCCATTTAATTAGACCCAAACCATTAATTTGGGCTATGTCTAATGGGTCTAGGACCCAACGTCAACCCTAATTTGTCCTAATCATCCTATGTGTCTACCGAATATTGTTTCTATCTAACCTTCAACATATATTACGGCTATAACCCTTGTGGTCAAGGGACATAGTTCAAAATGAAAATAATTATAGTACTAATTGGATAAGTAGTTTTTTTTTAACAAAAAAAAATAGCAAAGAAAATTGATGTGTTAGATTACTTAACTTATAAAAAGTTAAGCATTTTTTAATTCTTTTTCTATTATAATAAAATACTATTCAGTCTATATAAAATTTCATCATTATTATTCATTTAAATTACCTTATTGACAAATTTTACATGTGGATAGTAGGTCACTTCAATATATAGAATTAATGTTCCATTAAATCTATCCCATCATAGGTAGCACTCTTATCTGTTGTGCCGTCTTATGTGGCATTCTATGTAACATCTTAAATTTCAATATACATGCACTCAATTCTCTCTCTCTCTCTCTCTCTCTCTCTATATATATATATATATATATATATATATGTATATATGTATGTATGTATGTATGTATGTATGTGTGTGTGTGTGTGTGTGTGTGTGTGTGTGTGTGTGTGTGTGTGTTTGTGCATATATATTGAGAGAATGATGAAGTAAGAACCTCCTTTTAGGTAGCAACTCATTGCTAAATAAGAACTTTTTATTTGATCCACCAAATCTAAAATTAATGGCCATGATTAAAAACTCCTCTTTACTCCCCCTCCTTCCAAAAGATTATCGGTAGCAAGACTTCCACCTAGTCACCAATGAACACTAGGTCCTCACCTCGCCGATGAAAGTTCTAGCCCATCGTCCTTTGTTAGCCCATAAGTTAGGTTTGTTGCACTCTCTGTTGTCTTAAATTACTGCAAGCGTACGGTGTAGTTGTAGCTAGCAACCGACGAGTATGTGCCGTATCCACAGGGAACTCACTTCCGAATACCAAAAGTAATTTAGACACTCAATCTAGACTAATCAAATTGTAAGTTTATATTTAGACTATGGGAATGTTAACAAGTAAAGGATTGAGTGAAACAACAGAATATTAAAGCACCTAGGTTGAGATATCAGCAAAATTATGCTAGCTGAACCAATTGCTAACGTCATCAAACAGTCTCAAGCATGCATCATGAGTAGATAGATTGCCAGCTAAGCCCATCTCCTCCGTCTCTCAAGGGTCGAAGACTAATCCTAGAACTGTAGACTCCTATTTTCATGGGACTAAAATCGTAGGATTACAAGATCTGCAATCTCGAATCTCAATTAGAACTAGACCTGTCAATTCGGGTGGGCGAATCAAATACAGGTCGAGTGTATATGAGTTCGGGTAAAATACGGATTGAGTATATTTCGGGTTTGGGTAAAATACGGGCGGCCGTATTTCGATTTTACGGCTTTCGGATCAACCCAACGGGTTTGAAGCGCCTTTTTAATGAATTATTTCTTTTTTTTTGTCAAAATAAAAAATTGGGCATATTTATTACTTAAAATTGTATGCATTTAACGAACAAGCATTGTGATCGTAATTTTTTCAAAGAATATCAAAAATATCCAAACTTTTTAACATGATATATGAAATTCATGTACTGGTGGACAATGAGTCACGTTTGGATGGGCTGACCCGTAATTAAGATATTAATAATTGGTCGGCCAATCTAAAGCATGTTAACGAGTCGAAGCGGTTCGACCCTTTAATAGCCCGTTTAATAATTTGATGTTTCGTTAATTAACCTAGCATTACCTAATCAGGCATGCTTTATTAGTACGTCGATCCTAACACGAACACAAGTTGGTCACTTGCCCAACATTGCATTAGATTTTAGACCAATTAGAAGGAATCCAAACGAAAGAATATTATATACACGCAAGATATTATAACTATCTATTAATTATAAAATCAAAATTTTAGATTATTATAGAATAATCTTATTTAAAATGCAATGAGACGTATTCATTTTAAGAAGAATATAATAGTATGACTCACGCATTTTCAATACTTGTCTAAGTCTAAATTGTTTTTCTTAATATTAGAATTGTTTCATGGCCATTTTCAAAAATCGTACAATTTATAAGTTGTATATGACGTTTTATCGGAAAAAACGGGAACCATTGTCTAATTTGCGAAGGGATGTGGTAATTGTATAACGTCTTTCTGAACGATTCGTTATAATGAAAAACTATTATTGTTAAGAGGAAAAGTTAAAGAAAATAAAAAGTAAGTATATAATATTCGGGTCGAGCAGGCGGGTTCGGTTTTGGCCCAAAAATTTACGGGTTATTCGGGTTCGTTTTATTTCGGGTTCTGGTCGAGAAAATCGTATTCAAAACCCAAAACTTTCGGGCGGGTTCGGATCGGGTTTTCAGGTCGGGTCAATTTTTGTCAGGTCTAATTAGAACCTTAATTATTTTCATATTAAAATCCTAATTGTCTACTAAGCCACGCCAGGTAAAGGTTCCATCGTTCAACGCTCCCTTAAGCCTGAATAATAATGGCCGAACGCTCTTTTGAGCATTTCATCAAACACGTGATGTGCATAGTAGAAATCATGAATGCAAGTGCGAGAAAATAAGGGATTGGGGGCTAGATCATGATTCAACCAGACATAATCGGCTTCAATCCCAACCCAACTTGGGGAATTAGCCACAAATCATACTAACATTAAGCAATTCAATCGTAAGAGACATAGACATGATTCAACTAAAATTCAAGAACAACAACAACGAAAGAGATAGAGTGGGAAAACAAACTTGAATTAATCGACTAGTCAAGGTAGATTGAACTTCAAAGTAATGAATTTAGTACAAGAGATGAAAAGAAAAAACTCTAAATGGAGAGCTAAAAATCGCCTAAGAGCAAGTCTGAGAAAAGAAAAATTGAATTCCCCATAAAACAATCCCGCGCGGAGTTTTAAGTTGCAAAGGCAAAAGGGGGAGGCACGGTGGGATTGTGCCAAATAACTGGCACAACCGGCCTGGGTTGGCCACGTGGCACAGTCGTGTCACGTGGCACGGTCGTGTCACATGGCACTGCCAGATTGTGCCACTTGGCTGGCCCGCTGGTTGTGGTGGTTTTCCGTGGCCCGGCTGTGCCACCCAGCATGGGGCACTCGTGCTTGATCCTTGGGACTTCTATGCGACGCTGAGTGACCTTTTCTACGGCTTTAAACTCACCTCCTTAGCACTCCTTTATGCTAAATATAATATATTTTTTTGTTCCTTCAGTAATGTCCCTGAAAATACAAGAGGATGGAATATGCACAAAATATATGTAAAGGAGGCCGGTTCGACTCTTCTCTTAACACGATTGAGCTTGAAAACATGGGAGAAAAGAGGTCAAATATGGGCTAAAGTAGGGTCAAAATAGAGGTTTATCACTCTCCTAGTGCCATTTTCAATTTAGGTTTCCCCATGCCCTGAGTTTACTCTCAATTTTTATGGTTTTTCTTTGAATTCTAGCAGCAAGTTTCATTTCAATTTTGGAGGGTAGATTAATTCTGGTGAAAAGGACTTTTCGGTGCTAATGAAAGCGAGGGAGGGCTTGTAATGGACAATGGAAGTGATGAGGTACTACAATATGACCATTAGGATGCCCGGTCATTGGCGAAACCTTCACCAGCAGCGTCCCACTTGAAGTTCTAGCAAAAGAGGTTGGTAACGAATGGTCAGTGGAGACAAGAGTAACTGGAGAAACATTGTCCTTTTTAAATTTTTTAAAAAAGATTAATGATTAATCTAAGCCTTTTAAGATTTGATCTGATGGATGATACTAATAGTCCTCACCAACTGAGAGTTCTCATGTGAATAAGGGTTCTCACTTCTCACTGGATCCTACCCTCTCTCTGTATATATGTGTGTGTGTGTGTGTGCGCGCGCGTATATATGTGTATATATATGTGTGTGTGTATGTATGTGTGTGTGTGTGTGTATATATATATATATATATATATATATGTGTGTGTGTGTGTGTGTGTGTGTGTGTGTGTGTGTGTGTGTGTGTAGATACACAAACACACACACACACATAGAGTAACGCTCCGACCCCTTCCCGAGTCGGAAGCAATTATTAGGAACGACTTCAAGGATCGTCGACTGGCCTCACAAATCACCACAAGTCTTTCCAGCGTACTTCGTCCTTGCTCACACGCTGCCTGACAAACTTCTCAGGAGGTCACCCATCCTAAGTTTGCTCCCCAGCAAGCACGCTTAACTGTGAAGTTCTTAAGAGTGGACTTCCTGAAAAGAAAGGTGCACCTTTGATGATATAAGTAGTCACTTCGATCCTTTTAAGCCACACTCGGGTGTTACACACACACACATATATGCAAATGGGAAGAAGTTTACCATTACTATGCGCCTTATACTTGTTCCAAACAATAGGATACCAAATCATCTATCCTTGATGAGGTTGCAGGCTTTTATACCCCTTAGCAATTCTATATTCCTACCCTTCCAGCCAGCCATTGTGATGATCATGAAACAAGTCCCATTTGATCTAACTTTACTAAGTCTTTTCCTATACCCGCTACTATCATTTTTGACTTTACAAATCCAAATGGATGACTTTCTAATGTAACTGTGTTATATCTATCATGGCCGTAGTGAGTCATGCATTGTAGCTATGTGCCATAGATGCTTGCTCAAGGCTGTAATGTTCCATCTTGCTACATCTCTTATACGCAACCCTTCTTCCTTTTTTGACAGACTAGTAATGTTTCAAGCTATGGGTGGAGTCCCCCCTAAAGAATTTTCTTGGACAAATCATTAACGATCTTGATCACACTTTAGGGGAAAAAAAATGTGCCCTCAATAAGAGTGCATTTCGACTAACGTACTATTCACTAGCTCAACCTTGCCAGCATATGTTAGCTCCTTCAAGTGCCATGCATCCTCTCATTCTAGTAGAAATTCTATCAATGAGCAGCTGACAGTCATTCTTAGTGAGTTTAAAAAACTTGATTGGAACCCCAAAATACTTAAATGGAAGGTCCCTCAGTTGAAATCCTATCAACTCCAGAATTCTTATTTTCACATCACCACTAACTCTAGCCGTTATAATTTGTAATTTGTCAACATTAGCATTTAATCTAGTGCAACTAGAGAAGTGATCAAAAGCTGTCATTAAGAATGAAATACTTTTTGGTGTGGCTTTGTAAAATAAAAGTAGATCATCTACAAATCATATATTAGCTTGCTGAACTCTTTCACAAAGGGGGTGAAATTTAAAGCTAGGGCTTTGTAGAGCTACCTTTATGGATCTATTCAATTAGTCCATAACAATAAAAAACAATAAAGGGGGCATTGTATCCCCTTGCCTTGAGATCCTCCCTCTTGTTACATGCCTACTCACCATTGAGTAGTATGTTAAACCTGTGGGAACACACATGCCATAATTCTTTACACCAATGCCCTAGGAAAGCCCAAAGCCACAAGACTATAAAAACTGCCAATTTGCTGTATCATAATCCTTCCTCAAAACTATCTTTAATGCATATTGGGAATATGCATTTCTTACTGTAGAGCCTTACTAGGTATTCAGTTATCATGATATTATGCATTATGGACCTCCATCAGACAAATACACTTTCATCCAAATCAATAAGGTCAAGCAATACCTCTTTCATCCTCTTGCATATCAACTTGGCTATAGCTTTATATATAACAATGCAACAAGCACTAGGCCTCAGATCATTGGTGGTTGAAGGGGCTGGAACTTTTGGGACAAGTGTAAGCATTGTATCATTCACTTCCCAAAGTAACTTACCATGAGAGAAAAAAAATCAAGAATGTCTTTTGACACAACTTCCCCAATAGGGGTGTTCAAAAATATCTGTAACCAATAACTCAAACCGAAAACCCGCTACCCGATCTGAAATTTTGGGTACCCGAGTCGCTCTATTTGAAAATTTTGGTTCGGGTACCCGAACCAATATTTTTTTTGGGTTATTGGTTCAGTTGCAATTCGGGCGTTTTGAGAATTCGGGTACCCGAAAACTAGAAACTTTTTTTTTTAATTTTTTCAAAACTTTTTTTGTATCATCCATTCCCTAAAGACTTTGTAAGTCAAATATTCCCAAACCCGAAGAAGACAGGTACTTTGACTTTGTTGCATTGCTTTGCTCGACTTGGTTGGGCATGAATATGATGTTAATAAGCTTATGCCTTATGGAGGTGCGGGCTAATTAAAATATAAATGTTGGTAAGATATCGAGACATATTGCCATATTGTGTAATTATTTCAAATGCAACTTGGCGCAATACGACAACGTTTTATAGCATAAATCGAGATAATTATATTCAAAGTAGGAAAAAAGATTTTAGAAAAAATGGGTTATTGGGTGACCGAAAACTCGAACCGAAACGATCGGATACCCTAATTTCAATTACCGGAATATTTCGGTTTGGATACGGACCCGAAATTTCGATTACCCGCACCGAAATCACTTTTGGTTCGGGTACCCAAACCATGAACACCCCTATTCCCCAATGATTGGCCAGACACTCTTGAAGAATTAGCTATTAAAGCCACTAGGTCCTGAGCTCTTTGATAAACATCTATTTTGACCTCATTTAGCCCCTTTTTTGACTCCCCTTTCTCATTTTTTTAATGTTGGATTATGACAAGAAAAGGTCAAATGTGCTTTCTTTTGTTCCTATTGTGCTTAAAGAAATGTCTTTCTTATTTTTAGGAAGAGTTTTTAAAAAAAAAACAAAATTCACAAGTGTGGATACAAAAGGAAGCCATGAGGATGATTTTAAAGGAGAAAAGAGGTCTGGTGAAGTTTTGAGGGCAAAAACAGTAAGATTGAAGAGTCTAAGAAAGTGCATGGTTGATCATGCACTAAGGCACAACCATGTAGAAACCTGCAGATTTTGGTCTTGTTTCCCGAAGCTGTGCATGGGCAATTATGCAGAAGTGCACAGTCGTGTACTCTGCAATTTCAAAAGTGCATAGGTGCCCGTGCATCGAAGCACAACCGTGCATTTTTCCTTTTTTTGCGATATTTAAGCAGATTTCGAACTTGATTTAGAGGATCTTAGAGAACATCTTGGGGACTTCTCATGCAGTCATTTTTAATGTTTCTATTAGCCACCAAAATCCCATTTGGGGGAGAATAGCTTAGGTTAGATCAGTGTATATCATATATACAAGATTGTGGATTTTGCTATTCAAGACTAAGTTCCTCTTCTCTTTCTCTCTTTAATTTCATGCTTTTCAATTTGTTTGCTACTTTAATGGTGCATTGTTATGCTTGTATGTTTATGTTTATTATTTGTAATTGAAGTTGTGTTTTTTGGTTATGGTTATCCATTGAGATGAATAATTGATCTCGTCTAAGCCTTGACCTGCCTTGTTTATGCTTGGATTTAGAGTTTTCTTTCACTCCCACCAAGTGTTTGATGAAATGCTTGAGGGAGTTTTCATTCGTGTTTTAGGGCAATTGACTTACGTTGAAACGTGAGTTCGATTGTTTAGTGTGGTAGAGAGGATAGCTAGCGTTTGGACATGAAAATAGTTTGAATTCTATGTAGATCTAGGGTTACCATTCTTGTAGTTTAATTGGACTAACCCTATAAAATAGGTGGTTAGAACAATTAAACGAGCCTTCGACCCTTGAAAGAGCACTTCGGTGAGGTTTGATGGTGTAATTGATCATCTCTAAATACTAGTATAACTTGAAAATGTTAGGGTTTGACTTGATTAGTTGGTTAATCTCATGTTTAATTATAATCAAAGTCTTCTTTTTTTTTTTGGTTTGCCTTAGTAGTTTGGTTCCTCTTCCTACCACCTTTTTTATTTATCTAGATTGATACACTTGACTTTGCTTTGGTGCTTGAAAACACAACTCTTTGTGGATACGACCCGTACTGGTCGGCTGCTAGTTACAGCTATGCCATGCACTTACGGTAATTTTAACTCATCAAGTTTTTGGTATTGTTGCCGGGGAGCTGGCGCTTTGCAATATTAAAGCTCACTTGAGTATTTGAGACTAGACTTTTATTTGAAAAAAAATCAAAGCAAAAATTAAAAAAATTTAAAAAAAAGTTGGAGATATTATGATAGATTACATGCTTGTCTTGCTTATTGTGGTATTGCTTAAAGAAGTTGGAAATTTTGGATATAGTCTATGAAGGTGTGAATTATGAGACTCATGCTCTTTTGGAGCATTAGGGTTTTTGTGCTCAAAACGTTGATGAAGCTTGGGGCTTGCTTGAGTGAATAGCTTGAGATACTTATGAATTTGAGACTAGTTATGTTGATTCTTACACCCCATCCCTGAATCCCTAATTATATCCCTCTTGTGTGTGAGATTTGCCATTATCCTAGCCATGGCTGTAATTCTTATCCTTATCATATTTCTACAGATAGTTCTGCTAGGCTTGCCAGCATGATAAAGACAATGAATGAGCAACAAGTTAAGTTTTTGAATTATATGCAAGGGTATGACCTATCATATGAGACTGACCTTAGGTTTAGTTCCCTAAAACTTGATGTTAATTTGTGTAATGATGTTGCTCTTTTCTTATTCTAGAGTTTGGACTAGAGGAAGTGCTTGAACCTCCCTTGACTACTTTAGCCCTTGTTGCTCCATCCCTACCTAGCACCCTCAGGAATAGCACTGTATTTATCATGATGTTTTCTAATCCACCTTTCCCTTTAACTCAGTCGACGAAGTTCGAGCTAGGTAGCACATTTATTATTGATGCTAGTGTTGATGAGGATGATATATGTTGTGAGTCAGGCGATGTTTTTTTTGAGGTGCACGATCTCGATGAGACTCTCATAGGGAGGTCATGTGTGCATGTTCTAGTGGTAGTTTCACCTAGTGCTGATCTTGTTGACCATGTACCCCTTGATCTCCTCGATATTTTTCATCTTTTTCCTAATGTTCACTACTCCCTTCCCCTAAGTGTTGCAATATGTTACCTATTGATTTTTATGTTATGCTTAAGGGGAATAAGGTTTACTGTTCTGAGTCCCCGGGTACCTTTATAGGGTATGACCCCTCCCTTGATCCTTATAGTTTGTACCTAGAGGATATACCTGGAAAAATCATGTTGACTATTGCATTCGATTACTATACCCTTTTTTTCGAGGCATTTGATAAGTTTAAGCAAGCACTTACAATTATTCCTAGATTCATGTTTGTGTGCTCTTACTTACATTCATCTTTGTTGCATGCTCAAGTGTTCGATAAGCTGCTGCCAACTTTGACAACATCTAAATTGGTGGCTTGGATCTTGAGATGAGGAGGAGTGGTTGATACTCCTCCAACCTTCTGTAGCATCATCTTAAGGAGGTAGCAGTTTAGGTGCACCTAGCCTTTAACCTAGTAAATTTATTCCTTCTTTTCTCTTTCTTTATTTTTACTTTCTATAAATCTTTTTTCCTTTTTTCTAGTTTGTCTCTTATGTTTGTACATTTATCATTATGGATTTGTTTTATGCACATATGTGCGTTTTGTTGGTGTGATGACTCATTAACTCCCAATCAGGACATTGTGAGATCTAGGTGTGGGCGAGGAGAAACCATGTTTCAAGCTTTTGAAAAAGGAAAAAAAAGAGAATTTTTTTTAAAAAAAAACTAAAAAGATTTTATGTTATTAGTTGCTTTCAAGAGTTTTGTATTATTTCGATCAACTTTGATTCCTCATACCTTGACTATTAGCTTGTACACAAGTATGATGTGCATGATAAATCTTTGTCCTAAGAGTGTCATTCTAGGTCCTCATTCCAACCCTGATAGTTTATTATAGCTATGCAATCCAATCTTTATTTATGCTTCATTATTATCCTAGGATCTTAGTCTCCCATGATTGACTATCCCACTTGTTTATGTACATAGTTACTTTTGTTTTCGCTTTCAGAAAAATAAAACAAAAAAATCAAAAGAATAAAAAAAGAGTTAAAAATAGTATTAGAGTCGAAAATGACACGTATCCCTCTTAGGCATGCACTACTGGGTGCCACCCTTTGAGACAATACTGCTACTGGGAAAGTTTATTTTCCAATTTGGTAAGTCAATAATGTAGTTTGTGTCAATTAAGTAGGTTTGGGTTGGATTTTGGTGAGCCTGGCTCCTAGAATGATGATGCACTTACACACTAAGCACTAGGACTAATTCAAAGTTTAGAGGTATTGTGGGGGGAAAAGTTGATGCTTTGTTGTCATCCATAGGGATTGAGAGTTTCAATGTATACATTCTATTTATATGCATGCTAATATCTTTCTTACAAGGGTGATTTGGTTGGTTAGTATGTGTACAATTTTTTCTATTGTATATATTTGTGTTATGTTTGTAAAGCCAGAAAGATTTTCTATTTTCTCTCTCGTTTTCTTTTCTTTTTTAAGATTTTGTGGGTATATCTTCTGTAAACCATCACAAGACCTCACTCGTCCCCTTGAGGGAACTAGAAGGGCTTGTTGCATATGCTAAATGTAACTATGATTCATACAAAAGTGAATTAGGTCTCTAGGTTAGTTTTTCTTTATTTTTCTCAAGGAAAAGCAAAAGCTAGGCATGGGGGAGTTGATAAACCTCTATTTTGACCTCATTTAGCCCCTCATTTGACCCCGTTTTCCCTGTATTTTTATATTAGATTATGATGAGAAAAGGTCAAATGTGCTTCATTTTGTTCATGTTGTGCTTAAAGAAGTGTTTTTCTTATTTTTAGGAAGTAGCGTCAAGAAAATGAGAAATTCACAAGTGTTGAAGTAAAGGAAAGCCCAGATGATGATTTTTAAGGAAGAAAAGAGGTCCGATGAAGTTTTGAGGGAAAACAGAGCAAGATTGGAGAGCCCAAGAAAGTGCACGGTTGGTTGTCCACTAAGCACAAAGTGCAGAAACCTGCAGATTTTAATTTTTTTTGGCTGAAGTTGCGCACGGGAAGTCCTGCAGTCTGCAGTTTCAAAAGTGGATGGGTGCGTGCCCATGCATCGAAGCACGACTGTGCGTCTTTCCTATTTTCATGATATTTAAGCAAATTTTGGACTTTATTTAGAGGATCTTAGAGACCATCTTAAGGACTTCTCCTTCAGCCGCTTTCAAAGTTTCTATTCGCCACCAAAAACCCATTAGAGAGAGAATAACTTAGGTTAGATTAGTGTATACCATGCACAAGACTGTGGATTTTGCTATTCAAGACTAAACTCCTCTTCTCTTTCTCTCTTTAATTTCATGCTTTTCAATTTGTTTACTACTTCAACGGTTTGTTATGCTTGTGTTTTTATGTTTATTATTTGTAATTAAAGTTGTGTTCTATGGTTATGGTTAGCCATTGAGATGGGTAATTGATCTTGTGTAAGCCTTAACCTATCTTGTTTATGCTTGGATTTACCGTTTTCTCTCACACCCATCAAGTGTTAGATGAAATATTTGAGAGAGTTTTCATTCGTGTTTTGAGGCAATTGACTTACGTTGAAAGGTGAGGTCGATTGTTTAGTGTGGGTAGAGAGGATAGCTAGCGTTTGGACATGAAAATAGTTTGAATTGTACCTAGATCTGGGGTTATTACTCTTGTAGTTTAATTGAGCTGACCCCATAAAAATAGGTGGTTAGAACAATTAAACTAGCCTTCAACCCTTGAAATAGGGCTTAGGTGAGCATTAATGGTGTAGTCGATCATCTTTGATTGCTAGTATAACTTGGAAAAGTTAGGATTTGACCCAATTAGTTGGTTATTCTTAGGTTTAATTCTAATGAATGTCCCTGTTTTTGTTTGCCCTAGTAGTTTGGTCCTCTTTCTACCACCTTTTTTTTTATGTGTCTAGATTGATATGCTTAAGTTAGCTTTGATGCTTAAAAACACAACTCCCCGTGGATATGACCCATACTTGTCGGTTGCTAGCTGCAACTACATCGTGCGCTTGCGGTAATTTTTAACTCATCACTTTGAGAGCTATCAATGGAGAAGAAAACTTCCTTTGCATCTTGCAGGCCAAAAGAAGCAAGCGACCTCACATTTTGTTCAGCAGATAGCCTTTTACCTTGCTCCATATAAGGTGTTGATTTGTATGCTCCCCCTTGCAAAATTTCTGGAAATGTTGTGCAACATGCTCACCTATTATAGATGTCTCAGTAAGCAATCTTCCCTAGTCATGATGAATAGACAGTATTTTGCTCCTATACTCCTACTTAATCACTGCATAGTAGAAAGCAATATTTTGATCACCTTCTTTTAACCACTATGCTTTATTTGCTACAATAGCTTTGAAGAGACTGAGCTCCACTATTTGTAGTTTAAAATTTAAAGCAAGAAAGATGCAAATAAAAAAGATTCTCATGGATTTTCTTTTTTTTTTTGCAGTAACTTTTTGTAAACACTTTTGATCTTTTTGATGAACATCACTAATCTAATTGTGGAGCTGTTTATGATGTGGTTTTAGTATTTTCAGGTTAGATACAACCTAATGCACAAGACATAGGAGAACCAGGTATAGAGTATAGATCCTAATGTTGCTTTATAATGTCGGAAAAACTTACACCATCCACCCACATGTTATAGAGCTTAAACCCCTGCCAATTGAAGTCCCTGTTTGGAACAAATTGACTACTATGGGATAGTGCTCTGAAATCCCTTCTGGTAAATAAATAATGCATTTTAGAAAAAGCTAGGAAACATTCCTCATTTACCACAACTCTATCAGTCTTTGAATATATAGATATATTACTCTAAGTATAGGTACTACCTATGTATTTGAGCTCTTATAAGTTATTTGTATCAAGACAAGCCTGGAAAACTATAAATTCTTTAGCATTTATAGGGTTTCTTCCAATTCTATCTTCAAAAGACAAAATGCTATTGAAATCCCCAGCAATAAGCCAAGGTTCATGTATAGACTTAGCTAAAATATTAAGTCCCCCCATAACATCTTCCTTTCCAATGAATTGTTTGAACCATATATAATTGTCACATACATTATTCTCAATCTTGCAATGAATGAATAGCTTTTGATTCACCAATACTTGAACTCCCATCCACGGTTCCCACATAACCCAAATTATCCCCTTCTCCATCATTGAGGCATTATGTATATAATGCAAATAAGGACATAATTTACTCTTTATCTCTTAACAGGCTTTCAAAGTGGTTTTGATCTCCACTAGTCCCACAAGGGGGGTATTATTTGCTCTTAGGAGGTCAATGATCACCTCTTGTTAGCCCATTAAGGCCTCTGGCATTCCACACTAGGATGCTATTCATGATCAATTTAACCTATATCTGAACCAATAGTCTTCCCTCCATCTTGACACTGCATATGAGTAACAAGATTTGATGGTCTAGCCTAGTCACCTATTGCAATTGGTACTTATAGGTGCAGATATTTGCTCTTTGACATATGGTGTTGTCCTTTGCTATTTGGGCACCTTCACTTGTATACCATCAGTATTAGTCTCAACATTTGGTGGTGATTTCCTCCTCCATTCCCTCTTTACCCCCTTTTCCTTATAGTCAACTTCCATATGGACAAACATAGAACACTTAACACACCTTAATGTCTTCCATTCAAATTCAACATGCTTATCTATGACTAATCCTTTTTCATCCATGAAAGTAACCAAGCTTAGAAAATTTCTATTAAGCTTCATGTCCACAAGTATCCTAGCATAGTTTAACATAGTCTTCTCATGTGGTACTTTGTCTACTACTAGAAGTACTCCCAATAGGCTTCCAATTTTGTACAAACCTTGAGGACTCCCAAACTTAAGATCTAGACCATGCAATTTCATCCAAATTGGCAAAGGTATAATATCTTCCTTGTTCACAATTTGGCCAACCTGCCATGACTTTAGTATCATTAGTTTCTTATCAAAGTACAATACCTCGTGCTTAAGGATTTCCAGCAATGACTAGAAGTATACTGGGAAAACAACCTCAAGTAAACCATAAACCTTGTCTAGTCCCTTCCTCCCCCATATCTGTTTAGTAAAGCCTTTCATACCTTGAAAGAGTGGGTTAGCTCCAGGAACAAAGTAAACAGGCAATGATTTCTAGTGTTCAACGTCAGATTCAATATCCAACTTATCTATGCATTATACAAACTTATCACCATGAACAATTGGCTCAATAAACGAAAGTTTCATACCCATATTATAAGCCATCACAAAATCTGATGGAGGTGGTATTGTTTCATTTGCTTCCTTCATTCTCTTAGCTCATTGATTTTATAAAACATTAATCTAGCTTCTAAATTGATTATAATAAACACTCTTACTCATGTGTCTAACATTTTCAGTAGCTCTAGTACTTGCCTCTCCATTCATTGCCATGTCTACTTCCGAAGTAGGTTTTGGAGTCAAATTCAGGGCATAAATTGCATTTGAGAGCTCATTCCCCATATTACGAATTGATGTATTTGTTGGTGTTGCTTAAGAGGTGTTCTAGTTTGTTTTTTCTTGCTATATGTTTTCTTCTTTTTCAACTTCCTTCCTATGTAGATTCAAGGTTCTCCCATGGAATAAAGATTTCCAAAATGATTCCCTTTCCAATTAAAGAAATTGATTGCTTGCATTACTTAGCTTCACAGTTTTGGTATTGAGAAAATATTTTCTTAAGAACAACTTAACAAAGTCATCCCAAGTAGAAACAAATTTGACAGCCTAAACCATACATCCATCTTTTAGCGTCTTTTAAAAGCAAAAGAAATTAAATTCATTCTAACCGCATCAACAGATGTATTAAAAAAATACATCATGGAACATACTTCTTCAAATTCTCTCACAAACAAATATGCTTCCTCTAAGCTAGTTAATTTAGGGAGCATTTGAGTGTAATAATGTATTATTTCAAAGCTCACATCGGGTATGAGGTCAGGCAAGTTAAAGCACAATGGAAAAGTAATCCTTCGAGAACAAAAAATATCATTCAAAGGTCTCTATTGTACCATATCTTTCAATTCAAATTCAGATTTAGGTCCAGGTCTAGGTTTAGGTTCAGGCTCAGGTTCAATCCTAATAAGTCTTCTTCTCTTAGGCTCTGTAACCCAACCAATCATGCAATGCCGACACCCACTAATGTATTTTTGGTCTATTTAATTTTTTTAGGATTTTTTAAAAGAAAATATTGAAAATAAATCAAAACCTAAAAAGCGAAAGGTGAAAATAACGTTAAATAGAAAATCAAAACTCTAAATTCAAAATAATATATGCAAAAAATTCAGCAAAATTAAGCGAAACACGGATCTATTTTTTCATAATTTTTTATAACCTAGAATAATGCAGAAAAATAAAAAAAGATAATTAGTTTTAAAAATTGTACAAGTTCTGAAAATTCTAGAAAAATCCACAAAACTTCGCCTACACTCTAAAAAAATCCTAAAAACCTACTAAAATATTAGAAAAGCAAAATAATCACCAAATGAACAAAAAAATTCAAAACAAAAAACCTAAAAAATGAAAAGTTGTACAAACTTGCACTATTTTTTTTTCTTCCAATTTTGACTTGACTAACCTGACCGTACTGCACTATTCATAGTTGAGTTTTTCTTTTTTCCTTTTTAAAAAAAATTAAGTATAGCCTAATGAAAACTAAAATTAACCAAAAGAATATCAAAATCTAAACTCTAAAGACACAAAAACAAAAAAAGAACACAAGACTACTTTAGAAAAACTAAAACTAAATAAACACTAACTCAAAATATAAAAAAAAAAAAACACTACAAAGCTTCAATCAACTATCCTAGGACTCCATTCAAACCTAATTTCATAGGCACCATCCCTGTAATGGCGCCAAAAACCTGTTGCGAGTTTTTGCAAGCATACAGTTTATCGTCATAGTACTTGAGGGTTACAAAATTAGAATGCTAGTTTGTCACACTAACAAATAAAATAAGTACATCCTATGCCCTAGAAATCCTAATGGAATTGAAAATTACTATAATAATAATAATAATAATAATAATAATAATAATAATAATAATAAT
>JACYFF010031956.1:81022455-81091890 GCA_017589665.1 Selenicereus undatus
ATAATAATAATAATAATAATAATAATAATAATAATAATAATAATAATAAGTAACAATTAACATCAATTGGACCTAGGGAGTAGAATTGACTATTACAGAACTAGAACTAAAGAAACCAACTACAATTCAAATTTAGCCAAAACCATCTAAAAGGACAACAATTGGAGTCAGAAAATACACTTTCCTTCAAGCAAGATTTAATTCGATCAACCTGTAAATTAAGATAGGCTAAAACTAGAAAGTAGAAGAAGAAATGTCTTCACTTGAATTTCTAAGGTAATTCAATCCCAAAATTAGAACAAAAACCCAAATTTGAGCATGGAATTAAAGCAAGAGAAAGATAGGTAAACCAAAATCAGAACAAAATAAGCTTTTTCTAATATATCAATGGCAACATAACACATACCCCAAATAAGCAAAACATGAAACTGAGCCTAAGCAAATTGAAAAGAGCAAGACAACAAAATGAACATAGATTGAATTTCGAACCAATTTGTGCTAATATCAACTAAAACCAGAATCGTTGCTCAAGAATATAAATCACAGACCCTATTACATCAACTTCAGAGTTCGAAACTAAATCTAAAACTTAAAGAATGCCAAAAAGGAGGAGAGAGAAGCAAAACTAAGAACACTACTACTCAGTGCTCGCTAATACTCTTCTCTAATTCGAGCTTGTTTCAGATTTGTAGCTCCTAAATTAGAGTCCCGTCTTTTCAAGGCTTCAACAAATCTTGAGTTAACAACCCTTGTACCGATCTTGTCATTGATTCTATTGATGCCTAATTACTTTGTCCACCTTGATGAGAGAGATGGAGATAATAGATGGTGATGATAGATGATGGCAATCATGACAGTAAAGAAGAGGAGTGAAGGATGAATGAGAGAAAAAGACTTGGGGTGAATGAAAGTTGAAGAAGGAGAAGGAAAAAAAGCAAGGAGGGTAAATAAGGGGTCAAGATTTCTGGAAAAGAAGAAGAGATGGGGTAAAAGAATAACTAAAGAGTGAGGGGGCTAGAGTCACGTGACAAGCGCTTAAAGAGAGGGGGAAGAAAATTTTAAAAAATGAAGCTTAGGTCATGTGAGACACTCGTGAGCTAGGGAGGAAGAGAGGGAAATTGGGTTGTAGGAATTCGGTTGGTCGGCTGGCGTTTAGGTCATGGTAGCTGGGCCAAGGGGAAGACTAGCTCGCGAGGGAGAGAGTGAGAAAAGAGATTATGGGGGCAAGCTTGGGTCACGTAAGGAGCACGTGACATAGGAGAAAAATGTGAAAGACTGGGCCTTCTCACTTGGGCTAGGGTTTGCTAGCCTGCTTTTCTTCTTTTATTCCATGTGATCCAACACCTTTCTTCTAACTCTTTTAACAATAAATTTATTCATTCTTTCAAAATTTTCCAATTCCTGCAAACTAAACCAAAACATATTGAAGCCCTAATTAAAGCATTTACATTGAGCAATTATACAATAAAAGTGTATAAATTGTATCATTTTTTATTTGAACAACACACACACACACACACACACACACACACAAACACACACACACACACATCATGAAGTTTAGTTTCTAAATTTAAGTTTTTTGATAATCAATAACTCATTTAATGAAGGCATATATACAACTCCTTACAGCCTCTTTCTGCTCTTCCAATTAATGCTAACGTCTTTGTTGTTTTCAATTTATTTAGATCGTTCTAGCTTTTTTGGGCTTCTCATTGCTTCTTCCATCTTGATGCGTGAGCAACAAGGTCATCCATGGGTCTGGGCCATGCAAGCTGAATTTCTTCCCACCCAAATTTTGTGCATCTTCCTACTCATGTTTTAGGTGACTTTCGATGTTGTAATTTAGATTTTGGAAAGATGATGATGTCTATCTTTGAAGTTATGTATTCTAAAGTGTCATGTTTTGTTGAAGAGTTAAAGTGTTAAATATGTCCTAGAAACTAGTTTATTGTTATACCTTCTTTTATTTATTTATCTAGGTTAGAGAGCTCTATTTTATACCTAAAAGGTGTCATAAGAAACCGCAAGGAATTGATTTTGTGCTCATGTAATTTAACTTGATTTAACTTGTGTTCATGTAATTCAACTTGATTTAAGGCAATAGGAAAAGGGTTAAATGATGTTCATATATGTTGCTAGTTTCAAAGCTAGAAATGACCATTTGGATTTATGTAGCTAGTTCTCCTACCTCGCAAAAGCTTTTAAAGTGATTCATATCGGATACAAATAGAAATTGAAGAATTCTCTCAACATGTATAGTCAAAGTACTCTAAGTGACTTAAAGGTTTTCAGTTCCTAGAACATGCATAGCAAAGGAATAAACTACACAAAGGTACCCTCAGTTTACTGTAAACTATTTTAAGGACCCTCGGTTTTTAAAACTAAATGTAAGGTAACTTGTATTTTGAGGTAACTAACAGAAAGGACCCTCAAAATCTTATTTGAGCTATTTTCAAGACCCAGGTACTATTCTAGTTTGCAAAGCAATCCCATAATTTTTCATATTTGCACATTTTGCCAAAATCCTTAAAAACTTACTTTCGAAAAATCTAAATTTGAGTTTGTAATTTTTTTTTCACTAGTACTACTTGAAGCCCTCTTTTAACTGGTATCAGAGTCATATAACCAAAAATAATTAAGATTATTATTCTAATTAATAATTAAATAAGCTAATTAACTGTGATTAATTATGGTTAATGCTTGAATCATCACCTGCTTGTCCTAGACTGAATTATTCTCACATTGTTCACTCACCAGAAGGCATTTCTTCAATAGCACCTCAATTAAACTATATCACTGATATAATTTTAGAATTAAAAGCTGAACTAGCTAAAATTAAAACGGAAGTCAAGGAGCTTAAAAAATAATTATTTGTAATTCGCCTCTCTCTGGTAAACGAAGTAAGACACAGTGGAAAATCCACTTCCAGTATTAGTACTCCGTTTTAGCATAAATAGCCTTTCCAAAATTCAAAAAATAAGATTCCATTTCCTTTGCACGAGATAGAAATCTAAAAAGAAGTAGGAGAAAAATCAGGTGAAAAATCAGCTGAAAAGGCAGAAAAAGAAGAAAAAGATGCATTATAAGCAGTATACTCCAGAAGAACTATAGGATATGTCTGAGAAAGAACAGAACATGGAAGAATTAAACAAAATTATGAGCGCAATTAGTGATAAATATGTTGTTTTGTCTAATGATAATGAAGAGACTAATAATGCTCAATTCGGAGAAGAAATATATTAACAGGTGAACCTTATTAAACTTGATGATCTTAATGCGTTATCTTTAGAAGAAATTAGAAGAAAAATGGATAAAAAAAACAAATGACTGCTGAAGATGAGATTAATGAAATTGGAGAAGAACTCAACTTAGGTGAAATAGAGACCAATAATGTTAACAATATTGTTCCTAAACCTGAAGAAATTGGGGAACCTCCTAGAAGAAATACTCATTTCATAAGGCCTAGGTATATTCCGGCAGGACATACAACCAACTTTTCCTTTGGGTTTATCCCAAGGAAAACTATAACTTATAAAGAAATTGGCCTTACTTCAATTAATCAAACTGGATATATCTTAAATATCAATGGAGCTCAAAATAGAGAAGAAATATTTAAACATTGGAAAAGAGGCATGAATAGTATTTTAAACCTCAGTACTACATGGACTGCTGCCAATTTCCTAAACTATATCAAGCATAGCTTTTCTGGCACTGTATAACTGACTGGTATGATTAATTAAGTGAAGATGGTAAAAATACATTAAGAATGATGGAAACCCAACTGTAATGTTCAAAATTTATGTAAGAAAATTGAAACCAAGTTTATAGGAGCTAAACTTGATTTTGAAGAAAAGGAAAGAGAATGGTAGAGAAAGATTAATAATATAGAATTATGGGATATGAGATATCTAAAAAATTATATTGTTGAATTTAGTCAATATTATTACAAAATTGGGCATAATGAAACTAATTTTGGTATATTCTATGACAAATTGCCATATCCAATAAATTCCATAATTAATGAAAAATACATTGCATGGCTTGAATGAGCAAATGTCATTGACACCCTTGGTTCGAGAATATCTTATCTAAGAAAATGGATCAATGATCAATATCTTAATCTCCGAAAGCAGAAGAAAATTAAGAAGTAATTTCTAACTTGTTGGTATTCGTCTCACCAATGGGGAAAACAACCTGAAAGGAGAAGAAAAGGAAAATTTTATAAGAAAAAGAGCTTTAATAGGCAAAGGGGAGAGAAATGTAAGCGAAAATATTATAACAAGCCAAGTCCTAAAAAACGAAGATTTTTTTTAGAAAAGCCGCTTATTGTCCTATACTGAAAAACAACTGCAAACGCTGGGCATGCGGAGAACCTAGGGCATTATGCAATGGAAGAATAACAAGCTTATTGAAACCCTGGGAAGCTTAGATTATGTTGAGCTTAGTGAAGATGAACCGTTAGACCTAGCTCTGAATAACAACAAAGGGATTGTTGAAATTATATTGGACAAAGAATATGAAGAAATTGATTATGAAGAAACAAGTCATATGATGGAGAATAGCTCGGTTAGCGTTGATGATCTGCAAGGAGAAGAGTTTGTGGTAGACAACGATCATGAGGAAGTCCAAGGAGATTGAGTTCTTCCCATAATCCACAAAGACATGATCTATAAAAAAATTCATCTTTCAACTAAAAAGCAAATACGTATGTGAAATGACGAAAGGAGATATGGAGATAAAGGATTATGAGTATGATGTTGGAGAAGTTAATCTCATTAATTGGGAAAATATCCTTAAGCATAACAAAGATAGAAAGTATAGGTATATCGATGTCAGAAGTGTCCAAGTTCAAATCACTCCATTACAATATTATAGCAAAGATATTGATCTTTATACTTTACTCTATGACATTAGGCATACCAAGTTTAAGAATCAAATTATCACCAGGATAAAGACCAATTTATGTAATGGGTCAGTAGGATTCAATTGCCGACCAGGATATTATGTGAGTTTAAACGATCAATTTGCTAAAAACTTTTTATCTCTTAAGATAAAAACAGTTGGGATGAACATGAAAAGAGGAAGATATCCTTTAAGGATATTTTGGAAAATTATCTATAAATTAGATAATATAATAGATCCAAAGACTAAGGTAACAATGATAGAAGCAGAAAATTTTGAAAGTTCTACCCCTACGTAAGATATCTAGAGGATTAAGTCCAATCCTTAAGAGATAAAAATCGATCGTTCAAGAGGATTAAGAAGCATGAGTACAAGATCAGATTGGGGAGAAAGATCTTCATCAGCTAAAGGAGAGCTTAAATAAGATGATACAATTAGCATGACCAGTGAAATGAGTAGAATGGGTTTTGAATCTGCAAGACCCAGTATAGATCGAAGTATGAGTCTAGAAAGAAAGGTCATTGGGTACAAAACTAGAACTATTAGTGAACCAATTTGTGAGGATGAATTAGTAAAAAATATGACTATGAAAATATGCTATGAAGTCACCAACACAAATCCTAATAGCATCTATATCCCAATAAATGTATGCTTCGAGGGATATAATAAATATGAGTTGTGTGCGTACATAGATAGTGGTTGTTCTGTATGCTTTAAAAAAAGATCGTTATTTCCAGAATTTATATGGAAGAGAGCTAAAAATTCTTTACAAGTGAGGATAGCTGATAATAGTGTTATGAGTCACAATAAAGCCATAGAAGGGTTAGCCATAAAATTAGGAGGAGTGCAATGCATTATATGAGTTCTACTGGCTACTGATCAACTCTCTCATGATATGATTATTGAAAACGATTTTTAGAGATTATATTCTCCATGCACACAGACCATAAATAAAATAATATTTACAATCAATGGTCACTCAGTTCCTATTGAAAAATTGGGTAAGGCTTACACTCATAAAAAAATTAAATTTACACGCAACCAGTATAGTGAGAAGGTAATGCCTATACAACGAGAGATAGCATTAACAACTTCATTAGTCGAGGTATCTATTAAAGAGTTGATTATCGAACAACAAGAAAAATTATGCAAAGAACTCTACTCAGACAATCCTCTAAAGTTTTGCGATAAAGATAAGACATTTACTAAAATCACTCAGTTAATTCCCAACATTATTATTTGAGTTAAACAAATGGTATATACACGCCAGAATATTCAAGAATTTGATAAACAAATTAAAAAACTTTTGGATAAAGGATTAATCAGGAATAGCAAGAGTCCTTACACCAGCCCTGCTTTCATGGTAAGAAATCAAGCAGAAGAAAAAAGAGGAAAAGCAAGAATGGTAATCAATTACGAAAAACCTAATAATAATACTGTCTTTGATGGTTATTACATTCCTAACAAAACAATCCTTTTCAATAGAATTCAAGGCGCCTCCTGGTTCTAAAAAATGGATTGCAAAAGCGGTTATTGACAAATAAAAATGGATGAGGAAAGCATTCCCTTAACTGCATTTAGTGTCCCACAAGGACATTATGAATGGATAGTAATGCCATTTGGTTTAAAGAACACACCTCAAATATTCTAAAGAAGAATGAATAACATCTTCAAAGACCTTAATCATTGTTATTTAGTTTACATCGATGATATTCTTGTCTTTTCCAAAATCATAGAACAGTACAAAGATGATGTCTTAGCTGTTACCCAAAGACGCATTGATCATGGTATTATACTTGGAAAGAACAAATGCATTTATGCGGAACAAGAAATTGAATTCTTAGGTCTAGAGATAAAAGCTAAACAAATCATCCTACAGAAGCATATTCTGAAAAAAATAGAGAATTTCCCTAAAAAGATCGAAGATAGGAAACAGCTAGAAAGGTTTCTTGGATGCCTTACCTATGCTTAAGATTTGACTAAAGATTTAGCTAAACTAAGAAAGCCATTACAACAGAAACTTAAGAAAGAAGTAAGTTGGACATGAACCACTAATGATACAAAGATTGTTCAAAACTTCAAAAGGATGTGTAAAAATCTTCCTGTTCTTAATTTGCCTAATGAAGGAGATGATTTAGTTCTTAAGACAGATGTTAGCAATGAGAAATAGAGTGCGGTACTCAAAATCAAAGAAGGAGAAAAACTCTGCAAATATTATAGTGCAAGCTTTAATAACGCAGAATACAACTATCCCACTATGGAAAAAGAAATACTTGCAGTCGTGAGGGGAATTGAAAAGTTTTTAATCTTTTTAGCCCCAAAACCTTTTCTTGTTCGAACTGATTGCAAAGAAATACTTGATTTTGTGAAAAAGAATTTATCAAATATGCAAGCGCAAGAGCAACTCCTGCATTGGAAATTATGGCTTAACCAGCTTTCCTTCTCTATTGAACACATACAAGGATCGAAGAACTCTCAGACAGATAGTTTAATTCGAGAACTCGCCAATGGTGATCATCAAAGCCGACCTCCTGCTAGAAAAGGAGGAAAGCCATAATGAAATGCCATTCCTACTAGAACGTGTTTCTCCTTCTAGTAGAGTCATTATTGATAATTTGGAATTTCATACAAAAAGTAGATCACATTTTAGTCTACTATCTACAACCTACCTAATAGTCCAAAGATATTTCCTTTTAGAGTTACAAGTTAATTACCTACGGTGTCCTTATGATATTAAAGAAAAAAAAAATAAGCTCTCACGTTCAAGAAAAATAGTTCAATGACTAGTATGCAGCTTGCATCGACTTTTATAATTATTATTCCTATGATATTTGGGAGACTTGGGGTACAACTATCTACTTTTATGACAAGTCTGGAATTGGTGGCATTAGTGTCTTAGCAAATTCAATATCTCCGAATGACCCTATCATTAAAGTTTGGAAATATGAGATGGTACTTTACTTTATAAAAATCCCAGATCCAAATTTCCAATTTTTCTCAAGACTAACGAAATTTCAGCAATGCATGTTCCGAAGAATCTATTGTATTGTTACATCTCTTGAAGGTCCAACAAAAATTCCAGTTAGTAGATGTCTTTGGAAGTGTATAGTGCATTAATCGAATATAAAAATGGAAAAGCCAACCAGCTCATTATCTTGTTCAAATCGTTGACTATGACGATCTCTATGATCAACGACAAGAATGGGTTCTTAAATGACGAGAATTAATTACTGATCCTGCTCTAGCAAGAGCCATTAGCTTTTTCAACATCTATCACCAATGTTGGGCATTAATTGAACCAGAAAAAAGCGTTAATGCATTGTGGAAACACTACTTTCGCCTATGGTAATGAGTTTAAAGAATACATGATGGTGGAAGGAGTAATGTTAGAAGATATCTTTGACTATCTCTTTGACGTTGGAGCTGGAAAATTTTTATCAGCAAAAGGAAGTTTCTTCTTGAATTATTTGAAAAATAGGATCCGGAGCATATAATGATGAAGATTTTGATGATTATCCATAAAATGATGGTCTGGAAAATATAATTAGAGATGAAGGCATGCAGAATCTTAATAATGATGACTAGTCTTGACATCATTAAAAGCTCCGAAAAATGACTGCCCTATTATTGTACTATTTTGACAAGTAACAGGTCTATAAAATAAAGTATGTGCTATAGCCATGTAAAAAGCCAACATGTACTGTGGCCATGTGTAAAATCAGTGTGTACTGTAGCCAATAGGGCATCCTATGTACCACATCTCCTCTATAAAAGGAGAGCTCGAGTGCTGAGAAGGGACACAGTAATTTGAGCATTCTTGAGTAAAAAGAGAAGTTGGGATTCTCTTTTTCTCTATGAACAAGCATCTTTAATGATCTTAGCTTAGGTCCCTCTTCAAAGCTTTCCATTGTAATATTTTCACTTTCAAGCTTTCAAAAAAAAAAGTTTCCCAATAGGGAACGTTATTCAATTGAACCTTATGTCTTAAATATTATAATTTCTTGATTAAAGTTCCACTATCCTTGAAAAAGATTAAAAACTTGATTAGTGACTACGGTCTCAGGTAGGAAACGGAACAGATATGTGTTGTGCCTGATCTAAGGAAGGTGGAGTTGAGATTAACAATCTCTGTAAACCGGAAGCTAGAGGAATGCCGGAGTCCAACGCCGACTAAGTTAAGGTAACAGTCAAAACTCTCTAATTAAGGTTTAATGATTTTGCTAAGTATGGTGGGCCTATAACTACAAAAATTATAATATCTGAGATATAAGTAGTAGATTGTGATAATTAGTACCAGTAAGGTCATTATAAGAAGCTTAATCGGTTAAAACAAACATATTTCTTGAAAAAAACCCCTAAAAATAGCTTATTTGCATGTTATTCCTATTCCAGGGACTATGCTGCAATTTCTAAAAGTTCAAGGACTAAAATAATAATAAAAAGGTCCTAAAAATTAGTTGTCTGAAAACTTGGGGTATCCTAGAATTAGTTATGAAAAGGCAAAGGCCTAAAAAGAATTACTATCGGACTTAGGAACCTAACTGTCAGTAATTCATATCAAAGTGCCTAAAATAGAAGTTGTTAACATCACAACCTTGAACGAGCTTGAAGCGCCTTTTCTGTTAAGGTTGCCAATGGGTATGACATTCAATGCTCTCTGAAGCTAAGCATGCTTAAGAAATATGAAGCCAAAACCTAAAGTGGTCGTTCCTAAGGCAAATAACACATTTACAGATTGTAAGACAACATTCAAGAACCTGAGCAGCTTACTGGCCATTGGAAAGAAATTCAAAAAGCTTTCTAATGGCTATTGTTTCAACATCTGCGGTCCTATGGATGCGAGAAGTTTATAAGTACAACCAAGTTAAAAATGCAAGGGTCGTGAGACAACTGATATGAAACTCAATGAGAGTCAACTAAAGTGGTTTAATCCCAAGCCACAGCCATAGGCAGAGACGTAGTGCTAGTGAGAGGTTAACTTTGTAAACAACAAATATGTATTTCACTTTCTACTCTTCTATCTCTACTCAAAAGTTTTGACTCTTTACTTTTAACGTCTCTTATATGTTCTCATACACATTGTTTAGTGTCAACGCTTCAATTTGTGACTTTAATCTATCTCCCTATTTCGAGACCAACAATTGGTATCAAAGCTAGTCTTTCCTATTGCTTGGCCTAACCATCAAAGTGAGTAAATCATAGCTTCCACAGGAAATGCAAACAATGATCAAGGTGGATCATTCATTTACTTGAACTCCTTGTTCCGTGGTACTAACTTTGTACATTGAAAAAGACTGTGGATATCTTTATCAAGGATTAGGACTATGAGCCATGGAGTGTAGTCTTAAATGGGCTAACTAAGATAATTCACCTACTTGGAAGTGAAATGTTGGAAAAGTTCATTGAGGACTATTACTCAAGAAGAGCATGCAAGAGTTTCAAAAAATTGCCGGGTTGTACAAATTTTGTTTGTGCCTTAGGTGCTAATAAGTTCAACCATGGCTCTAACTATGAAATAATATACAACGTATAGAACACGTTGGTGACCACCTATGAAGGAACCAGCCAAGTTAAAGAGTCTAAAATCAACCGTCATGTGCAATAATATGAGATACTTAGAATGCCTCCAAATGAAGGTGTTACGAATATGTATGTTATGTTTACTGACAACCTTAAATTTCTATGCAAAATATGCTCAAATAAAGAGATGGTGAGCAAGTTGCTTCAAAATCTGCCTAGAAACAAATGGGGGCCTAAAGTCGTTAGCTCATTGCCATAAAAGGCTCAAAATCTAAAACTTTGACGTTTAATTATCTAGCAGGAAAGATTTTAACACACAAGATTTATCTTTAAGAACAAAGCAAGGAACCATCTTATAGAGGTTTAGCCTTGAAAGCCATAGGCAACGACCTAAAAGATTAAGATACTGAAAATTGTGAAGATATGGCTAAAGAGACATTGACAATGTTGGCCAAAGGTGTCGAGAAGATGCTTAAGAAAAAAATTGCTTGACATTAGGAACTTATTTCACAAAGGATCAACTTCAAAGGTCTACAGGGATAATAAATCTTCTTTTTAGATACGTGAAGCTAACTCTACCATTTAACTTGGTGGTGGTTATCCAAGGCACATGACTAGAGATTGCCTCTCCAAGAAAAGAAAGGTGAAAGAAAAATTTCAAGGCAAAGGTAAGAAGGCCATGATAGTTATATGGAGAAATAACGACAACAATGACAAAGAATCAATGGCTAACACCTGTATAATGGCAAACACTAAATTAGAGCAAATTGTGGAGGATAAATCCTATAAGATACATAATTTACCTCTTATTATCAAAAGATGATTTGGTTGAGATCACTATGCATGGGATAAGCGTTGAAAATTCTGAAAATTCATCTTTCAAAAATCGAGTCCCTAAAAAATTATTTTAAGGATTTAAGGAAATCATCATCATTTTAGTTTTCTAATGAGTTTTACATTAAACTCCAAGATTATGAAAAAGGAGATAGCTAAGCGAAGAAAACATTGTGAAGATCTTAACACTTCTATCTTGAAACTTATAAAGGGATAAGAAAATCTGGATAAATTGGTTGGTTCTTAGTATATACCTTTTAATAGAGAAGGTCTTGGTTATGATCCTAGAAAATAGTAATAATTCATACAAGAACTTCTTTGTTAAAGAGGCATCACTTAATGAAGGCTAGAGCAACGCTATCATATCTAAAAAACTCTTTGATCGTTCAAAGGACAAGAAGTGACATCAAAGTCACTTAAATTATAGATGGAGGTAGAGAAACTTTGTTCATCCTAAGGACTACAAAGTGGCCATCCCAGAGCCAAACAAATTTCCGTACCCAATAGTGCCAAAGCCTCCAAACATAATGATTGACCTTGGCAAGAAACATAGCTTTTTATTTTCTTGTAGGCCTTCTTTTGAGAGTTTTAAACTTGAACAAATGTTGTCATTTTTCATGAGAATATTGCAAAAAGTGAGCCATAAATAAGATTAAGAAACCCATATGCCTAAGAATATAAGCAAAACTTATACCTTTGAAAGTTGGAGGGAGCAAGAGTTCAGGATATTCCACTTAGAGCACATAGGAATATGTTTCCAAAATGGATTTTTAAGCTAAGTTTACATGAAGCTCTGTGATGGGGGCTTAAACAAATGCAACATACATATTTCTACACATCACAATGAGGAAAGAAACAATCACTATGCATAGTATTACTTAATAAAGTCATAATCTTCCACATGAAAAGGGCAAGGACACTATGTTTTATACAATCTATGCAATATCTCCCTCATTGCAT
The DNA here is from genome assembly GCA_017589665.1 of Selenicereus undatus. NCBI lineage: Eukaryota > Viridiplantae > Streptophyta > Magnoliopsida > Caryophyllales > Cactaceae > Selenicereus > Selenicereus undatus. The sequence continues at coordinate 81,034,675 of JACYFF010031956.1, forward strand.
ATCTTGTAGGACGGCTTGCTTCAGCATAGCATTATAAAATGTTAAAACAAGACGAGTCTTGGACTACATAAGGTGGCATTTGGCTAATAAATGAGGCAGTTAGCCTTTCTCCTAAATATCAAACAAGGCTAGAAGGACCTTTCAAGAGAATGCGATGCACTATATAATCGTGAGCCACCTACACGTTATGGATGGTGTTAATATTGTTTTGCCATAGATGAAAGTTAGCCTACATAAACTAGGACATTGTTAAGGAAACTTCTACCAAAAGAAAAAAGGTGACTTCATCCAAACAATAATACCATGACCAAGAATCGGGCCTTCTCCTAAGGTTTTGAAGGATATGTTAGAATCCTTACCCTAGGAAACTAGAGTCCCAAAGTATGGACGAAGCGTCGCTTTGTGTTAAATACTTAGAAACCCCTAACCAAAAGAAACTAAGGGATATCATAAAAGTTTCAAATCATATAAAAGGGAAACCTGTAGAAACTTCTGCAAAAAAAAAAGGTGATTTCATCTAAAAAACGATACCATGGCCAAAGAATAGGGCCTTCTCTTAAGGTTTTGAAGGCTCTGTTAGAATCCTTACCCTAGGAAACTAGAGTCCCAAAGCATGGACGAAGCGTCGCTTTGTGTGAAAAGTTTGCAAATACTTAGAAACCCCTAACTAAAAAGAAACTAAGGGATATCATAAAAGTTTCAAATCATACAAAAGGGAAACATTTGGGAAAGAAGGTACCTCAACCACTTTCCATTAACCTCCTATAGAATGGTAAGTGGTAAGCTCCACTATTAGTCCATTCAGCTCAACGGTAGAAATCCTCATAGCACGGATTAGAGTAGCATATGTTAGCACTTCCTAATTTAATTTATAAGTTTTGGATAAGCCCACCAGGTCTAGTAAATAGTGGAAGTAGTAAGTATTGCCTAAATCAACAAAACTAGTATTGCTTAACAAGAATGCCAAGATTATGTATGCCAGTTACAGGACAGAGTATTAAGCCATGATTTCTGCAAATTGAACGCTTCAAAAAGTAATCTATAACAGAAGTCATTTTCCATTGGTATGTTGGCAATAATTTGTTCAAAAAGATCATTTAAAGAACTCAATTTTTATATTAAAAAGTCGCCTGAAAAATCCAAGGCTAGTTGGCATGGCTAAATCTTAGGGTGTAATGGTTATCTTGCCAATAGAATTTCTCACATAAGGCGCACCTTATATAGATGTCCATTAAATCCTCAACGTCATAAAGGGCTGTAAGGAAATAACCAATGTCAGAGTTATTTATTGTTTCCATTATAAGACTAGAAAGTACATTGTATATTTTTAAGAGTTTTAGGAAGCACCTCGACTTGAGATAGAATCTTTTTGAAATAAGAAAAACATAAAGTCATCTATGCACAAAACAAGTGAAATGCTAAAAATGAAAATGTGACTTACAATGTATGTATGCATGCAAAAATGCATTAAAAGAAATATCCACCAATATATTAGAATAATCTCATAGGGATATCATTCTCATTTTATGAAAGAATTTTAGGGAAACACATCTTTTCCATACCTTGTTTCAAATGGCCTTTTTTTTTTTAGAAACATCATAAACAAGTGTTCAGAATACTAAAGAAAGGAAAAGACTACTTAAGATAAGAGGATACTGATTGGGTCCCCCAGGCCTAGCCATGGCTTAAACTCCTATGGCCTAATGTAAAACTAGTCAAACTTACAGTAGGGCCTAACTTGAAAAGCATGTCACACAAGTGGAAACCAGGGGGGTTTCCATCACTCAAGTGTCATTGACTAGTCCAAGTAGTAACATAGCCCTGCACCTACTGTTGAGTTTGCAAAAGCACGTGCACAACTTTGTAGTTTTCAACACTTGTTCATAGTCTCCTGCAACTTTTCGTTGACCAATCATTATTTTTTGACTAACTATGTAAAAACGACTATGGATATAAAGAATTTAGTAGCTCATAATTAACAATTAAGAAAATATAATTCATTTCCCTCCATACATTTTACACATTTTTGATGGTAAGAAAAATGCTTTTAATCACTACCAAAGTGACCAATGCGGCGAACAAGCAGCCAAGTTCAGTAAGCAAAGTCAAGTATATGTTTCAATGAAAGACAACAAATGCTGAACTTTGGTTCTCAAGTTGCCAAGTTTAGGAAGACATGAGCATAGATCGAGTTAATGAAAATGCTGAACTTTAGATTCACATAGAGTTAACCTTAAGTCCCGCCAAATTTTAGGTTATCAGGTGATCAGGTTAAGAAAACATTCCTACTTGTATATTTTTTTGCACAAAAGATGATAAACATTGAGCTTCAAGTTTTAACACGACCAAGTTGAGACGTTTCTTAACAATCGTCTTTGTCCAATGAGAACGGACATGCATGGAGCTTCAGGTCCAAATGTGGCTAAGTTCATGCATTTTTCGACAATCTTTTTGTCTCGATGAGAGAGGACATATGATGAGATTTAGGTACTCATTCGATCAAATTTAGGCATTTAATCTTTGGTCTTCGTCATGACATGAGTAGGTGGACACCAAGCTGTACATCCTCATATGGATACGCTTAGCCAACATCATTAGCACATAAATCGCTTACGTTGGCCTTCATCTTATTCAATTTCGGTCAAAGTGGGGGCTAACTATAACTACCTAGTAAAGGTCCTTTAGTTTTATAAAAATCCTAAATGAAGAGATGAAAATATTCAAGGCAGAGTCTGTATGCACGTGATCTTGGTAGATATAGATCTAGAACCATACCTGTTGAACTGGTTGTTGGCGAACATAGAAGATTTCATCTTTACCTAAACGCTCCATAGAAATCAGGTCACTTCTAGTTTAAATTGGGCTAGAACCCATCAATTTGGGCTAGAACCCATCAATTTGGGCTCTTGGTCTAGACTAGGTTGAAACATGCTGGGACTCCCTTGTTTGGACTTGGATAAGACCACCCATATTGCTTGAGCCAATGTTAAGAGAACCAAACCTGCGATCAAACCATTTGGAGGAGTAAGTAAATGGATCAAGTAGTCTGATCAGTAGAATTGGTTTGGACTGTTTAGCCCGACTGAATGTCAAACTAGCCTGGAGTAATATTGACCTAGTTGACCTCATCACAATTGTCAAAACGACACTAATTTCTAAAATCAACAAATGTTTTCAATAGACATCTTAAGTATTCATTATTTTTGTTGTATTTCGTAAAGTCCCTTATAAATTTTTATCCGTAATTCTTATAAAAATAACACAATACACAAAATACACGAGTAAAACAAAAATTTAAAAATAGCCTTAATAAATTTCTTAGACAATATTATTAAATTAAATAAGACATATATATCACATAGTAAAAATAAGTAAGTCGATCCATCCCAACACACTATCCCCTCCCCCTCCAAAAAAAAAGAAAGAAGAAAAGGGGAACAAAGTCAAAAAATAGTGCGACTCCTACATATTGTAGAATAATAAGGTTGAAACCCCAGAGGCCTAGAATTTTCCCTACTACTTAAAGTCCCCTCTAGCATTAATGCCTTCAGCTACACAAAATTGCCTTCAATTTCTATTTTCAAAAGCTCCTACTTTCACTTCATCTACTCTCATAATCAAGGCCCCTATTTCTTCTACTCTCCTTTTCTCTCTATCTCTCTCTTCTCTAGATCCAAGTCCTCTACTGCCATTCCTATTTGCCCGATGAGTCGACAAATAATATATTGAAAAAGATTTTGCCAACACCGCAAAGGCAACCAGATCATGATGGTGATCAGTTCTTTGTGGTTTTTTTTTCTTTTTTTAACTTAAAAAGAAAGTCCTATTGATTTGTGATGTAAATTTTATGTTTACTTTTAAAACCCCTTTTCACTTGCAAGTGCACTAGATCAATTGTAGACTAGCGAGTATAGGATATCGATCTCATGAGGAACAATAACAATTTTCAATTTTAACTTTTCCAATTATAAAGAACAATTCAAGTGAGGAATTTAATTATGAACATGGATCAAAGAAACAAAAGAAAAGCAAATGAGTCAAGGAAATAGAGAGAAATTAAATAAGAGAAAGATCTAGAACTTTAGATTTCACCAATGATATAAATATTGAATTGCTAACTCAAATGGGATTTCAGTTAGTCTCGTGTTCAACTTAATCTACAAGCATTAGGCGATAAATTAAAAAGATGAATTATAATTATTGAGTGATATTATATATCTAGTAGTTCTATGTCTCATTCTTTGTAGACATAACTCATCTAATTTCTAGCACAAATTATTCAATTTTATCAATTATAATTTTAAATCCAATTGCATAACGTCATATTAGCCTACAAGGTTGAATATTCACTCAAGATAGCAAATTAAACTATTGTAATCAACATGAATAAACAATAGTATTAAGATGTATAAATAGGTTAATTTCAAACATAAACTCAAAACTATGCGATGTAAGAGACAAAAATAATCCCAAAAGAAATTAGCAATCAATATTATTAATCAAAGATCCATCCAAATCCTAGATGAGTATTTTAACCAGCCATAGTTAGCGAAAACACCATTGAAGTTGGTCTAGTCATACTTTCAATATTGGTACGTTTCACTTTCTATATCCAAACCTTGATAATCAATTACACAAAACTATAGAATTAAGTGTAAACTCTCAAATTTGACTCATAAATGAGGTCAGAAAAAAAAGAGAAAAATAGCTAATGAAGTTTGTTTTCTTCTAAACTCCTCAACCTAAACAATTTTGTCTTATAAAAAAGTCTCTCTAAAAATTGAAAGACAGAAGATGAGAGAATGGAAGAATGCTTAGATGCTTGGATGAGTGGATGAATGAATGGATGAATATTTGCTTCAACCTTGACCCCTTTTTATAGTAAAAATTCCACCTCCTTTGGTGCCAAAAAATTAATAAATTTCATTTAATTTCTTGGCTATTATGTTGCATGAGAAAATACTACTCTTTAGCTAAAAGTTAATATTGATTAATTAGTTTTGACTAGGTTGACAATTTACTCTTGTAGAAAATTAGGCACTTGAAAAAATGGAGTTGCTAGGATAGGTAGGCTCGTACGCCAGCTGGGCCGCGCAATTCAGGCCCAACTGGGAGGGGGAGACGGAGAGAGAAGGAGCAGGCTGATGGGCTAAGCCAACGGGCCACACAGAGGGGAGAAAGGAAAAGTAATGCAACCCTGGGTTGCGGCAACTAGGCCCACACGCGCTAGACTTTTTTTTCGTTTTCTCTTTTATTTTCCGTTGTTTTGTTGGGCTGAGCTCTTGAGCATTGTGTGCATGTGAACTTGGGTCAAAACCGAGTCGAATTGGTCAAGTTCATGCCCAAATTCTTTTTTTTATTTATAAATTTTCACTTGAAAATCATATGAAATATGCATTATTCTCTCATAAAATATATTTCAAAGACTTAAAAGTAGGTAAAATAGAGAGGAAATTCACATGTAAAATATGAGTTATCAACTTCCCCTCACCAAAACTTTGCTAGTCCTGGAGTAAAAAATAACAATAATGCATATATTCATTCAACTCATCAAGTAGAACAAGATTAGGGAAGAAATCAAGTATCCAGCTACATCTGTCCACTTAAAATCGTATGGATAAAATCACTACCAACCCATAACCCATCACTAAACATTTCTAACTTCAGCTATGTTTATAGGTCAGGGCTTAAGCAAATTAAGCACATAATGAAACCATGTAGCAAACCATAAGTACAAAATTTTACCCCACATAACAAAAATCATAAGAGCATCTTAAAATTAAGTCGCTAATGCTAAATAAAATTAGTCTCATTTTGTGATTTTTTTTTGAAATTTTTCAAAGGTTACTTGATCTAATGTGTTTTCTTGAATGGATAAAGATATAAATAAAGAAAACAACACTCAGATAAGCATTCAGTACATATTCAGGTAATTAAACATATGAATAGAGATAGAACATGAACATTGATACCAGCATCAGAACTTAATTAATTCAATTCACTTTATTTACTGATTGAAAGTAAATGGAGAAATCAATACTTACTAAATACTCATAATGACATTAAAAATGAGGTTACATCTCAAACTCAAAATCGGTTACATAGTGACATTAGCACAGTAAAAAATTTTGGCCTTTACTTAAAACTAGAAATAATCTCCAATGGGAATGGGTCACATGAATCAAATCGACATAATAAGAGTAGAACATGTATAATCAGATCACTCAAGCTCTTCCAAAAATCAAATTCATGGCCAAAGATTTTCAATTGTAAATTTTCCTCCAAAAATTTCATTTTGCCTCCCCCCTTCTCACACACCTAAATCTCACATTGTCCTCAATGTAGAAAATAATAATAAAAAGACAAATGGAGAAAAGAGCAGCACAATCTGACAGTATGAGGAAATCATTCCCATAAAAGCCCAACAATCCAACTCCAAAAGTACCTTCACAACCACCACTAACCACAATAGCCAAAAACCAAGTGAAGCATCACACTAAAAAACACAAGCACACCAAGAAGAAAACAAAAATAGAAGACTCAAACTTTCGTAAAAAGATTGGGTTGCCTCCGACAAGCGCGAAGTTTTATGTTTGCAGCCAGACAAGGTCCCACCACTAATCGTAGTAAATTGGTCTACTAGATTTATGGACTCAATCAAACTAGGCTCAATGTCATTAGTCACAACCGCTTTCAAACATTGGCTATTGACTATAAGAACTCGACCATCTTGGGCATCTAGAATTTGGACAGCCCCAGAGGGAAACACTTGTTGGACAACAAAAGGACCATCCCACCTAGATCTCAACTTGCCAGGAAATAACTTAAGCTTACAGTTAAAAAGCCAAACCTTTTGAACTAGGATCAAAAAATTTACAAGAAATCATTACATCAGGAAAAGCTTTAGCTTTGGCTTTATAAATCTTAGCATTCTCGTAGGCCTCATTATGCAATTCATCCAACTCATTCACTTGAATCCTATGGTTAGAACTCGCTTGTTTCATATCAAAATTAAAAGCTTTAATAGCCCAAAAAGCACAGTGTTCTAATTCAACTGGCAAGTGACAAGCCTTACTAAAAAGTAGCTGTTAAGGAGACATCCCTATGGGAGTCTTATAAGTAGTACGATAGGCCCATAAAGCATCATACAATCTCAGAGACTCGTGTTTCCTATCAGGTCGAACTATTTTCGTAAGTATAGACTTAATCTCATGATTAGACACCTCAACCTGACTATAAGTCTGAGGGTGATAAGGGGTAGCTACTTTGTATAGAATATTTTATAAGCAAAGCCTCTAAAGAGCAATGACAAAAGTGACTACCTCCATCATCAGTAAAAGCTCTAGGGGTCCCATATTAATAAATATGTACGCTTTCTCAAACTTGGCCACAACCTTGTGGTCATTGATCCTAGTAACTAGAGCTTCCACCCACTTTGACACATAATCAGTAGCAACGAATATGTAAACAAAACCACAAGATGGGGGAAAGGGACTCATGAAATCAATGCCCCACATGTCAAATATCTCAACAATCAGAAAATGAGAAAGAGGCATCATATCACAATAGGACAGGGCACCCATACGTTGACAACGCTCACAAGCAAGACAAAAACGGTGAGCATATCTAAACAGAGTGGCCCAAAAGAACCCACTTTGTAGGAGCTTAGTAGTTATCCTATGATTCCAAAGTGATCACCGCAAGCATAAGAGTGATAAAAAGTCAGAATACTGTGAATTTCACTCTCAGGGACACACCTATGCACCACTTGGTCAAGACAATGTTTAAAAAGATAATGGTCTTTCAAATAATAATGCCTTACGTGTGAGATGAATCTATCTTTTTCTTGTTTGGACCAGTGAGGAGGAATCTTTCCAGCAGCAAGATAATTCACAATGTGAGCAAACCAAGGGAGAGGGGCATGTGGCACAGCAAATAGTTGCTCATCAAGAAATGGTCAGAAAATCTAAGTAAGTTATCAATATACTCAATAAAGATTCTAGAAAACTGGTCCACAACTGAATTTTCATAACCATTCCTATCTTTTATTTCAATATCAAACTCTTGGAGCAGCAAAATCAATCCAACAAGTCTTGGTTTGATGTCATTCTTGGCCAACAAATGCTTTAATGCAATATGATCAATAAACACAATCACTTTTGAACACATAAGGTATGGACGAAGTTTCTCAAGTGCAAATACTATAGCTAGCAACTCTTTTTCAGTAGTAGAATAATTCTTTTGAGCATCACTTAGAGTTCTACTAGCATAGTAAATGACATGAGGCATTATATCCATCCTTTCACCCAAAATAGTCTGAATAGCAAAATCAGATGCATCACACATAATCTCAAAAGGAAGAGAAAAATTAGAGGGCTGCACAATAGGGGCTAACATCAATAAATTGAAGCTTTTTTAAAACTTTCACACAAGATTTATCAATCACAAAAGGAGCATCTTTGGTATGAAGATTAGTAAGTGGGTGAGCTACTTTACTAAAATTCTTAATAAATCTCCAGTAGAAACCAGCATGACCAGAAACGTTCTGACTTGCTCTACATAAGAAGGAATCGGTAAATTAGAAATCAGATTAACCTTGATTTTATCAACCTCAATTCCACTTTTAGATACGTGTGACCTAGCACAATCCCTTCTTGGACCATTAAATAACTCTTTTCCAACTCAAGACAAGAATCGTTTCTTTACATCTTTTCAGCATAGTGGATAAATTAGCAATACACACATCAAAGGAAGAACCAAAAACAGAGAACTCATCCATAAACACCTCCATAAAATTATCAATATAATCAGAAAATGTGACCATCATGCATCTTTGAAATGGGGAATGGGCATTACACAACCCAAAAGGCATCATCCGATAGGCAAATGTACCCGATGGGCATGTAAAAGCCATTTTCTCTTGGTCCTCGGGATATATAGGTATTTGGTTGTAACTAAAATATCCATCCAAGAAATAGTAGAAACTTTGTCCAGCTAATTTTTCTAAAATTTAATCAACAAATGGGAGGGGAAAATGGTCCTTTATAGGGACAAAATTCAGCTTTCTGCAATCAGTGTACACCCTTCACCCTGTGGTCTATGTAGTATAGTTCACCTTTATTATTTTTAACCATAGTTAATGCCAAATTTCTTAGGGACCACTCAAACTGGATTGACTATCAGAAATAGGGTAGCTAATGCCTACATCTAAAAGCTTTAATACCTTTTTCTGAACAACTTCTTTCAGGTGGGGGTTCCGTCTATGGTGCATTTGCCCAAAAGGTTTGACATCATCCTCTAAATAAATTCTATGCATGCAAATAGTTGGACTAATCCCTTTCAAATAAGCAATCGACCACCCAATAGCACCCTTATGATTAGAGAAGACATGAATCAACTCTTTCTCTTGATAGCAAAATAAAAGAGAAGATACAATGACAGTAGGGTCTCTTCAGGGCCTAGAAACACATACTTGAGTAAATCAGGGAGAGGCCTCAACTCAAGTTTAGGTGGGGACACAGCAGAATGTGCTATAGAAGAACTACCCAAAGGTGGAAGGGGTTCATAAGTGGACACCCAGGAGCAAGACTCAAAATGAGGATTGGAATCTGGAGCAGAATTCATCTCATCTATTATACTTTCTAAGTCCAACAATCTTAAATCCCTATGGGAAAGATAGGTTCCCAAGGGATCCTTGCTCAGAATAGCATGTAAAGCTTCTACAATCATTTCAACAATCACATCAACAAAGAAGCATTTAGATTCATTTTCAAACACAGTCTGAGAAGAAGCCTAACCCTCATGTTCATCACTGAGACATCCATCACTGCCAACCTACAGTTGATAGTGGCATTAGCTATGTCTAGGAAGGAACGTCCTAAAATAATAGATATTTACTTAGAAGCTTGACTAGAGTTCATGTCTAACACAACAAACTCAATAGGAAAGAATCCTTTATCAATCTAAACTAAGATATCATCTATTCGCCCCCTAGGAGTCCTCGTTGACCTATCAATAGGCTAAAGGGTACAGTTGGAAGGTTTTAGTTCACCCAATTCCAACTCTAAGTAAACAAAATATGGTATTAAATTAACACTAAAACCCAAATCCAAAAGTACCCTTTCAATTTTATGATTACCAATATAGTATGAAATAGTGGGAACACTAGGATCTTTGAACTTAGTGAAGTGTCAAATTTCAAAATCAAGCTCACTTGTTCACTTCGAAGAACTTTTTTAGACTTGTCATATTTAGATTTCTTCTTAAAAGTGCGTATGTCTTTAAGGAACTTAGCATAAGTCAATCCCTTCCAAGAGGGGAAGATTGACCTTAAATTACTTAAAGATTTGTAAAATGTCATCTCTTTGCTTATCTTTCTTAGAAGTGAATGGTGCATCCAAAGTTTATGGGCAAGAAACCCTTTGCTTATATGTGACAATGAGGTCAAACATATCAGGGGAAGGGGATGGGTGGTTTTCCTTTTTAGTTTTAAGGTCACTCTCAATGGTCTAAGTCTTTCATCTTTGGCATGTTCAACTTACCTATTATCTACTTCTTTACCACTTCTCACTCACCTTATTATCTACTTCTTTACCACTTCTAAGAGCCATTACAACTTTCAACTGTTTAAATTGTTGGCCTTTAGGGTTCTATATGGAATGGCTTGAAAGTTTTCCTTCTTTTCTTTTACCTATAGCAATGACTAGTTGTCCAAGTTAGATTTCTAATTTAGCTATAAGTTGTGAGTGGGAGTCAACAATATGTATTTTGGACTCAATTCCTTCGACCTTAGAGTCAACATTTTGCACAATAGAAGTCAAGGTACCAGGAGCAAAAATTACATTGTCTATATCAGAGCTCCCAAAAGGAGCTTTATGAGAAGGGGGAGCATATCTCTGGTTTTGGAAACCACGAGGGGTAGGTCAGCTAGACGAGGCTTGAAGATTCTCAACATTTTTAGACCTCTATGAAAAATTAGGATGATTTTTTCAACCATGATTATAAGTATTAGAATAAAGATTATTGGTGGAAGGAAATCCTTGGACAGCATTTACTTGTTCAGTCACACAGTCAGACTTACTAACACAAGAATCAACATAAGCATGCATGGGACTAACACGAACACATATCTTGCATAAAGGGGGCATTAGACACTTTGTTCATGAATAACAATTGATTAAATTTCTTAATTAAAGCATCAACTTTACTAGAAAGATCCATTGAATATGAAACCTTACAAATCTCCCCTTTACTTCCCAATTGGCTAGGCAAATCAGAATGTGCCTATTGTGCTTAAATGTTCAAAAAACTCCCAAGCTTTTTCAGGAGTTTTATACAAGAGACTACCTCCAGAAGATGCTTCAACCATCTGCCTATTGTGCTTATCTAAGCTAGAATAAAAACTTAGACAAGTTGCCACATAGGAACCTCATGATGAGGACAACTCTACAATAACTCTTTAAACCTTTCACAACTTTCATGTAGTTCTTTATTTTTATTTTGTGAGAAAGTGGTTATAGCACGTCTTAAGACAATCAGTTTGCCAATTGAGAAAAACTTTTTCAATAATTTCTTTTTCATTTTATCCGAAGTGGTGATGTTTGTCTTAGTATCCAACCAAACTTTAGCTTTATCTTTCAAAGAGAAAGGAAAAAGACACAAATGAAGAGCATCACTAGAGACATTAATCAAGAAGGCAATATAACATATCTCTAAAAATGCATCAATATACTTGAAAGGAATTTCATACTCTAGTCCATAAAAGGACGAAACCATTTGGATGAGAGAATGCTTAATCTCAAATGGCACTGTAGCAATGGGCATACGGGTAGTCGTAGGTAAGTCATAAATGATGGGAGTGAAATACTCCTTAAGTTGTTTAGGTGGAGTTTGTTCTTCAACCATCTTTTTCTTAGATTCACGTTTCTTAGCTCTTATCCTACTAAGAGAACATTCAATTTTAGGATTATATTCTTCAAGTTCTAACAATAAAGAACATCTACTATACATATATACTCAAACAATCAAGGGAATAGAAAGAGATCACCGCCACAATAACCACCAAACAAAATAAGAAGAAAGAAAAAAAGGAATGAATAAAAGAAAATAAAAGAAAGATCTAAAGAAAAAAAAAATAAACGAATAAAAGAAAAAAAATAAATGAAATGAAATAAAAGCGAGGAGATTGTTAGATTATAAAATAGTTGGACTAGATTAGATTAGATTAGAAGGGAAGGCAGAAAATGGATAAATTAGAAGGGAATGGGAGAACAAAAATAAAATGGTTAGATTAGGAAGGAAAGTGAAATAAAATAAAATTAAATAATGAACAAATAAAAGGGATGGGGGTGGAAAATAAAGAAAAAAAATAAAATTGTTAGATGAGATGGGAATAGGGGAAAAAAATAATAAACAAACAAATAAAAAGAATAAAAGGAAGAGGAAATTCAAAAATCATAATTCGTACCCTGGCAACGGTGCCAAAAACTTGATGTGGATTTTAGATTTAGTTTTAAAACCCTTTTTAATTGCAAGTGCAGAAGATCAATTGTAGACTATCGAGTATTGGGTGTCGATTCCACAAGGAACAATAACTATTTTCAATTTAACTTTTCTAATTATAAAGAATAATTCAAGTGAGAAATTTAATTATCAATATCGATCAAAGAAGCAAAAATAAAAAAAAATACAAATGAGTCAAGAAAGTAGAGAGAAATCAAATAAGAGAAAGATGTAGAACTTTAGATTCCACAAATGATACAAATATTGAATTACAAACTCGAATGGGATTTCAATTAGTCTCTTGTAGATCCTAAACTACAAGTATGTAACACCGCAGCCCCTAGGGCCGAAAGCGTTACGTGTGCTTAACTTTCGTCCTAAATTCTGGGACGAAACAGACAGAGTTTCCCCTAAAAACTGACCGTTTCCCAGGCTTACAACCTTACATTATATCCCTGCAATACAAAAAGGGTACTAAATATCACCAACAGCTCAACGGCTACATGCCAGAGTCCACAACTCTACAGGCCACATGCCCGGAGTATACAGAACTTTCTATTTTTCATAAACTTTACAAGAAGATAAATAATTACATAACCTTACAAACATAGTCGACATTACATAACGATATCATAAACACACCAGTAGAGTTCAAACAAGTCCACTCTGGGCGCTCCATGCATCAGTCACATACTTGTGGATCTGGGGAAAAAGGGGGAAAGTAATGGGAATGAGCAACCACCGCTCAGTGAGTAAACCCTCTCTCCCAAAACATACTTAAAATACATATTAACTTACGAAAGCCTTTCGTAAATCATTTTAGTTGAAGAGCTTACACATAATACGTCATATTCAAAGCATGAATCAAGTGAAGGAATAGTCATACTCAAAAGCTTAACTTTAGTAGAAACCGTACATAATAAAGTTACGTAAACCCAGAAACATAGCATAAAAGGGGTTTTACACATAAGTTTCACTTACCGAAAAACATACATAGTAACTTATTCATGTGAATGAGGAGACTAGACTCTTAGAGGTACTTTGTTACCGCCATCCCGAGTCGGCCAAACTTGAGCGACAACATACGCCTATCCGGATAGACATCATACCATGCTGAGACATAATTTTCATACATAGACTTCAGGCGGGAATCAAACCACCATCCCTGAATCTATCATAACATAACATATGTGATACCAGGTAGGAACTAAGCCACCATCCCTGGGTCTCAGACTTAAGCTTAAAGTTTCTAGAGTAGCTCCTCCACGTATACATAGACATAAACATAATCATTCGTACACATACATACTTATACATAGACATAAACATAATCATTCGTACACATACATACTTATACTTATTCATATATATATCTTAGGAGCTTATAACCTTCATACACATAAATACTTACATACACATACATACTTAGTAGACAAAACATACTTATACTTATTCATATATAGGTCTTATGAACTTAAAACCTGAAAACATAATTTTCTTACAACTTTAGCTTTAGGCAAACAAGAAAGGCCTCTTAAAATATGGTGAGTATTCTCACTCACGATTCAAAACTTGGGTAGTTACTAGCATGTACTTCAAAGCTAGGATTCGCAATACACAACCCTAATTGCCCTTTTTAAGATCGTTTCAACCCTTTTAAATGCAAAAGAATGAATTTGATGCAAATCAAGTTTACTAACTCATAATCGATTTTGCAAATAGTTTAAAAGCTTTTCATAATCGAAATAAATTTGCTAACGTGTAAACTACTTGGTGAAACACGTTTACGAATTCATTTCTAACTTAAAAGTTTCGTAAAAACGTAATTAATTTGCTAAATCGTAAAACGATTTCGTTTCTAACTTAAAAGCTTCGTAAAAACGTAATTCGTTTGCTAAATCGTAAAACGATACTCGTTTGAAACATAACGTGTTTAGTTAATGCTTAATTCAAACTAAGTTTGAAGCTTAAAAGCTTCTTATAAATGCTATAAGTTTATTGATACATAAATCGATTTCCTTTGAAACTTCAAAACTTCTTAAAAACGTAATAAGCTTGTTAAGTCGTAAAACGACTGAATTTTCAATTTACAAGTTTCATATAAACGTAATACGGCTACTAACTCGCAAAATGATTTTGTTTTAAATTTAAGAAACTTCTTATAGACGTAAAACGTTTGCTAGTTTGTAAAACGACTTCATTTTTGACTCAAAAGCTTTTTAAACACGTAATACATTTATTAACTTGTAAAACGACTTCACTTTTGACTTAAAAGCTTCTTATAAAGGTAACACGTTTACTAAATCGTAAAACGACTCAATTTTCAACTAAAAGGCTCTTTATAAACATAATAAGGTTGCCTAATCACAAACGACTTTGCTTCTAACTTGAAAGTTTTGCTAAATCATACAAACGACTTCTTCTAACTTGGAAGCTTTGCTAAATCATAAAATCGACTTCGTTTGTTTACGAACATAATAAGGTTGCTTATAAACATAATAAGCTTAATTCATTTGTTTGTCCACACATACAATCGAATACATACAACAACTTCGAATTAGCATCTCGAGCATAAATCACCAAAATTGATTCGAATCGATGCTAAACATATATAACTCACTTCGAATTAACACCTCAAGCATAATTCACCCAAATTGATTCAAATCGAAGCTAAACATGTATAACTCACTTCGGATTAACACCTCAAGCATAATTCACCCAAATTGATTCGAATCGAAGCTAAACATGTATAACTCACTTCGAATTAACACCTCAAGCATAATTCAAGATGAACATGTATAACTCACTTCGAATTAACACCTCAAGCATAATTCACCCAAATTGATTTGAATCGAAGCTAAACATATATAACTCACTTCGAATTAACATCTCTAGCATAATTCACCCAAATTGATTCGAATCGAAGCTAAACATATATAATTCACTTCGAATTGACATCTCTAGCATAATTCACCCAAATTGATTCGAATCGAAACTAAACATATATAACTCACTTCGAATTAATATCTCTAACATAATTCACCCAAATTGATTCGAATCGAAGCTAAACATATATAACTCACTTCGAATTAACATCTCTAGCATAATTCACCCAAATTGATTCGAATCGAAGCTAAACATATATAACTCACTTCGAATTCACATCTCAAGCATAGTTCATAATGATAATGCATATATACTTATAACTACCAATCCAATAAACTGATTCATATAATTATTATGCGAAATCCTTAAAATAGGAGAGATTAAAGGTTTACCCACCTCGAATCCAAGCTATTTGCGTGCAAATTGGCTAGGTTGAAGCTGAATTCGAACTCCACACACTCAAGAAATTCGGCTGCCTTTGCGTGAGGTTCGAACACCACCAAACCCAAAACCCTAACTCACGATTTCTGATGAAATTAAACGCAATTAGGAAGAATCTAGGTCAAGAATACAACTTATAGATGAAGGAAGAATTCGAAATCACCTTGCATGCACCGAGGTTGCCGGGCATTCGGCTGGTTCTTCGCAGAAATCCGCCCTGCTTGCGCCCGACTTTTGGCTCAGCCACGCGTAAGAGACTCGCCGACACCTGGGTTGGTCAGGTTGGGGCTCGATTTGGCCTGTCGTGGGGCGTGGATGGAGGAGAAGCGAAGGAGGAGGTGAGGAACAGGGAAGGTAGAGCAGTGTCGGGAAGAAGAAGAAGAAGAAGAAGAAGAGAGAGAATGTCGCGGGGGGGGGGAGTCACCCATGGAGAGGAAGGAGCAAGAAGAAAATAAGTCGCGCGAAAATGACTAAAATACCCCTCCCTATCTCTTTCTTTTTGTCCCAAGCTGATTCACATACGATAACGCTAGTTTAATTCGTAAACTGATTTCTAAACCCAAATCGATAATATAATTCTTCATCAACTATTCGTTCCCAAATCTATCTAGGTTCGATTTAATAACATCGAACTACTTCCAAGGTTGACGGGTATTCAAGTAAAATTTTTCAACCCAACAGGCATAATGTTCATTAAACAAGTACGACAAAACTCCGGGTCTCACAAAGTATTAGGCCATAAATTAAAAAAGACGAATTATAATTATCGAGTGATATTATTTATCTAGTAGTTAGTATGAATCGTTCTTTTTAGACATCACTCATCTAATTTCTAGCATAAATTATTCAATTTTAACAATTATAATTTCAAGCCCAATTGCATAACGCCATATTATCCTAAAAGGTCAAATATTCACTTGAGATAATAAATTAAACTATTGTAATCAACATGGATAAACAATAGTAGTAAGATGCATAAATAAGTTAATTTCAAATATAAAATCAAAATTATGCAGTGTAAAAGACAAAAATAACCCAAAAGAAATTAGTAATTAATATTATTAATCAAAGATCCATCCTAATCCTAAATGAGTATTTTAGCCGGCCATAGTTAGTGAAAGCACAATTGAAGTTAGTCTAGCCATACTCCCAATATTATTATATTTCTCTTATTATGTCCAAACCTTGATACTTAATTGCACAAAACTATAGAATTGAGTGTAAACTTTCAAATTTTGACTCACAAATGAGGTGAGAAAAAAATGAGAAAAATAGCTAATGAAGTTTTGTTTCTTCTAAACACCTCTACGTAAATGATTTTATCTTACAAAAGACTTGTTAGATTTTAATCCACAAGGACACAAGAGGGGGGGTGAATTGTGTCTACCAATTTTTCAAACTGTTTCAAAAACACTCGTGAGAACTGTTTGGAGTAAGTGTTTCTAGTGAGACAGAAACCAAACTTATTTCAGAACACTCGTGAGACCTGTTTGTGATGCGTGTTCTCAGTGAAACAGAAACGAAAGTAATTGCGGAAATAGTAAAGGAGACACAATATTTTTACGTCGAAAACCTCCTCTGGCCCAACTAAGGTGTAAAAACCACGACCTACCACTATAGGATTTCAGTAACACTTTCACTAACGGGTCGAACACGTTACAACCATAACACATGTAACTTAGTCTACCCAAGACTCTCATTACAAACACACATCCAAAGTCTCCCAAGACTTAGACAAGCTCACACGGACAACACGTCCACCGTCTCCTAAGAGACCTCCTCCAACTTGGACAAATACTCACGAACACAATGTCCACGCATCCCCTAAGAGACCACGTCCAACAACTTGGACAACCTCTATTCACGATGGCAG
Organism: Selenicereus undatus; assembly: GCA_017589665.1. NCBI lineage: Eukaryota > Viridiplantae > Streptophyta > Magnoliopsida > Caryophyllales > Cactaceae > Selenicereus > Selenicereus undatus. The sequence goes on from JACYFF010031956.1 coordinate 81,052,376, forward strand.
AAAAGAGATAAAGAACACCTTACTTGAATGATTCTAAATAAGCTAAGTGTAAGGTACAATACAACTCCTATTATGCCAATAATGAAGACTCAATTAAGCGCACACTTTAAAGGTTTTTCTCACAGAAAAATTCATACTCAGAAAAGCAATTTTAGCACTTGAATAATCGTGAAAAGCCCTTGAAAAACCTTGCCTGAAGAGATGAGAAACGAGTGCTTATATACCCACGAAAAAGCAAGGATTTGATTTCCATAATAACTTTGAAAATACTCAGTGTCTTAAAAGGAATTAAATCCTTCAAGAATTTATCTTTTTAGGAAATCATATCTTTTAAGGATAAGATAAAATCTTTTGAAAAATCCTTTAGGAGACCAATATTATTTAGGAAAGTACTCTTTCTAAAACACAATATTATCAGAAAATCGATCCTAAATATATTAGGAATTTTGGCAGTGGAAAAACTCTTGAAAATCTTTGAAAACCGATTTCTGCACTCGCTGCCCTCAGAACACTGCAGACCTGTTTGCTCAATTGTTCTGAGCAGTGTTCTGAGTCAACTTAAATAATTCCTTCATAAATAGAGGGATGCGTGTATGTGAAGGAAAAATCCTTATCCCTTTAGTATTCTTGTGCTACAAGGAGACCAAGGAGGTGAGAACTCTCCTTTCCAAATTGAAGTAGGAAATCCCTCAATCTTTCCTATTTTCTTATCATTCCAAAAATAAGATTTTGGTGGACATTCTTTGCAAAAAACTAGAATCAAATCTTTTGACAAATATTTGCAATGGAAGAAATCCTTTTTGACTCTAATACCATTAGGAAAGTTATTCCTAATTTATTTCTTGAAAAAACGACAGTCCAAAAATCCTTTTTAAAAAATCATTGAAAATCGGATTTAAATTCCAACCTCAGAACACTGCAGTCATTGCCTGTTCTGAGACGTGTTTCTGAGTCACCAAAAAGCCTTTCAAGGTGTATGGAAAATTGAGTATCTTCTTACTGGCATATTAACAAGAATCTAAGCTAGTATATACACATTCAATCCTAAGACTCTGCTGTCAACTGGACTTCTTATGTAGGTCCATGCTTCCACTCCTAGACCTGGTTGGAGGGAGTGCTCTCAAAGTCTTCTTCCATAGTTCCATGCAACCACTCCTGGAACTGTTCTGAGGAATGTTCTCAGTTTCTAGGCTCAATTCAAACTCCTCCATGTATCTTCCGAATCCTGTCTTAACATACAACTCAAGTACAACACATAAGTCACAGCATATTGACTAGGGCATTTGGATTGTTATCATCAAAACCTTATACATTAATTGAGTCAACAATTTCTCCCTTTTTGATGATGGCAAACCAAATGACCTTAAGTCAAAAACAAGAGTCGAAATAGGGCAAGATATGCTTGTGCCAGAATGAATAGAGTCAAAACTTATGCAAGGCACACAAGTAAGAGGAACAGTAGTGAGAAGTTAACTTAAACTGGACAAACTAGTTAGGACTAAGGTCATGCTTATCTTCCCCCTTTTGACATCATCGAAATAGGGTATAGTAGGTCGAAAGGTCTGAATCCAATATGGATGCAATCACCACCCAACGGGTAATGTGGGAAATGGCAGCGATACACTTAAGCATACAATACAGTAAGGATATTGGCCATCCGAATCACGCACAAACAAGTACTAGAAGAAACAAACACAAGTAGAGCATTCAAGCACAAACCATCCAAAAACAGTCACAAACAAAAATCAAAAATACACAATGTCAAGTGTTTGTAAAAGTCTGGGAACAGTGTGGAAAACAGGCATAAGAACAGGGCTAAGATGATGGAGGAGGGAATTTAGCCTTGAGCAGATAGAGCACTCAGAATATCCTTATGGCGTTTTGCATTTAAGACCTTCTCCTCTAAGAGTGCTTTCTTCATGTCAGCGATCTCTCCCTTCAAATTGAGCTGATCCTGGAGTATAGTATCGAAGGTTGGACCACTAGAACTAGATGGCGCACTGAGAACAGGGCCAATGGATGTTTGGGACCCCTGTTCTGAACCTGTATTGCCGCCCTTTTTCACTTTGAATCCACATGCAACTAAAGTACTGTGCCCTATGTCATCAGTAACTTGGTAGCCGACTCTCTTCTGTAGAGGAATCCCAAGGTGCTCAAATACAGAAGTGAGCAAAAACCCATGTCCCATATCATGATCCCTTATATGTTGGCTATTCTTCCTATATGGCTGATCATGATGGCAGGGAGGTTGATTTTTTCACCCCGATTAAGTAAATCAGTTAGGCACATGTCCATGAGATCAGCAAGGTTGCGTCCCTAACCTCGGGGAATGATGTTCTTGATAATAAGCCAAAATAGTAGACGATGCAAAGGCATCATTTCCCGCTTCTGCACAGATCGGGATAAAGATAAATTGGGTTTCTGGGCTAACTTTTGGGTCAACTCTAATAGCCTCTCATCTCCAAGAGTACTCTTGTCCTCTTGGACATACACATCAAAACCTTCAGCAGGGACACTAAGCATTTCACCCAAATCACTAGCATCAAAACGAATCTTATGGCCATTAACTGTGCTTGTCACCAATCCATTGGTGACAGCACAATTCGCATAAAACTCAGCCAAGTTTGGGACAGAACATCCTTGGTGAGTGTGGGTGAATAACTCCAACCATCCTTGTCTCTCTAATTTCTCCAAGAACACCCCAAGCCCCTATTCCTGAAAGTAAGCAACTTTAACCACTTTCCCCGTCACCACAGACTTCTGAAGAAAGTGTTCAACCTCTCCTTGGGTGTCATATTTTTCCTAACTTTCTTCTTCTTGGGTTCATCATACTCTTCACCCTGTTCGGACACCTGTTCGGGGGTTGATCATTTCCGGCCAGATTTTTGTGAGGGTAATGGTCTGGTGGGTGTTTTGGAGGGTGTTTTGGTGGGTGTTCTGGTGGGTGTTTTGGAGGATGTTTTGGTGGGTGTTTTGGTGGCTGGTTGGTCTTTGGAACAGGTCTCTCTACTGTATCTACGGGAAGTGGTAGAATAGGAGCAGGACCCGAACTTCTTGTTCGTCGTCTATACAGTGAGGTATTGAGTGGGACACTGGGAGTAGTGGTGGTCTTTCTTTGGCATTTGAGTCCTGGTTTTGTAGTTGTGGTTCTTTTGAACCGCAAAGGGAGTCCATCCTCATTTATGTCCTTCACCACTATCGGATTAGTGTTAGGAACAAGTTCCTCATCAATATAATCAACAAAGTCCACAAAATCAACTAATCCGTAATACTGATTATCTTTAGAATCCCCAACCAATTTATACTGATTTTCTTCAATTTGGGATTTGGCTACACTTGGATCTTAAACTACCAACTCCTATCCTGCTATAGGGTTTACAGTGGGTATAACCTCTCGGTCCAATCCGACTGACTGTAGATCTAGACTCTTCAAGAATCCAGACTCTTCAAGAATCCAAAAGGAAAAGGATTTATAGAGTAAGAAGGTGAGGGAGAGGTTCCCATACCCGTAGAGTTGTCGGCCAGTTGTAGGGGTGCCGCCATTGTTGTGGTAGAGCTTCCCGGTTGCCTTTTGCTTGTCAATTTAGCACGCAAGGAGCGAGGGTGAGTAGTCTTGCGCCTAGAGGAAGTAGAGCTGCCGCGAGTTTGTGCCATAGGAGGAGAATGGAGGTCGAATTTTGTGAGAGGAAGGAAGGATTGGGTGTTTAGTGTGGTTATGGAGGAGGAGAGAGAAAAGGAAATTTTGGGGGTTTGAAAAAGAAAAGGGTATACGGCTTTTTGGTTTTGGGGAGGAAAGAGAAACGGTCGGCTGATTTAAATGCCCCTTTTTTAATTTTTTAATTTTTAAACGTGTCACTTGACAATGTATAATCCGAATAGTCATCAGAACTGTTCTCACAGCCTGTTCTTACTGCTAATTGTTCGGTGACTCAAGACAATAAGGGCAATATCATTAGATCTCAGCAAGTTATATTCCACACATATGCCAATAATAGCACAGAAATTGAAAGCATCCATGGCGTCAATTTATTTGGCCTAAGAATCCTTTAACTAGTCAATCATTGGGGGTTAAACAAGCAAGCTCAAGTCCCTTTAATCATACCCAATTCAAGTCTATTCATCTCAAATTGTTCTCTACTTAATGCGTTGCTAAACATATCAGCAATTTGTCTATCAGTGGCACAAAAATTCATTAAGATTAACCCTTTTCAACATTGTCTCTTAAAAAGTGGTGACGTATGTCAATATGCGTAGTCCTTTTGTGTTGACAAGGGTTCTTGGCAATGTTAATTGCACTTATGCTGTCACAGAATATAGGAATGCACCCAGTGTCAATACCAAAGTCCTTGAGTTGTTGTCTTATCCACAGTAGTTGAGCACAACAAGAAGCAGCTGCCACATACTCGGCTTTTGCTGTGGACATGGCAACAGTGTGTTGTTTCTTGGTTGCCCAAAATACCAAACAGGGTCCAAGATAATGAGCCATACTTGAGGTGCTTTTTCTTTTAACCGAAAATTCAGCATAATCAGCATAACAAGTGCAAATGTTTCCTCATAATCGATCTCTTCTTCTTGGTTATAGCCCTAAACCATTAGTCTGGCCTTGTTCTGAGTAGTTGTTCTGAACTCATCCAATTTGGTTTGGACAACCACTTGGTACCAATTATCGATCTGTCCTTAGGTTGTGGTTCAAGATGCCAACCCTTTTCCTTTCGAGCTGATGAAGCTTTTCTTACATGGCAGTAACCCAGTGAGAATATGCAAGAGCTTCATGAACACTTTTTGGCTCAATGTTAGACAAAAAGGCATAGAAATTACAAAATTTTTTGAGTTAAGATCTGGTTTGCACTCTTGTGTTAATATCATATATAATCTAATTAAGGGTGCGAACTCTGATGCTTCCAAGCTCATAGAGTACGAGGAGCCGCAAACAGTCTGTCCTGAACACCCAATGAAACAGGGTCTGGATCTGTTCTAGAGCCTGTTCCCACAGCTGTTCAGGAAGTTTCAGGATGAGTGGATCGGTTTTGTCCCAATTCAGGTTCAACAGAGCTTCCCCCTGATCGGTTGGCTTCCTGTCCACCTTCCAGATTTTCAGATCCAGAACTTGTTTCACCTTCAGGAGGCATACCATTATGTACCATGGAGTTTTGAGTGAGAGGTCTCTTCTCATAAGGCCAAGTTCAAACTCTTCATTCTGCATATCATGCTCAATCAGGAAGTTAGTTTCATCAAACAATACATGCACATTGTTGTGTTGCTTCCCCCTCAGCATAACATCTCTAGTAATGATATTGGTAATCAAGTATTGATCTAAAGAGAACCTAATGTGATTACCTCTATCATACACTAGAGACACACTTAGCAAATTATGTTGTAAATCATCAACCAAGTACACATTATCTATAGAGTGAAAGAGTGATTTACCTATCTTACCTATACCGGCAATTTTCCCAGACTTGTCGTTCCCAAATGCCACTCTCCCTCCATCAAAGGTTGTAAGTGAGAGGAAGTTTGATCTATCTTCCGTCATGTGCCTCGAGCAACCACTATCCAAGAACCATAGTTGGTTTCTTCCTCTCACTTTAGCCTGCAAAACAGCTAAGTGTTTGTCTTGGGAACCCAGATCCACTTGGGTCCCATTTTCTTTGACATGGAAGTTAACTCATCCTTTTTAATCCACATTTGTTTAACATATAGTGAGTTTCCTTGCATGGCCCCTTTTCTCAAAGGGCAAGTGTGCTGATAATGACCAGCCTTTCCACAGTGAAAATAGATTATATTTTCTTGAAGTCCAACATACTTCTTGTCTACTAGCTTAGTGAAAGGTCTATTCACAGATCCTAATCCCCTTTTATTTTTGGTATGGTGAGTGGTTAGATAATTAAGGGCTTCTGAGGAACTGTTCCAGCACCTGCTCTGAGCGAGGTCAGATTTGACCTTATAAGCATGTGCTTCTGAGGAACTGTTCCAGTGCCTGTTTTGAATGAGGTTCGACCTTATAAGCTTTTTCAAGCAGTTGGTTATTTTCACTCACCAAGGATTCTAGCCTAAGTTTCAGTTCTAGAGACTCACTTTCCAGTCTTGTAAGATCAGAGTTAAATTCTTTTTCTCTTGTGTTCATAAGGTGCTTAAGTGCATCAAGGTTATTACCAAAGGCAAGGCTCTTTTCTTTTGCTTCAATTTTTTCACACTTGAGAATTTCATTCATATGTTCAAGTTCTTTTAGCGTGTCAAGATCCTTGCTTAAGGAAAAAGCTTTTTCATCTTTTTCAGAGGTGAGAATCTCATTTGCTTGCTCAAGTTTTTGTATGGTTTTTTCAAGCATTCGGACATCCCTTTTTAACTTGGAACAAGTATCTTTAAGCATACAATTCTCAGTGCTTATTTCCTTACATTCATCCATTAAGGAAAACAGTAATTTCAGAATTTTTCTTTTGTTAAAACCACTTACCTTTTCCTTGAATTGAGACATGGTTTCATCTGATTCTGAATCAACTTCGGATTCGCTTTTGGCCATGAGTAACAGTGCTTCAGCTTTGTCTTGGGAGCTATCATCTTCTTCTGAAGTTTCACCCCATGTTGCCACCATAGCTTTAGTGAATTGCTTGGCAATTCCACTCAGCTATGATTTCTTTTCGTGGTTTCGGAACTGTCCTGACGCCTGTTCTTTCTTCTGCATGGGGCAATATTTTACAATGTGGTCATGTTTTCCACATCTGAAACATCTAGAGGTTTGGTCTTGGTCGCTGTTCCGTGTTTTGCTGATATTCCCCTTCTTGATGCTCTTTCCAACCTTCTTGAAGATTCCTTGTGGTGTACTCATCTTTTCAGGATCTCTCAAGGTGTTAGCCTAGGTGTGATAACTCCGCTCTGATACCACTTGTTAGATTTTAATCCACAAGGACACAAGAGGGGGGTGAATTGTGTCTACCAATTTTTTGAACTCTTTCAAAAACACTCGTGAGAACTGTTTGGAGTAAGTGTTTCTAGTGAGACAAAAACCAAACTTATTTCAGAACACTCGTGAGACTTGTTTGTGATGCGTCTTCTCAGTGAAACAGAAATTAAAGTAATTGCGGAAAATGGTAAAGGAGACACAATATTTTTATGTCAAAAACCACCTCTGACCCAACTGAGGTGTAAAAATCACGACCTACCACTGTAGGATTTCAGCAACACTTTCACTAAACGGGTCGAACACGTTACAACCGTAACACATGTAACTTAGTCTACCCAAGACTCTCACTACAAACACACATCCAAAGTCTCCCAAGACTTAGACAAGCTCACACGGACAACACGTCCACCGTCTCCTAAGAGACCTCGTCCAACTTGAACAAATACTCACGGACACAATGTCTACGCGTCCCCTAAGAGACCACGTCCAACAACTTGGACAACCTCTAATCACGATGACGGAAAAGAGATAAAGAACACCTTACTTGAATGCTTCTAAATAAGCTAAGTGTAAGGTACAATACAACTCCTATTATGCCAATAATGAAGACTCAATTAAGCGCACACTTTGAAGGTTTTTCTCACAGAAAAATTCAGACTCAGAAAAGCAATTTTAGCACTTGAATAATCATGAAAAGCCCTTTAAAAACCTTGCCTGAAGAGATGAGAAGCGAGTGCTTATATACCCACGAAAAAGCAAGGATTTGATTTCCATAATAACTCTGAAAATACTCAGTGTCTTAAAAGGAATTAAATCCTTCCAGAATTTATCTTTTTAGGAAATTATATCTTTTAAGGATAAGATAAAATCTTTTGAAAAATCCTTTAGGAGACCAATATTATTTAGGAAAGTACTCTTTCTAAAACACAATATTATCAGAAAATCGATCCTAAATATATTAGGAATTTTGGCAGTAGGAAAACTCTTGAAAATCTTTGAAAATCGATTTCTGCACTCGCTGCCCTCAGAACACTGTAGACCTGTTTGCTTAATTGTTCTGAGCAGTATTCTGAGTCAGCTTAAATAATTCTTTCATAAATAGAGGGATGCGTTTATCTGAAGGAAAAATCCTTATCCCTTTAGTATTCTTATGCTACAAGGAGACCAAGAAGGTGAGAACTCTCCTTTCCCAATTGGAGTAGGAAATCCCTTAATCTTTCCTATTTTCTTATCCTTCTAAAAATAAGATTTTGGTGGATATTCTTTCCAAAAATTAGAATCAAATCTTTTGACAAATATTTGCATGGAAGAAATCCTTTTTGACTCTAATACCGTTAGAAAAGTTATTCCTAATTTATTTCTTGAAAAAACGACAGTCCAAAAATCCTTTTTAAAAAATCATTGAAAATCGGATTTAAATTCTAGCCTCAGAACACTGCAGTCATTGCCTGTTCTGAGTCACCAAAAAGCCTTTCAAGGTGTATGGAAAATTGAGTATCTTCTGATTGGCATATTAACAAGAATCTAAGCTAGTATATACATATTCAATCCTAAGACTCTTGCTGTCAACTGGACTTCTTATGTAGGTCCATGCTTCCACTCCTAGACCTGGTTGGAGGGAGTGCTCTCGAAGTCTTCTTCCATAGTTCCATGCAACCACTCTTGGAACTGTTCTGAGGAATGTTCTCAGTTTCTTGCACATGTTGCCAACTTGACACTCTAGGCTCAATTCGAACTGCTCCATGTATCTTCTTAATCCTGTCTCAACACACAACTCAAGTACAACACATAACTCACAGCATATTGACTGGGGCATTTGGATTGTCATCATCAAAACCTTATATATTAATTGAGTCAACAAGACTCTCTCTAAAAATTGAAATATGGAAGATGCGAGAATGGATGAATGAATGGATGAATTTTTACTCCGACCTTGACCCCTTTTTATAGTGAAAATTCCACATCTCTTGGTGTCTAAAAATTAGCAAAAAATTAGTTCCAATTAATTTCTTGGCTGATATGTTGCATGAGAAAAGGCTAGTCTTTAGCTAAAAAACAATATTGACTAATTAGTTTGACTAGGTTAACAATTTACTCATGTGAAAAATTAGACACTTGAAAAAATGGAGCTGTTGGGAAAGGTAGGCTCGTATGCCAACTAGGCCGCACAATTCAGGCCCAACCGTGAGGGAGGGAGGGAGAAAGGGAGAGAGAAGGAGTAGGTTGTTGGGCCAAGCTAACAGGCCGCACGAAGGTAGAAAGGAAGAGTAATGCAGGGCTGGGCCACCTGGCCCAATGGGCTAGACTTTTTTTTTTCATTTTCTCTTTTTTTTTCCAATGTTTTGTTGGCCTGGGTTCTTGAGCATTGTGCCCATGTGAGTTTGGGTCAAAACCGAGTCGAATTGATCAAGTTCATGCCTAAATTATTTTTTTTTATTTTCATCTGAAAATCATATAAAATATGCATTATTATCTCATAAAATATATTTCAAAGACTTAAAAGTATGTAAAATAGAGATAAAATTCACATATAAAATATGAGTTATCAATCTGCAGTTGAGCCGGGCCTTTGGTTGATCGGGTATGTCAGTTTTGACCATTTTAACTAGCTTGCTAGCTTAAACAGTGTACATGAGGATCGATGTGCAAAAGCAAGTCCCGATCGATTGATTGGACAAGCCGGTTCAATTAGGTTCTTGTGGCATTAACTCGGGCCAAGACTTGCCCCGACTTCTTGGGTCTCTTTTTGGGTCATGAGTTTGCTCCATGTATTCTGGATATATACCTGTCAATTCGGGTGGGCAGCTTAAATACGGGTCGGGTGTATTCGAATTCGGGTAAAATATGGGTTGGGTGTATTTCGGGTTTGGGTAAAATACGGGTTGGGTGTATTTCGGGTCAACCCAATGTGTTTGGAGCGTCTTTTTAGTGAGTTATTTCTCTTTTTGTCAAAATCAAAATCTTGGCATATTTATTACTTAAAATTGTCTATATTTAATGAACAAGCATTCTAAATGTAGTTTCTTAAAAGAACATAAAAAATATTCAAACTTTTCAATATGATACATGAACGCCATGTACCAGTGGACACTAAATCACGTTTGAGTGGGTTGGTCTGTATATTAAATTATTAATAATAGGTCGGGTTATTCATGGGTCGGCCCATTTATAGCATGATAATGGGTTGGAGCGATTCGATCTGTTAATAACCCATTTAATGATTTGTTTTTTTTAATTAACTTACTATTACATAATCATGTATACTTTATTAGTTGGTTGATCCTAACACGAACACAAGTAGGTCCATTGCCCAACACTGACATCAAGTTCGAGACCAATTAGAAGGAAGCCAAATGAAAGAATACTATAGACGCATAAGATATTACAATTATTTATTAATTATAACATCAAAATTTTAGATTATTACAGAGTAATATTATTTAAAATGCGATAAGACGTATTCATTTCATTAAAAATATAATGGTATGACTTGAACATTTTTAATACTTGCGATATTCTAAATTGATTTTCTTAAGATTAGATATTTCATGTCAATTTTCTCAAAATGTTCCATTTATAAGTTGTATATGAATATGACGTTATTTTATGGGAATGAATTTGGGAAAGACGGGGACCATCGTCTAATTTGCAAATGGATGCGATAGTTATCAACGTCTCTCTAAAGGATCCATTATAATTAAAAAAAAAAAAACTATTGTTAAGGGGGGAAGTTCTAGAAAAAAAATAAGGATTTAATATTCAGGTTGAGCACGCGGGTTTGGGTTTGGGTTTGACCAAAAAATTTGCGATTTTTCGGGTTTGGGTCGAGAAAATCGTGTTCAAAACCCAAAAACTTTCAAGCAGGTTTAGGTCGGATTTTCAGGTTGCGTCAGTTTTTGCCAAGTCTAATTCTAGATGATTTTGGTTCTATTTATGATAAAATTCCTCCCTTCAGATAAGAAGCCATTATTTCAAAATATTTCTACACTGGTCTCATTCCATCCTTTACACTGGTGAGATTCAGAATCAAGACCTACTACCATTTTGTTAGGTTCTCAAGCTGATCAAATAGGCTAAACAATCATCCTACCTTCCCGAACTTCTATGTTTCTTTGTTTGTTTTGTTTTTGCTTTAACTGTATATGCCTAAAATGAATGTAATTAGGTTAATTAACTTTTCAGCTTGCCTGTTGCAATATTTGTTTTATTACTTTCATTTATTTTGACATTGTAATTTTGTATATTGCGATTAATGTGCTGCCTGCTTGATTTTGTTTATATAACATTTTAGCTTTTCGATTTGATTAGTAGAGGCCATCAACGAAAACAGGTGACATCAAAATGTACTTCATCCTGAAGTCATGCCTTCGCCCCCAAATATGGATTTATTTGGTTTAGACCAATAACAGTCAATTATAATCTCTCTATCACGGATTATTCAGAGATTTTTCAAAAACATACACTTACTGGCCTTGCGTCCCTTCGGTTTTTAAGGCTCAGAAAGAGTAGAGATTAAATGGTTTTTGTTTGTTTTTTCCAAATAAAACTCATTCATGACTCTACTCCTCTTTGGCTATTAAAAATAAAAATTAAAAAACATTGATTTTGACCTTGGACAGAATTTCGATGATCAGTTCGGGCTTGGGAAACTCGGCTCACTGATTCAAATAGATTTACTATTTGGACCAGGAAGTCGACTGAGATCTAGATCCAGGAGGCCAACCAAGCTCCTACTGTATTGGGCCAAGCTTCCTAATGCAAACAGGTTTAGTGTTTAGGATAAGAAGTCGGGCACGTTCTTTTACAGGATGGCATGTCAGTAGTAAGTCATTTTGTATCACAAGCACTGTACACAAAATATCCATACTCTCCCAGCTAGCTGCTAGCATACTATTTTCTGTGTGAATTTCATCTTATGCCACACTACACCGGCGTAAACAGTTTCAAGCAAGAACAAGGAAGAATAAGAAGGTGCAAAAAGAAAAAAAGAAAAGCCTAGTCTAGGGTACTCAAATCAGTTCTAATATTGAAAGGCGCAAGTTTCTCGGCAATGGCGCCAAAAACCTGTTGAGTTAAAAATACCGCAAGTGCACGGTGTAGCTGTAGCTAGCACACGGCAAGTACGGGTCCTATTCCACAGGGAACTTCTAAGGGAAATTGTTGATTGAGAATTCAACTAAGGGAAATTCTAACGACTAACTAGTAAAATAAGCAGCAGAATGAAAAACACTTAGGTTGAAATTAATAGCACGACTATGCCAGTGAATTGATTATTAACCTCGCCAAATGAACCCAAGCATGCATTACGATTGGATAGATCGTCAATTAAACTCATTTCCTCCCTCTCTCAAGGATCGACGACTAATCCTACAACTATAGTCACCTATTCTCATGGCACTAAAAGTCGAAGGATTACAAGATATACAATCTCAAACCCTAATTAGAACCTTAATTATTTTCATATTAAAATCCTAATTGTCTACTAAGCCGCACCAAGTAAAGGTTTCGTCTCTCAACGTTCCCCTAAACTGTAGCAAAAATAGATGAATGTTATTTCAAGCATTTCATCGAGCATGTGGCGTACATAGTAGAAATCACAAACAAACAAGGGAAAGTAAGGATTGGGGCTAATCCATAATTCAACAATACATAGTCGGCATTAATCCCAACCCAAGTTGGGGGATTTAGCCTACCGTCATGTTTCTAACAACAACCATAACATTCAATTCAATAACCATTGCAAACCTCAAAAAATAATCAAGAACAAGAGAGGAGAATTGAGATAAAAGAACCTGGAATTAATTCAATGAATTCAAGGTAGAATAAACTTCAATCCAATAGCCAAATCGAAAGTGAAAATAAAACTCTCTAGTAAAACCTCAAAATCGCCTAACAAAACGTCTGGGAAGAGCAAAAACTGAATGTAAAATTGAACGCCCCCAAAATAACCTTGAAGGAGGATTTAAGTCGTGACGCAGAACGGGGGTGGCACAGTCGTGCCCCGAGGCACGATGGCACCGTGCAAAAATTCTGGCAAAAACACCAAAAACCGGCAAAGTGGCACGGTCGGCCTTGCTTTGTCGGTTTTCATGGCCTGGCTGGTTATCTGTGTTTCGATTCATTGGGACTTCCGTGCGGCGCTTTTTTGCGACTTTAACTCGCCTCCTTAGCACTCCTTTCTGCTAAATGTCGTTTATCTTTCCGTTTTTTCGATAAAGTCCCTGAAAATATCGAAAGATATTGTATGAGTAAAAAGTATGCTAAAGGAGGCCGATCTGACCCTTCCTTAGAACGATCGAACGTGAAAACGCGGAAGAAAATGAGTCAAATAGGGGCTAAAAATGGGACAAAATAGAGGTTCATCACACCCCCATGCTTATCTCTTGCTTGTCCCCAAGCAAGACTACGCTATGAAAGAGCAAGGAGGAGGGTAAACCTTTCAACACACCCTCTTCAGGCAAGGGACGAATAATCAATAATCCAAGATAAATTGTGCATTAAAGGTGGCCAAGCCAAAGTGTGAAACAATTTAAATTTAGCACACACACTTCCTTCCATGAATCCCCATACCCAAATGCAATGCATCAAATGCTCTAGTATCGAAGCACATAACAAGACAAGACCTTCCTTGATGAGTGGTGAGTAAGCATGACTGGTAGAACCTCACTTTAGGACAAAGTGGAACACTCCCCTTAATGTGTTTAGAATATGTAACAAGGGTGCACTCAATACTCTACTCAATCAAGCAACTACCATAAGCTTGGTAGAGTTCTCAATTCTCCACCGCCCAATGCAAAGTGCAATATGTAAATCATGAGGACTTGTAAAGGGATGTAATGGGATCAAAGGTAAAGGGTCAGAAGTGGAATAAATTTGGGAAGAGTGGAGCTAATAGTCAAAAGACTAGGGAGCCAAAAAACCAATTCCATAATTAATGCCGAAATTGAAAATTTGAGCAACGAACCCCACAAAAACTTTAAGGTAGGAGTTCAGCAATCTCATTGTCACACTCCCATGCCAAACACTTTATTCACAACTTTTCTATTTTTTTCCCTTTTTTTTCCTTCTCCATTTTTCTTTTCTTTTCCTTTGCTTCATCCTTTTTCATTCATTTCTATTTCTTCTCTTTGAAAGGAGAAAGGCATGTGAATGGCATGGGGAACACAAACTTGAATCACGAATCCCCCCAAACAAGCCACTAATAACGTACCCAAGGTGAGCTAACCTTCGAAGCAAACCCAACTCAACATGGAAGTGTCGCTTCACTAGACCTTGACAAGGATATGGAGAATATTGATAAGCCAAGTGTGTAGTGTGTAAGGGGCAACAACAAAGACAAGGGGAAAGGCACAAAGGGCTAGCAAAGAGGGTAGTACATATTAATGGGTGGCTTTTTGGCTCATGTGGCTAAATAGAACAAAAATTGCTTCAATCATATCAACACATGCACATGCTAAATGCGATTTCAAAGAGAACAAGAGCAAGTTCTAGAGATGCAATCCTGGATGAGTCACACATGAAGGAAAGTACGAGACTATATGCAATGAATAGTCATCAGGCTGAAAGTCTCACAGGTAAGTCTACCATAATCCAACAACTTACTTCAAGGTATGTCCCACTTATTGAGGTCAATCAAGCCAAGTCACATGAATCTCAAGGGCAATATGACATACAATATAGGGCAGGGGAAATGAAGATGGCAATGTTAGAGCGCAATTCACAAAAGGTCACACCATAACAGGCCACACTTCAACACACAACTCAACCAGATCAATCAATCATCACCCCTTTGTGTTCTCTTCAGAAGAGGGGTTTTCGCACACATTTATTAAAAAACAATAAATATAACTAAGAAAGCGGTAAAGGATATAAGGAAAAACGAAGAGAAGGGCAAGAAGTAGTACCTGAAAATCTTAATGACGCCCAGCTCGATCGTCTCTCCTTTCTGGAATGCAAAATCTAACCTATATGCTCTACACTACATGATCTAATAAACGGAAAATGCAAAAACAACCTAGTGAAACTATATGAAGTCCTATCTATACGATGCGAATGCAAGTGCTGTCATACATCCCACGCCCCAAGTCCACAATTTCACCTAAAAAGCTATAAGCGCACCCCCCCCCCATGCTGGAGACTTTCATTGTCCTCAATGAAAAGGACATAAAGAAACCCCAAGCAAAAGTTAGAACCAATGGCGGCAAGGGGAAAAGAAGGGCAGGTGATTGGGAAAGAAAAGCATCCTTTTTATTTTTTTGAAAGCAGGTAAAGGCTTGGGGTGCTTCCCAAGAAGCGCTTGTTTAAGGTCCTTAGCTTGACCCTTACCTCCAAATAGTAGATGGTAACGATGCGGGAGGTGGCCTGGGGTGGGTGTAGAAATGTGAAGTAGGATCCTCTACCTCCCCAGGATAAGCAGAAGCGGTCGCGAAACGAATCGGGATGGCCGCAGAAACTGCAGAAGAACCTTCAGACAGTATGTGGAGTCCCCGATTTTCATCAAATATATCAACTCTAGGAACAACATCGAAGGGAGAAATGGGGATATGCTCCTCAGAAGGTAAGGGAAGGATAGGTTCTAAAGGCGGTGCAGGGGGTGGGAAATTGAAGTCTACCCTCTCCCCACACAGTTGGAAGGATAGAGTTCCTGCCTCAACATCGATCGCTGCTCCGGCAGTTGCAAGAAATGGGTGACCTAAGATGAGTGGGGCCGAAAAGTCCTCATCCATGTCAAGAACTACGAAATCACAGGGGATGAGAAACTTACCGACCTGGATCGGGACATCCTCCAGAATGCCTACAGGCTGCCTAATAGAGCAGTCTGCTAGCTGAATAGTCATGCTGGTGGGAGTGAGGTCCCGTAGTTGCAGCTTATTAGAGAGAAAGAGCGGCATGAGGCTCACGCTGGCACCGAGATCGCAGAGGGCTCTCTCAATCTGCGTATCCCCTATGCAGTATGGGACAGAAAAACTGTCAGGATCTCGCAGTTTTGATGGCGACCGTCTCGGTAAGAGCGCGCTGCAGGACTCGCTAATGGGGGCCACTGAAGCGTCCCCAGGTTATCCCTTCTTGGACATGAGCTCTCTCAAAAACTTCAAATGGGCAGGTGCATCCTTGAGAGCTTCCAAGAAGGGACTACTGACATAGATTCGGCATAGGGTCTCCAAGAATCGCGCGAATCTAGGTTCAAGTTAAGATAACTTGGACCATGCCAGTCGCTGAGGGAAAGGCACTGGCACCTAGTAAGTGCAGGCAGGAGATGGAGGACTAGTCTCCTCAGCAAAAGTCATATTCTCTTTTCTCTTCTTCCCCTTTGTTCCTGCAAAATCAGGAACTGAAACTACCTCCTGGAGAACCATCATCGGGCTCTCCTCTGACCCCCCTCCCATCGTGGAGATGGCATTGACGTGACCTCAGGGGTCAGTCTCGGGCTGGCTTAGGAGATGCCCCTGACGCCAAGACAAGTGGCTCACCTGTTGAGCGATTTGGGTGTCCATTTGTCTTCTGATGCACAGCCATAGCATCGAGCCTGGAGGTCAGTAAATTAATCGATTCACCAAGACTCTCATTAGTCTTGGTCTGATTCGCTATGAAGTGCTCCATGAGACTCTCCAGATGTGATGTGGGTTGAGGAGGTGGAAGGGGTGGAGGATTGTAGAGAGCTCTGTTGTGGAAACCAGGGGGCTAAACAGAACTCTAGGGGTGAGGGTTGGGATTCTTGTAAAGAGGATTTGGGTGACTTTTCCAACCCTAGCTATAGGTGGTGGGGTGGGGGTTATTTTATGGTGGTGGGTTGTAATTGTCGAAAGCATTGACGTGTTCAATGTTAGGGGGAGTATTGTAACACTCAATGGAGGTATGTCCTTGTACACCACAGGTCTCACAATATGCATATGCCCCCATTGATAGCCTTGCAGAAGTGATTGATGGGTTAGCTACTTTGCCCAGTCGTTGTACGAGGGCGTCCACCCTGCTTGCTAGGAGCGTAATAGCGTCCACCTCACGTTTGCCACTACCTCTCTTGGGGGCGACCCTCTCATTTGACCAGTGATAGTTGTTGGAGGCCATCTCTTCCAACAATTCATTCGCCGCTTCAATAGACTTGCCCATGAGAGCACCCCTGTTGCGGCATCAACTGAGATCTTCACTGACCGCTCCAACCCATTGTAGAAGGTTTGGATTAGGAGTCAGTTAGGAACTCCGTGATGGGGACATTGCCGTTGGAGGTCTTTAAACCTCTCCCAGGCCTCATAAAAGGACTCACCATCCAGTTGGGTGAAGGATGTGATGTCCGTCCTCAACTTGACAGTCTTGCCAGCTGGGAAGTATTTGCTGAAGAAAACCTTTGAGAGAGGCTCCCAAGTGGTGAAAGAGTTCGGCTCCTCGTTCTGCAGCTAGTCACTGGCTCTATCCCTCAGTGAGAATGGGAAGAGCCTCAGCTGTATCGCGTTTGTGGTTGCCTCGTTGAATTTGATGGTGTCACACTTCGCAAGGAATTTGCGAAGGTGCACGTTGGGGTTGTCCGAGGGGTGGCCGCCGAACTGGTCCCGCTCCACGAAGGTGATGAGCGCGGGACTGAGTTCGAAGTTGTTGGCTTCGACTGTTGGGTTCACAATAGACGATGTGATCTCCAACGCTTGTGGCAGGGCGTAATCGCGTAACACCCTCTGTTCCTGCCCTGCCATCACTGCTTTTGCTTTCTTTCTTCTTCTCGCTTCTCCACTACACCAACGTACTGCTGCTTCTATCTCAGGGTTCAATGGGATAAGGTCTTGATCCCTTTGACTCCTCCTGAGCATACAAAGCAAACACTACACCGGCGTAAACAGTTTCAAGCAAGAACAAGGAAGAATAAGAAGGTGCAAAAAGAAAAAAAGAAAAGCCTAGTCTAGGGTACTCAAATCGGTTCTAATATTGAAAGGCACAAGTTTCCCGGCAACGGCGCCAAAAACCTGTTGAGTTAAAAATACCGCAAGTGCACGGTGTAGCTGTAGCTAGCACACGGCAAGTACGGGTTCTAATCCACAGGGAACTTGGTTTCAATTACTAGAACTAATTAGATTACTCAATCTAGACGATCACAATTGTTGATTGAGAATTCAACTAAGGGAAATTCTAACGACTAATAGTAAAATAAGCAGCAGAATGAAAAACACTTAGGTTAAAATTAATAGCACGACTATGCCAGTGAATTGATTATTAACCTCGCCAAATGAACCCAAGCATGCATTACGATTGGATAGATCGTCAATTAAACTCATTTCCTCCCTCTCTCAAGAATCGAAGACTAATCCTACAACTAGAGTCACCTATTCTCATGGGACTAAAAATCGAAGGATTACAAGATGTACAATCTCAAACCCCAATTAGAACCTTAATTATTTTCATATTAAAATCCTAATTATCTACTAAGCCGCACCAAGTAAAGGTTTCATCTCTCAACGTTCCCCTAAACTGTAGCAAAAATAGATGAATGCTCTTTCAAGCATTTCATCGAGCATGTGGCGTGCATAGTAGAAATCGCAAACAAACAAGAAAAAGGAAGGATTGGGGCTAATCCATTATTCAACAATACATAGTTGGCATTAATCCCAACCCAAGTTGGGGGATTTAGCCTACAGTCATGTTTCTAACAACAACCATAACATTCAATTCAATAACCATAGCAAACCTCAAAAAATAATCAAGAACAAGAGAGGAGAATTGAGATAAAAGAACCTGGAATTAATTCAATGAATTCAAGGTAAAATAAACTTCAATCCAATAGCCAAATCGAAAGTGAAAATAAAACTCTCTAGCAAAACCTTAAAATCGCCTAACAAAACATCTGGGAAGAGCAAAAACTGAATGTAAAATTGAATGTCCCCAAAATAACCCCGAAGGAAGATTTAAGTCGCGACGCGGAACGGGGGTGGCACGATCGTGGCCCGAGGCACGGTGGCATTGTGCCAAAATTATGGCAAAAACACCAAAAACTGGCAAAGTGGCACCGGCGTGCCACTTGGCACGGTCGTGCCCCGTGGCTGGTCGGCCCTGCTTTGTCGGTTTTCGTGGCCCAGCTGGTTATCCATGTTTCGATTCATTGGGACTTCCGTGCGACGCTTTTTCGCGACTTTAACTTGCCTCCCTGACACTCTTTTATGCTAAATGTCGTTTATCTTTCCATTTCTTCGATAAAGTCCCTGAAATTTTCAAAAGATGCTGTATGAGTAAAAAGTATGCTAAAGGAGGCTGATTTGACCATTCCTTAACACGATCGAACGTGAAAACGCGAGAGAAAATGAGTCAAGTAGGAGCTAAAAATGAGACAAAATAAAGGTTCATCAAGTAACTAACTGGAGATGAAGACATCAGAGAATAAAAGAATTAGGAATAGGCATTTCACTGGGTAATTGTAAATATGGATCAAGTTTATTAGTGTCTTACAATGTTTAAATAGCAACTAAGCTAGGCTTGGTCGCCCGCTTAGCCTCTTTGACTTGTGCAACCAATTGAAAATTATATCCAGAAACTATTAACCCAGTGAAGTGACGATGTAACTTGAAAAAGAAGTTGAAAACGATAGGAAGGGATGGCCAGACATATCGAAATCCGTCCCCCCACCCCCAAAAAAAAATAATCTAGGATAACAATGGGCAAGTATATGACCTCTTCCCAGAGAAACAGGGTGTGCTGAATATTACAAGCAGTTTGGGACACACAATAATAAATAAAAAGATGGAAACATCTAAACAATTGGTCAGACGGTAATTTTTCATGCCAATATTTTGATTGTGAAAATAGTCAACTGAGGAACTACAACAAAGAAGAGAAGGATGAACAAGAAATAATATGCAGAACTTTATTCTGCCAGCCAATAAAATATTAATCGAAATTTAAAAGGATTTTAATGAAAGGAGATAAGAAGCAATCCAAACACGCAAAATCAAAGTCAGAAATAACTATTGGAATTATCTGGACAATATTAACTACTTTAAGAAAATTGTATAATAAAGCACAAAAATCAAATTTATGCAACCCTTCAATCCAGAATAAATAATATAAATAACAAGTTAAGAATTGATGCATCCTGAAACTATATAACGAATATTTCAATACATCAGAGTTGCTAGCAATCACGAAACTTTTTGTCCTATTGGCTACATTATCTTTTCTTCTAGTAATAGCAGTTTCTCAACCGGTAAGTGTCCTTTCTTTGGTTCTTTTTACATGAACAATTCTTGGGCCAAACTGACCAACGTATGAGAATGGCATGACTGACCGCTTTAGGCATGACTTTTTCAAAAGTTTTCGGGAGACTTTAATAGTTAACATCCGAATGGTATCCTAAATGAATTGTTAGTCACCTCCTTAATTCTAAAAACTCCATGTTTGAAGCACGAGTCTCACCATGTCTGTTAGAAGACACAGCCTTATACAAGACAATTGGTGTTGAACTGGCAATCTTATTTACAGGCTAGAAAGCCACTTGAAATTCAAAATCGTCCTAAGGTTGGTAAAAAACTGGTTGCATTTTAATGAAACTATCCTTGAAAGAGTTTATTGAGGTCCTTTGTGGAACCTGATGACAGGCAAATTGGTTGAACCATGGAGGAGACTTGCATAACAGGCGATTTGCTTCAAACGAGACAAAAATAACCCCAAAAACTGTCTAACAAACTCTGAGGTGGAAGTGTCAAGCAGAGAGGGACATAACAGCAACGCCAACAATCTATAAAGGAGTTGTATATTTTCCAAGCTGGGATGGTTTTGTTTATGCTATTCATGCGTCAAACGGATCTCTCGTGTGGAAGCAAAGCCTCGAAAAGCTAACAGGGATCAAATCTCCGGGGACTGTGTCAGCTGTGAACACAACTATTGCTAGAGCAACTCTAACGATAGCTGAGGATGAGGACTTGGTCATCATCGGAATGTATGGGCCTTCTGTTGTGGTTGCTCTACGGAGAAACAATGGATTGCTTGCTTGGATGACTAGGCTTGATAACCTTACTACTACTGTCATCACCATGTCTGGGACATACAACAAGGGGTAAGTTGGCTTCAGTAGATAGCATTCCCATCCCTCCATACCCAGTATCCAATAGTTGAAGGTAATATAAATGAAAAAATCTCATACACCCCTTTTGACATGTAGGTAAATGTTAGGAATTAGAGCAAACTAATAGCGGAAGCAATGGGATGAAACAGATATTCAGAAACTTAAAGCGATAACAAAGACAAAACAGTGACACACAAGATTTACGTGGAAACCCAATGCGGGAAAAAATCACGGACGGCGACGAGCACAATCAATCCACTATATGAGCAGGGAGAGCACAAAACGATCACAATCACAACAAGTGACTCGATCTAATAGCATAATTACAACCTCTCTTGTAATCTCTCTCAAAGTCTCTCTACCTCTCAATGTGTTTAGGAATTCAGGGATTCAGGAGTGATGGAGTTATTTTAGATCCTAGGTATGGCCCCTTTATATAGGGTCTAGAAGTCCAGGGTTTTACCCTTAGAAAAGAACCCTAGCACCCTAGCCGTCAGGAGAAAACTGCACGCCGAAGTAACCCTAGCCACCAACAGAACCCGCGCCCAAAACTGAGCACGGCACGACCGTGCCACGTGGCACGGTACCCCAGTGCCATTTTTCTGTCTTCCCTCGACGCTCCGCTTCTTCGCCCTAACACGTCCGTGTCGCCTAACGCAGTCCCACCGTGCCAATTCTAAGATTTTGGGCCGCGAAACCCAACAATCTCCACCATGGACCGAAATCTCTAATCACCAACATTCTAACGCCGTTACCGCACACCGAAAGGTGATGCCTCCCAAGGGGCTATGCCCCGAAGGGCGCTCAAATACTGGGAATGCCAACTAAGTCCAAGCAATGCTTGAACTTAGCTCTAGGAGATGACTTATATGAACCTTTCTTCATATAACCTGCCGTAGTAGATGCTTGTAAGACATAGAGGCTTCCATGCCTCAAACCCTTCAGTAAAGTCTGACTGCCCTTCAAGACCTTCAAAACTCCACCTTCAGCTGAATATTTGCACCCCTTGGATTCAAGGGTGCCCAAAGAGATGAGGTTACGCTTCAAGTCAGGAACGTGACGAACATTCGATAAAGTCCTAACAACACCATTATGGGTCTTGATTTTAATAGTACCGATTTCAGTTACATTACATTGGGCACTGTTGCTCGTGTGAACAATAGTTAAGTCAATTGGATCATCTGTTGAAAACCAATCCTTGTGAGGACACATATGATAGGTACACCCAGAGCCAAGAATCCAATCAAAATCACTCCCCCTTTCAGTAGAGGTAGCAAACAGAACGTCACCATCAGAATCAGATTCAACAAACGAAGCTTCAGCAAGCTCACGAGAATTATCTTCTTCTTTCTCCCTTTTCTTTTACAGCTGCCAATAGTTAGCAACAATATGACCCAATTTACCACAATAATTGCAGGTCTTACCAGCGTGAGGATTTTTGGACTTAGAACGGCTCTTACCGTTCCTCTTTTCAGTTTTACCCCTTACTACTAATCCCTCAGCAGAATCAGCATGAATGTCAAGATCAAACTTTTCCTTAGACAACAGGTTTGACTTAACATTCTCAAACGATATAGTATTAGAATTACTATATAGCATAATCTCCTTAAAGTGTTTATAAAAAGGGGGTAATGATACAACAAGCAAAATAGCCTTATCCTCATCTTCAATTTTCACATCCAAACTCTCCAAATCAACAAGAATAGAGTTAAACTCATTCAAGTGTTTTTGAACAGGGGTACCTTCAGCATATGAAAGGTGTACAACATTTCCTTCAAACGGATGTTGTTGGTGAGACTCTTCGTCATGTAGAGTTCCTCCAGCCGAACTCAAAGATCCACCGCAATTGTCTTATCAAGCACCTATCGCAAGACATATGATGCCAAGCACAACTGTATGGCAGAAAGTGCCTTCAACTCCAGTTCCTCCCATTCCTCGTCTATCAACGATCCACGCCTCTTCTTTTGGTCTGCTGCCCATTGTTCATCAGTCATCTTCTCGGGTTTCATATAAGGTCCTGAAAGAACCTTCCACAACCCATGCTGGATGAGAATCGCTCTCATTTGCACCTTCCAGAGATTAAAACTAATCTCCCCATCAAATTTCTAAATATCAGCCTTCATAATTAAAGACATCCTAAACCAAAGCTCTGATACCACTTGTTAGGAATTAGAGCAAACTAATAGCGGAAGCAATAGGATGAAACGGATATTCAGAAATTTAAAGCGATAACAAAAACAAAACAACGACACACAAGATTTACGTGGAAACCCAATGCGGGAAAAAATCACGGATGACGACGAGTACAATCAATCCACTATATGAGCAGGGAGAGCACAAAACGATCACAATCACAACAAGTGATCGATCTAATAGCAGAATTACAACCTCTCTTGTAATCTCTCTCAAAGTCTCTCTACCTCTCAATGTGTTTAGGAATTCAGGGATTCAGGAGTGACGGAATTATTTTAGATCCTAGGTATGACCCCTTTATATAAGGTCTAGAAGTCCAGAGTTTTACCCTTAGAAAAGAACCCTAACCGTCAGAAGAAAACTACACGCCAAAGTAACCCTAGCCACCACCAGAACCCGTGCCCAAAACTGAGATTTTGGGCCACGAAACCCAACAGTAAATTTTAATCTTATCCCTCAACTTTTAGAATTATCTTTTAAGCTCCCTCACCTTGAATATTATTTTCATGTAACCTCATTCATCAATCAAGAATATGTAGGTGATAAGGGTTAAATAATGCAGTAATGATTTTCCTATATATAAAAACAATTGTCGAGGTTGTGGGGAGGGGGTGTGAGATAATAATTTCAAACCTTGAGGTTCAAAGATAACATTTACATATATGTCAACTATCTAATAAAAGTTGTTTCTGCTACCTTAAGCAAACTTCAAGAATTAGTCTTAGCGTAGAACAACAAACAAGGCATAAGATTAGGATTCATACAAACACAAAAAAATAGGTAAGTAAATATTGTAGTTTTAAATGAACAAGCCACCCTTGATCAAAAAAATGAACAAGCCACCCACTCAAATATGAATACCTCTATATAACGTATATGTAAGTATACGTAATAAATATGCATGTGTATATAAAAAATATACATATATATACATGTGCGTGTGAGAGAGACAGTGCGTGTGTGCGCGTGCCCGTGGGTGCATTTCTTCCTTTTTTTAAAAAACCAGTTAACCATTGTACTTCTAACTGGGGCCTTCTCTGTGGGAGTATCTTCACTTGAAGAGGGACTTGGCATCGGACAATGCTGCATATTCCGGGGAAGTTTTGTCAAACTTGACGTAAAAACAGGCAAAATACTATGGCAAACTTACATGCTGCCGGACAACCATGGTAAGATTGGGGAGTATGCCGGAGCAGCCATCTGGGGAAGCAGCCCGCCCATAGATGTATCTCGAAACCTCATCGACATAGCCACTGGAAACCTTTACTCAGCCCCCAAACGGGTGACAGATTGCCAAGCCAGAGAGAACAATCAGACCATCCCTACCCATCCTGATGAATGCATTGAGCCTGATAACCATTCAGAGTCATTCTTGGCCTTGGACCAGGACACTGGAAAGATCAAGTGGTACCGTCAATTGGGAGGATATAATGTTTGGTTTGTAGCATGTAGTAATCTATCTACCCCAAATTGCCCACCAGGACCTAACCCTGATGCAGATTTTGGTGAAGTGCCAATGCTGTTAACTGTTCAGATAAACGAGACTGAAATAGACATAGCTGTGGCTGTGCAGAAAAGTGGGTTTGCTTGGGCTCTGGATCGAGGCACTGGTGAAGTCATTTGGATGATGGTATGTTGATAATTCAACTGTGCGGACCAGAATTCATCAGTGCTAATTATACAACAACTTTGAAAAGAAAAAAATTGGAGGAACAGAATGGCACTAAGCAGTGTTAGAGGTAATAATAAGGAAATTACCGATTTTGCTATTTGAAAAATTATGGGGAACATTCTAATTAGAAAGAGTTAAAGGATAATAATTTCAGATGCAAGGAGGAAAAAAAATAATCCATTTTTATTATAGGAGAGCTAATGATATAGAATTCTGATATTGATCGAATGGATCAACCCAATTATGTTGACCACTCAAGGAAGAGCCCCAAACAAAGTCAGAAATGCAGGCCAGGTCTGCTTCGGATATAGCCTCTGATAAGTATAAAAGGCCAATCCATTATCTCATAAACTATGTCTCTCAACAATTTTTCTTTTGGAATAAGCTTTAGCGGTATAGACCGTATAGTGGAGAGGTTGTATTTGTTGAACACCCTGTATCCGAAAAAGCATTCAATATTCCATTAATTCACAACAAATAAGAAGCTGTGGACAACTAAAGAAGAAATTTCATGTAGTCCATTAATCCTGAAGCTGATAATAGTAACTCGTCTCTTTTTAACAAAAAGTGGATACATGATTAAACTAAAAAATTCAGCTCTAACCTTAATTTTCATTGATTATATATTGATTGACAACTCTTAAAGACTTCTATCTAACCTTGATGTTTGATTGATTATATATAGAAGGCTGGACCAGGAGGTGCTGGAGGAGGAGGGACATGGGGAGCAGCTGCAGATGAGAAGGTGGTCTACACCAATATAGCCAACAGTGAAGCCAAGAATTTCACTCTAAAACCATCTAATATGATTACCAAGGCAGGTGGTTGGGTGGCAATGGATGCTGCATCCGGCAAAGTGATATGGTCCACAGCAAATCCCAGTAACGCACCTGCAAGTGGCCCTGTTACAATGGGTAATGGGGTTTTGTTTGCTGGTTCACCGAGTGGCACATGCCCAATATATGCCAAAAAATGGCTTCGAGGTGCATACTATTTTATGGAATCTATTTTTAGGGCCCTGTATTCTCAAAATGCATTATCAGCTCCCTTTTATTTTGCTGCAACTAGTAGGGGGTCCTTTTCCGTTGCCAGCACTCACCAAAAAGAAGGAAGTACAAAATTACCCTTAGAATATTTTAATGGAGCCCACGAACTGACACATTCATAATGCTTTTCGTTTGTTGAGGTATTTTGAAAGGCAAAAGGAAGGCTTCCTTTATGCAATGTCAGAAAGTTCATTTATGACACACCTAATTTTCTCTCTTCTTTCTAAACTCAATTCTCTCTCCTTGTCCCTGTTTGAGTACGAAGAAGAAGAAGACATAGAAGAAGAAGTGACGAAGCAGAGTTAGTGATTGTCAGACCAAATCGAAGTAGAAGACTAAAAATTTAGTACGCATCCCCTCAATTATCTCTCCTTTTTGTCTGGTTGAGTACGAAGAAGAAGAAGAAGAAGAAGAAGGAAGAGAAGACGAAGTGAGAAAGCATAGTTCTAGATTTTCTGACCATATCGAAGAAGAAGACTGAAGGATCATGGTAAGTGGTAGTTATTTTGCTTAACATTCATCACATTCGACTTGCATGTCTTTGATTCCTCTTTTTGATTCCACTTTCTGGAAGGTGATATGCAAATGGATTGTTAGGGTTTTTCAAGTGATAATTTTTTTTTTTTACTTTTTTGGGTTAGAGTTACTTCTACTGAGGTTTTTGAAGTGCTAAAGTTTCTGTTTTTGGAGATTTCTGCATCTGGTTCTTCGAATCTGTTTTTGAAGCACATCATGTAGACTTGTTCGGTGAGATAATTTTGTATGTGTTGCTAATTTTGTGAAATGGTTTTACACATGGGGGAAAGAATTTGGTTGTACATTATAAGGACAAAATGCTCTCAATTTTTGATGTTAATTTGGAACAATATCAAGTGATTGACCTATTTAGAGATGTGAAGAGAGCAGCTATGGAACAGAGTGTGAAATTCCCAAAATTTGCAAGCTTTGTTTAGCATCCTCCTATGAAAGAGAATCAAAGGTGGGCACTTAGGTGTGATAAAGATTGGGTGAGGTTGGCAAGCCATTAGGAGAATCTGAAAAAAAGTAATGTAATACCTTTATCTATGGTTGACTTGCCTGAGGCTAGTGATGTGCAAAAGGTTGTTGAAAGCCTAGAACAGTTGCAAATATCCAACCTGGAAGGCCTTGACCAACCTCACCCTATCTCTCAGTAGTCAACAGAGCCTACAATAAATGAAACTGAACCTAACTCTCAACTATCAAAAGAGCCAACACTAAGTGAAGCTAAGTTATGGGCAAACAATTTGATTGTGAGCCCAAGTGGCATTTATGTTAGCCCTAAGGTTTCAGCAAAGGCCCAGCCCAAATCAAAAGCAAAGCAAAGGAAATCCCTACCTAGCCCAACCCAAACAACCAGTTCCCAACCTTACATAGCCCTAGAAGGCCCCAAACAAGATTACAGGGATGCCCAACCCCTACCCCAGCAGTCCTCCCTCAACATCAATGCCTCCAATCCATGTCTCTGTTCCAATAGCCCATGCAACCTCACCTACTTCAAACAAACCCTCCCAACCTTGCCATACCCCCAGAAGGCCCCAAACAAGATCACAGGGATGCCCAACCCATACCCCCAGCAGTCCTCCCTCAACATCAACAACTCCAGTCAATGTCTCTGTCCCAACAGCCCATGCAACCTCACCAACTTCAAAAAACCCCTCCTAATCCAGCCATACCCCTAGAAGGCCCCAAACAAGATCAAATGGATGTCCAACCCCTGCCCCCATAATTCCTATAAATGCAACACCTATTTCCCAACTTCCAAGTCCCTTGTCTGAACCTTGCTACAGTCCAAGAGGGGCCCATAAAAGCCCATCTCAGGGTTATATTGCTTCAACCACATCTCACCCATGCAACACTCCAAGAAGAGTCAAACCAAAATCCCATTCAACACAGTCAAGGCACTCAGTTGATGCAGGCTTGGGGATAGTAAGGAAGGATTGTAATGACCTACAGGACTTTGATATGAATTCTTTATGCCAACCACAAATCCCAGAATTGGATATATTCTTTGAAGATGATGAGAATGTGGTCAGTAAGGAGGTAGAGCAGGCAGATGATGACAGTGAGGGGAGTGTCTATGAGGGAGGTGAAAGTTAGGGTAGTGACTATGAGGGAAGTGAAAGTGAGGACTCTGAAAAAGAGTTAATGGATGAGGACGCAGGTTCTGAGGGGCTAGAAGACATTAACTTGGAGACAGATACTCAAGATAAAATGGTGTTAGGGCATCAATTGGTTGATGAAGATGGAAGTGGAAGTCAGTTAGTAGTCAATAAAATGGCTAAAGTGTTCCAAAAGGGTAGGTTATGGAGCAAAGGGAGGGATGGAGAGGTGAAATTAGCTCCTGGTGACATCTTTACTTGTAAGGAGGACTTGTTGAAAGTGATGAGAGAATATTGTGTTCAAGAAGGTGTATCTTTTAGGAAATTAAGGAATGATAAGAAGAGATACACCCAGAAATACTTTGATTTTAGATGCAGATTTAGGATTCATGCATCAGTGTTGGTTGACAATATCACTTGGATCATAAGAAGCATCACTGGAAGCCATGTGTGTCCTGTGGCCGAAGAGAACAAGATGGCGAATTCCAAATGGGTTGCCAGCCATCTGCTGGAGGACTTTAGGTCCAATCCAAATATGGATGCCAAATGTATGCAAAATACAATCATGAGGAGATATGGGGTCCTCATTCCTAATCATATTTGTTGTACTGCAAGGAGGTTTATGAAAGAGAGTGTAGAAGGCAAACATGATGAAGGGTATAGGGTGCTTCCACAATACATGGAGCAGTTCAAGGAAAGAAATCCAGAGTCTATGTGCTTCATAAACTGGACTGACCAAGGCCCAAGCAAGAATCCCACCTTTAAGACGTGTATGATCTCTGTTGGTTCAGCAGTATCAGCTTTTAAAGAGCATTGTCGACCCCTCATTGGCATTGATGCATGCTTTTTAAAAGGTCCTTACAAGGGAGTGTTGATGACTACTATGGGATTGGATGGCAATAATGGTCAGTTCCCTCTTGCTTATGGGGTGGCACCATGTGAAAATGAAGAGGAGTGGAGTTTCTTCATTCATGGACTTGTAGTGGCTCTGGAGGCAAGGGATGATGGCTCCAAATATACCATCATGTCGGATAGACACAAGGTAATACATCAGCTTTTAAATACCTTACAAAGTTTATATGTTTCTTGTACATGTATGCTCAAATGAATTATTCTCTTATATATGGTAACTCAAGGGTATTATTAAAGCACTGAAGAAGATCATGCCACAAGCTTCAAGGAGGATCTGTGTTCTGCACTTTTACAAGAATTTTGCTTCTTAATACCTTGGTAAGTCAACTGTTAACCTTATTTTTACCCTTCACCATCTTCAGTGCATGTATGCCGACTGAGATTAAAGAGAATTTTGCTTCAGTGTATGTATGTTTCTTGTACATGTATGCTGACTTATTTGTCCCATTAAAACATTACAAGGTGCTTGGTTTCATTGTTTTTTCTATACTGCTGCAAATGCCTACTCCCCCTATGTGTTTACAAAGGCCATGGACAAGATTAAAGAGAATGATGCTTCTGTATATCATTGGCTAAAGGACAATGAGCCCCTAGAACATTGGGCTAGGATTAAGTTTGACGAGGCCCTGAAGTCAAATGACAATACTAATAACTTTGTGGAGAGCTTTAACAATGCTATTGTCAAGCATAGGGGCAAGCCAGTGTCCAATATGCTAGAAGAGATTAGGAAGATAGTTGGGAGCAGGTTTGATAGGAGGTTTCAATTGGAAGCAAGTTAGGATGGCAAAGTCACACCCTATGTGGAGAAAAAGTTGAGAATGACTGAGATAAAAGCTAGGAACTGTAGTAATGTTGTTCCTGCAGGAAGGGGAGAGTTTGATGTTTTAAAGGGTAATACTAACTTTATTGTCAAGCTGAGAGACGATTACTGTGATTATAAAAAGTGGCAGATTAGTGGCTTGCCTTACAAACATGCAGCTAGATGTATTCTAAGGATGAACCAAAAGTTGGAGGACTGTTGTGCTCACTGGTTTCTTGTGGAAAAATATAGAAAGTTGTATGATGGAATTATTCATCCTATTCATGACTCATGCATGTGGGGGGAGACTAGTTTGCCTGGCTTAGATCCTCCTTTTGAATTGAGGAAAAAAGGAAGGCCAGAAAAGCACAAGAGGAGAGAGTCCATTGCTGTTATGTAGCTCTAGGGCAGGGTAAGATATGGTAGTGGCACCAAAAGGTGCAAGAATTGCAAGGAACTAGGGCATAATTCTCTGACTTGAGGAAAACCAAGGGATGCAAATGGCAACCTCATCCAGAAATACAAGAGGAAGCCCAAGCAAAAGAAGGGAGATCAAGTTGGGAGGCCTGCAAAGGTTCAGAAGATCACCCATGCTACCACTGCTGCAGCTACCTCAGTTACTCCCACTGACAGCCAAGCTCACCATCAATGACACAATTGCAGCCTCTGTTTTTCAGAAGACAAATACTTATGTAATTTTGCTAATGTGGTTTTAGTCCTCCCCCTCTCCTGAGAGAAGTTCAAGTGTTGGTTACATTTTGGAATTTTGAGGCACCTGATGATGCTCATTTGTAAATCTTATTCTGGGGGACGCAAACATTGCAATGTAGGAACTTGTCAACATTTGTAAATTTTGCTAATATTTCTTTTGCAACAACTCAGCAGCTTAATTATAAGTTTATTAGCATTAAACATGTCACAACACATTTCATATTATCATTACAATTGATTGCACTATGATCACAGTAATTAGTAACATACCAATGATGCTTTGACCCTTCTCTATCATTTGCATAATCATTTTCAGTTCTCTCAATTCTTGCCTCATTGTTTGAATGTCACCCAATATCTTTGCCTAATTGCTTGAATTCTGCCTCAAGCATCAGCCCAACCAAGAAACTTATCACATTGCATGCATTTCATGTAAATTCTTCCAGGATTTTTGCTTGACTGTGACACTCTTCTTGCACCTAGAACATTACATCTCGGACACACAGGCTGCACTTCATGCTCATTGTGACTACTCCATGAGAGAAGAAGACCCTTGCATTCTTAGTTCCCTAATATCAACAACATTATCATTAAAAAAATATTCCTAAATCAAGGTTTAAATTTAAAAACAAAAAATATTATTCACTTAATTTTTTTCAATATATGAATTTGGTGCATAAAAAAAATTTCCCCTCACGGATTGAAGGAAAAGGAAATGCGAGATGAGAGATACAATAAAAATATGCTCTCAAATTATTAGTTAGAAAGAAGGAAGAGGAAACAAAAAATATTATTCAATTTAAAAATATTACAATATATAAATTCTGTTATTAAAAATATATTACCTTCAATGGCATCACCTTCAATGTTGGATAGCCTACTCAGCACTTTGCAATGGCAGGAAGAGGAAATGAGAGATGAGAGAGAAACATTGGGATGGGAAGAATGCAGTGTTGCCTTAAATAAAGAGATGAGGGCAGATGACCGTTGGGGGGAGGGGGGTTTCAAAAAAACTAAAACCAATTCCACAGTTGCCTAGAATTGTAAATAAGGGTAGTTTGGGTACTTTACAAATTCCAATGCATTCCCGCCAAAAATTGCTTGGAATTTGCATAGCTAACACCGGAAAAGGACCCCACAATAGTTACAGCAAAATAAAAGGGACCTGATAATGCATTTTGAGAACACAGGGCCCTAAAAATAG
This sequence comes from Selenicereus undatus, assembly GCA_017589665.1. Taxonomy (NCBI): domain Eukaryota; kingdom Viridiplantae; phylum Streptophyta; class Magnoliopsida; order Caryophyllales; family Cactaceae; genus Selenicereus; species Selenicereus undatus. The sequence continues at coordinate 81,083,969 of JACYFF010031956.1, forward strand.
ATTCCATAAAATAGTATGCACCTCGAAGACATTTTTTGAATATATGCCATGGATGCTACAACGGGGAAAATTGTGTCGGCCTTTGTGACTGGAGCAACCGTGTTTGGGGGCATGTCCGTAAGCGATGGCTGCATTTACCTTAGCCATGGTTATATAGCTGGGATTGGATCCTTTGATCCAATTCACACACCAGGAAAGACATTCTTTGCGTTCTACATCTGATGTCAATACTAAAACATGTGCAGAGGGGAGCATTATAAAATACAAGTAATCACAGAGTGCAGCCAACCATGATTGTTATGATTTGATACTTCTTAAACCTTTACTTGGAATAATGAAAATGCATGTGTATATCTTGATGTATGTTCTATTCAAATAATACAACTGAACATCTATCATGTTGTTCCATCACCTTTCTTCTCAACCTAAGAGATTGAAGCACATACGCTAAATATAGTGTAACAATGACATACATTAGAGCATAAGGGTGTGTTTGATAGGGGGAAAATCATTTTCCCAGAAAATCATTTTCCCTGAAAGATATTTTCCCGAGAAAAATGATTTTCCACTTACATTTTCAGCTATTTGGTAGAATGAAAAATCATTTTCTTTCTACTTCATCTTTTGCTATTTGATAGAATGAACCCCTTGTCCTCACTTCATTCCGTTTTACCATCAACCCCCTTCCCTACTTAGTACTCTTCAAAATCAAACTCAAAACATCAGTAAGAAATATACCCAGTAACAAACCCAACAAAAGAGAGAGTCAATATTAATGAATCTCAATTTTTTCACTATTCCCAAGGATTATCTAGTTGACTTTGAGTGATATTAAATCCAGATTAAAGAAAATGACAAATGGGGAGACGATGGGTGTCTCAGATTGCGAAGTTCTTCAAAAGGGTAATTGTAATAAGATCAGAGAACTCAAGAAATAATTACAGAGATTAACGATGGAAATCATCGATGAACATGATGAACATGAAGAAGAGGAGAAGAATGAGAGGCAAAATGAGAATGAAAATAGAGTGATTCTAAGTACAATTAAAAAAAATAGAACAAGAGACAAAATTGGGCAACGAAAATTGGGCTTGGAAAATCGTTTTTCTTACTTTTTCAAGGGAAAACAATTTCCTTCAAATGGGGTAAAATGATTTTCCCCTTAAAATAATTTTTCCCTCCTTGTTTTACCAAACGACGTAAAATGGGAAAATCATTTTCCAGAAAAATGATTTTCCCCCCTACCAAACACACCCTAAATATTACAATAATGACACCAGAATGGTAGCATTAAGTAAAAAATGTTACTCAGAGGCTTCATAAGGAAGATAGAGAGAAACGCATGACACAAGTTTGCTTAACTATAGCAATGATCCAACACAAAAGTTAGAATGTAACGGGTTCTTGAATTAGTGTAATCAACTAGGAGGAAGATCAAAATGAGTTTAACTCATCATTCATAGGCTTCTTCAAGCTTACCAACAAAAGCAAGAGTTGACATACTAAGGCCTTAATCCCCATACATCAATCTTCAAAAACAAAGATTATGTGTTACAATTGTTTCGGTTAGGGATAGTGCCGAGTGATAAACCACTGAAGGAAAGAGCTTCCATGTTTTCTACATGTGAAACACGACCTTAATGAACTTTGAGATTTAGCAACAGAATTGATGGAGGACACTCTAATAGCGACTCCTACACTGAGAAATTCAAATACAAAATAGGAGAACGCTCACAAGTAATTCTCAATTCAATTTAATTCATTCAAGTCTATCTCGCCTATGCGTGACAAAGGAGTTTAAATAGAGAAGAAACCTAAAACATTAAGGAAGCAAATAGATAACCTAATCACAAAGATATTATTTTGCTAGTTAAGAAGATACCTAAAAGATAATATATTCCTAAAACATAAACTACGAAGATAATAAAATATCAAAGTACTTCTCATATGCCAATATTAAGATATACCCTTTTTTTAAATTTCTTCTGTGTCCTTATCCTGCATCAAAAGTTTGATCAAGGGAATACTAATTAGTTGCACAAATCTAAGTACAATTGACAAAGAAATACTATGCATTCCATGAACTATGCCAATCAGTTGCTTAGTTCATTTGACTTCAAAATTTTGATTAAGACCAAGCTCATAATCATACAATTCTTCATCATCCTCAAGACCTATCTCAATACAAGGACAGTATCCCACTTCACTCATTTGATCCACAAGTCCATGAATTACTTCATATATAGCTTCTCTATCAAAGTGTGTTGTGTCCTTAGCTACAAATTCATGTCGCGTACTTTTCACTTCAATCCAACTAAAGGCTGCCTCTTTCTTTAACCCTCTCTCACACATGAGACTTCTCACTTGGCGGGAATCATCCCATCTCCTTCCTGATGCATAAATATTTGATAACATGACATATCTTCCAGGGTTGCTTGGCTCTAGCTGAAAGAGCATTTCTGCAGCCTCTATAGCAAGACTCATGTTGCCATGGACCCGGCAAGCACCTAATAGTGCACCCCACATTCCAACATGATCAGACCCTCCTGGGGCATTCTTGATCAGCTCTACTGCTTCATTGAGCCTGTTCTTCCTTCCAAGCAAATCAATCAGAACTGCATAATGTTCTGATCTTGGCTTCAAATGGTTTGTAGACATTAAGTCATGGATTCTCATTGCTTCATCTATCATTCCTGTGTGGCCACAAGCTGATAGCACCCCAAGAAATGTGATATGATTCGGCTTTACTTTAGCTTCAATCATCTTTTCAAATGTTTTAAGTGATTCTTCATTATGACCATTCTGGGCAAACCCAGTTATGAGTGAGTTCCAGGAAACAATATCCTTCTCCGGCATTCTCTCAAACAGCAGTCTTGCTGATTTCATATCTCCACACTTGCAGTGCATGTCAATCAAAGCATTATAGATGTAACAATTCATTGAAGGACTCTTGGTGCTCAATCTAATAAGGTGACAATGAAGTTGTTTCCCCTTTGCTAGGAGGGCTAAATCTGCACAAACACCTAGCACGCTAACATATGTAAACATGCTAGGGACGACCCCATCCTTCTGCATCTGATTAAAGAGTTCCAGAGCTTCCATTCCTCGGGCATTTTGACAGAACCCAGTAATCAATGCAGTCCAAGATACAGAATTCTTCACTGGCATTTGACGGAAAACCCCAGAAGCATCTTCCAATCTGGAGGCCCTGCCAAAGGCTACAACCATGGAGGTCCATGAGACAACATCTCGTTCAACCATCCGACTAAATATGCAGTAAGATAAGTCAGGGAGGCCACATTTTCCATAAGCATCAATCAAAGCATTGCATACAACAACGTCAAACTGTAATCCAAGCAAAATCACCATGCCATGAAGTTGATGCAACAACTGCACCACACCCAAAAGAGCACAACTACTCACAACGGTAACAATAGTATACTCATCCAGGAACAGCCCAGTGTACAACCTCTGCATCTTCTTGAAGAAATACGCAGACTCCTCATAAAATCCATAATGGGCTAAGCCAGAAATCAGAGAGTTATAGCTAACAATGTCTCGTTCAGGCATTTTCTCGAGCAGTTGGTGTGCTTGGCCGAATAGGCCATTTTTTGAGTACCCAGAAACGAGTGTATTCCAGGAGTGATTGTTTTTGTATGGGAGGTCATCAAAAGCCTTCTGGGCACTCTCGATGGAGTTGCATTTGGAGTACAATTCGATAAGGCGGTTAGAAATAAAGGTATTGGAGATGAGGTAGGTTTTTATGAAGTAGGAGTGAAGGACTTTGCCTGAGCTGAGTTCTCTGGTTGCAATGTATTGCGCCAACAGAGATGCACAGCGCTGGAGGGAAGCAAACATGACCGTTAAGATTGTTCAACATGGGATTTCAAATCCGTGGACACGCTTACGTTTCCTGCGTAGCAAAAGTCCTGACTCGACAAGCTCGGTTATTATCAATCAGTTACACTCCCAAAAACTATATATATAAAATAATAATCCTGATTGTGCAATGGTAGACCAATAATTCAATCTTAAGAAATAGATCCCAGCGATTTGAATTTTGAAGGTATGTAGGGCCTCTTTTTTTAATTGGTAAATTAGGTGGATAAAATGGTGAAGTAGGTTGAAGTACATTGAGGTATGTTGAAATTGGTTTTTTTTTTTTAGGTGGGTTGAAGTTGGTGTTGAAGTTTGTATTTTTTTTTTGAGGTGAGTTGAAGTTGGTATTTTTTTTTGAGGTGGTTTGAAATAGGTTGAAGTAGGTTGATGTAGGTTGAAGTTGATATATTTTTTATGTGATGGGTTGAAGTGGGTTAAAATAATAAGAATGTAATTAATGTGTGATAATTTATGAAGTTATCAAAATTTTGTGGAATTTTTGTTTATTCTTTTTTTTTATTTCTTATTTCTTATTGTTTATTTTTTTATTTAGTATTTAGCATTTTTTACTTTTTATTTTTTATTTATTTTTTATTTTTTAATTTTTTAATTTTTTGTAATTTTTTTAAAAATTTTTTAATATTTTTTAATTTTTTAATTTTTTTATTTTAATTTTTTTATTTTAATTTTTTTATTTTTTATTTTTTAATTTTTTTATTTAATTTTTTTTATTTTTTTATTTTTTAAATTTTTTATTTTTTATTTTTTATTTTGTATTTTTATATTGTAATTATTTATTTTTTATTTTTGTATTTTTGTATTTTTGTATTTTTTGTATTTATTTTTTAATTTTTATATTTTTAGTTTTATTCCAAACAAAAGCTATAGAAAAAAAATTAAAAATTGAAAATTAAAAATACCAAATAAAAAAATAAAAAATAAACAATAAGAAATAAGAAATTAAAAATTAAAAACAAAAAATTAAAAAATTAAAAATAAAAATAAAAACAAATTAAAAATTAAAAATTAAAAAATTAAAAAATTAAAAAATTAAAAATTAAAAAATTAAAAAATTAAAAAATTAAAAAATTAAAAATTAAAAAAATTAAAAATAAAATTAAAAAATAAAAAATAAAAAATAAAAAATAAAAATAAAAAATAAAAAAAATAAAATATTAAAAATTAAAAATTTAAAAATTTAAAAACAAATAACTAAAAAAATAGAAAAATACAAAAATAAAACAATTCCAAAGTACGATAATTGATAAAAAAGTAGTACAGTAAACTTTTTGATGCAAGAATGATTAAATCTCATATGATACTTTACAAATTATTAAAATTATGAAAGGGGTGGGTTGAAGTTGGTTGAAGTGAGTTGAAGTTGGAATTTTTTTTTTTCAAGTGGGTTGAAATAGGTTGAAGTGAGTTGAAGTGGGTTGAGGTTGGTAAATTGCAATTGACCCACGAAAAGAATAGGCCCTTAGTTTTTGTAATTGAGGAGTTGCTTTACATTGTATTCTTGAGATAATTTGAACTCTAAAATAAATGTGGACAATTTGAATTTTATATATTGGTGTTGTTTTAAAGCCAACATCATTTAAAACCATCTAAAAAATACATTCTAAAACAAACCAATAATATTGAAAATAAATATCGCCATAATTCGGAGGACTGATGGCTATTTTTTAAGGTCAGATTATTGATTTTCACCGATCCTAAAATTTGGATTATTATATTCCAAAAAAAAAAGAGTAGCAGTAGTTGATATTTCGTCAACTTTAAAACTTTGTTTGCTTGTTCATCTTGGAGCAGGATTGGACAATTTTAGGTTTAGGACACGATGAGTATCATATAAGGTGTATTGTTGTTGTTCCGAGTTACGATGGGCACAATGTTCACGTTTGGCAAGAGCAGATGCTTCAATGGCCATGAACGGTAAGGTTTGGTTAAGGGTGCAAAGGACATTGATTGTTGTGTAGACCATGTCAACAATTCTACCAAGTTGGACATTTAGGGTTTGTTTGAACTTAGGAAAGTTTCATGGAAAGAAAAAAAATAGGAAATAAGAATTTTTTCCATGTTTGGAGTGAAGAAAATTAGAAGGTAAAAAAATCTCATGGAAAATATGATGGAAAATAATGTACTTTAAGTCATTAAAATTTTCCTCCCAAAATTGGGAGGAAAGTTGGGGGAATCATCTGCCCAAGTGCCTAATAACCCCCTCAACGCGCTGTCGCAACTCATCTCTCTCCTAAGCTCTTTCTTCACTATCTCTCTCTCTCCTCGCGTCCTCGGCTACAAGGCCTTCTTCCGGAGACCCTCTGGCTGCAAGGCATCCATCCGGTGACCCGACGATGATGATTTTCATCGCTCATCTAGTAACTCTCTCTCTCTCTCTCTCTGTCTCTCTCTCTCTCTCTCTCTCGTGTAGAGATCTAGGGTTTCATTGAGGGTCTGAGATTGGGTTTTGGTGGGCCAAAAATTGACTTGTAACCCTTGTGAATTTTATTGGTTTTGATTACTCAAGGAAATTTGGTGTTATCTTGGCTTCTTTCTTGCGTTTTTGATCTGGGTTTCTGTTGTTCATGTTGATTGAATTGCTTAGCAAGTCAATACCAACTGACCCTGTTTCGTCATAACAACCTTTCAGTCCATAATCTTCAAATTGAGTACAACTTACGCTCAATTCTCCATTCAAACTTGCATCTCTTCATCTGTTAAAGTGTAATATCTATGAACAAGTGTGTGTGTGTGTGTGTGTGTGTGTGTGTGTGTGTGTGTGTGTGTGGTTATATATATTAGTAACTCACATCAAAATACAAGGGGAGAAAACAAGCAGAGTCATTTTGTACCTCCATTTTCATGCGAAAGTCAAGGAACAGGTTTACTGCTATGCAACATTAGGTGGGCTAGGAGCATGTTGGTAGTATTTGGTTAGGGAGAAAATGATTTTTTTCGATAAATAGTTTTTCAACTTTTTGTTATTTGGCACAATAAAAGATTAAAAACTATTTTCCGAGAAAAATAATTTTGCCCCCAATGAAGGAAAATGATTTCCTCTTTCAGAAGATAGGAAGTTGATTTTCTTCATTCAACTCGTTGATGATGTGGTCAGCTAAAATTTAGGTGAAAAATTCAATTTCAATAGTTTGGATCAAAACATGACTATCTGATGGGAAATATTAAAAAAAACTCAAAATCTAAATTTTTGGCTCACATTTCTTTCATTTGATCAACATTTATCTTCACCTCAATGATTTAATCGACATTTTTTGCTGCTAAAACAATTCAGTCAATTCGCCACTAAAACAATTTCAATGGTTTGGATCGAAACTTGATCATCAGATAGAAAAAATTAAAATAAAATTCAGATTTTGAACTTGATATTCTTTCATTTGGTCAAAATTCTTTTCCACAGCGACAATTCAATTGATAATTTTCGCCCTTTAAACAGTGCAGTCAATATTTTTCACCACTAGAACAATGTTGTAACACCCGGGATTTTATCCCCCTTATTCCGGAATTTTATATCATTGGAAATTAAAATAATATCGACGTGTCTGCTTAAGTGTTATTTTTATTGAAAAGAATATTATTCTTATTTCATTGTTATGGAGGATTATATCGGGCACTACGTATTGCGTAGATTCTAGATTATAACTGGAGTGGTGAACCTTGGGACTAGTCCTGTAATTTATTGAATCGAACATTGGGTAGTAATTATGAGTTGACAAGTGGATAAGTTCGTATTAATTACGATGTGACAAGTGGATAAGCTCGTTTTAATTATGATGTGACGAGATGATTATCCAAAACAAAAGAAAAAAAGGAAAATGAAAAATAAATAAATCAAAAAGGGGCAAGCCCCTGTTTTTCTGCGAAAAGGGAACGACAAGCAAAAGGGGGGGCTCCTGACCTCCAACCCTACCTCACCCCACGCCGGAAAGAGAGGATGGGGGTGCTGTTGTGCCGGCCGGTCGTCAGGCCGCACGGAAGCCGCCAGCCACAACCCCAAAGCATCGGGAGAGAGAGAGAGGGGGGGG
>JACYFF010031956.1:81101863-81116212 GCA_017589665.1 Selenicereus undatus
ATTATTATTATTATTATTATTATTATTATTATTATTATTATTATTATGTAATCTTATGATTATATATATGATCTTGTGTGATTATATATTTATTCTTTCAAATATATAAATATATTAAAACACAAGCACCTAAAGAAAATCCAAACTTGAATGATAAATTTTGGAAGGTTTGGTTACTCCTAAACTGATAACGACCCTATATATTTTATTACAAATATTACTACTATTTAAAAAAGAAAAAAGCAAGAAAAATTTAAAAGTTATATAGGCTATGATCATTAATAAAGATTTTTTTTTGTTTACTCAAACCTACTAATTTGTCCAATTTAATAGTATGGATGTAGAGAAGATAATATCAAATGGATTAAGTTTTTACAAATGATTTGATTAAGAAAATGTTCACAAATTAATCATCATGTTTAATACATTTACAAAAAAATTTGCAACTGAAATAATTCCCATGCAATAATTTGACAAGGGTATAATCACATTAAAAACGATTTAATGGCATATAGAAACCCACAACTAGATTCATCACAACTTATTAAAAATTTGGCATGCCTTAAATTTGGCTAATGTAGCTTACAATTTTAATTTTTTTTTTACATGAATGAGGTAAAAAGATCGACATAGTTGGGATACGAACTCTGGTATCTAGTAATGACTCCTATACATTCATCAATTGAGCTAACTCAACACCAAAAAAAAATCAATTGAGCTAGCTGATACCCACAATGCAGCCTACAATTTAAAAGCTTTGATTTGCGTTTTAAAATTGTAACGCACTCTCATTTATTTGTATGCATTGACATTTCTTAGGATCTGTATTGATTCAATAATGTATTGCCTTTAGTTACTGTTAACTCTTTTTTAGACAAAGTTGATTGTAATGTTGGGAAGAATTTCAAGTGGGTTCAATAGATATGCACGACCATTAGCATGTAATATTTCTCACCATTTAATTTGATCCCATTATAACCATTGTTTCCCTTGAATATCACCCAAAAAAAACCACCAACATTACTTTATTTTTATTTTGCACTTATACTTTATAATCTATAATACTAATAATATTGTTGTAGGGCTAATTTTTCAAAATTTTACTATTATGGAGCAATGAATACGTGTTAGAGATAAAAAGGTACTAATTTGCTTTTGCGATTTGCCCTCACACTATTCAAACTCTAAGCTAGGTAAGTGTTTAGGTTCTCTTTTGAACCTCAAGCAAATTTTGAATGTCGGTTAAAGTTGTGCATTACTTTTGTTGTCTTTGGTGCTTGATGTATATGTTTGATATAAGTGTTGTCACTTGTGTTTCTCCAAAGAATTATTATCATATATTTCCATCCACATTTAGGTAAATGTCACGTATGACCAACTATTTTTGAAATTATTACTTAATCCTTCACCTTAAAAATAATTATTGTATGGTTCGAAAGTTTGCAAGTCAGGGGGTAAAATAATAATAAATTTTCTATCTATGATAACAATTTCTAAGGTTGGGGATGAAAGCACCCTGAACGATGGTGAGTGGCCCGCATAGGGGATGAGCTCAACCAACTCCCCCTCGGGACCGTGACCATGTTCTTTCAATGGGTACATCGGATCAGCTTTTCCAAAGTGGTAGTTTGTGGAGTTATGTGGCAAAATGGATTAGAGTTCCAATTTTTAGAGTCACCAACAAATTTTAAAGGAAATGCACAATCCCATAAGTTCCTAGAAAATGCACAATCCTTCTTTCAACCAAGTCCTTAAATAAAAGAGACGACTTTGGCACATAGGACTTACAACAATAGCAACAACAACACCCATTGTGAGTCCCACTCTCATGGAGTTTGGGGAGGTCTAAATGTAGGAAGCATTATCCCTGCAAGCACAAGTGCAAATGGGACTTAGTAATTACTTTAAAAAGGGATTCCCCCCCCCCCCAAAAAAAAACTATAATTATGGATGTCTTGAATTGGGATTATTAAAAGTGATCACATGGCTACAAAACCATGATAATGGGTCTAGGGGTGAAAGCACAATCTAATGGATAGTGAAAACCATTATTACATCACTTGCTTCAAAGGCATCTTCTACTTAAAAATGAGCACTTTAAAACTTTTATTTTTTTAATTCCAAGCAAAAGATATTTTCATTACTTTATGCGTTTATTAGTGAGGCAAACAACATGAAGAATGCTTTTGGTGATTGCTTATTTGCAAGCCATTTCTATAATGAAAAGATATGTGCCAAAATGGGATAAACTTAGTGGTTACTTTATTATGAACATAGTTTTATTTTATGTGTAAAAGAATGAATATTAAACAAGTAGCAATGGAGGATCAAAGAGAAGCATGATTAAATATAAGAACTAAGGAAAGCCTTAAACATATTATTTTCTTTGGTTAATGGCTTTCAGGACCTACCTCGATCTAAGTAGTTGGTAAAGCAACATGCATTTGATTCCTTCTTCTCAAGATGTTAGGGTCGAATGAAGAATAGTCTAATTTTAGAAGAGTTTGATTGAAGATTTTGTTAGAGTTTTGTTTCTTCAAAGTATTTTGTGAGAGAAAGGGAGTTTAGAGAAGTAGAGTAAGATCTAGAGAGATATGTGTCGAGTTTCCTCTAGGTATGATGTTGATATGAATAAGAGGGAGAGGTTCTTTTTTAATATAACTAGCAAAGAAACTTTACTAAGCAAGCTATACATCAAGATTAAAATCAAATCATTTTAGCAACTAAATTTTCATAAACAAAGGCCAAATTGCTCAATTGCCACTAACGATGCTGGAAATATGATAATCAACTCAATTATAGCAATCTCACATTTAAAAGCACTTGGGATTTATGAAGTAGGGAATAAGGCATGAGCTAGTAGCAACCATTGGGCAAGCGAAACATGTTCTTGGGTCCCAATTGTTGCAAGCATCATGCTATCAGCCTTGTTTTTTGCCTTAAGTGAAATATTTGCGAGGGTTTGGATGCAAGACAATGGTCACCCCACTGATTGCCATCTCTGTCATTCACCCTCAACATTTTGGGTTGAAGTACCCATGCCAGAATATCTCACAAAAATTCAACATTTTTTCCTTTTTGAAATTATTTTTGAAACTTTGGATTTTCGAATGCTTTTTAAATCTTTCAGGAATTTTTTGACATGACAAAAGATTTTAATTTATGAATTGATTATTAGGAATTCAAGTATGTTGTTTCTTCACCCTTGATGGGTTAGATAATTCTCATGCCTAGGCAACAATGCTCAGTAGGCATGTGATCCGTCTGAAATCCCATGGGCACCAATTTGGTGCTTACAGGAGCCGTGTCTTTAGTCAAGGTTGTTAGGATGAAGGGAAAACTATCTTATGTGATGTTTGATGGATGTAGATGCAAGAGTGAATATGGAAGAGCTTTCGAGGTCTATTCCTCAACCCAAGTGTCCAAGCCTGTTGAGAAGAAGTGTGTTGAACATTTTGAAGTATCGTTCAAAAACAAGGGTTTATTAAAAAGGTTTGAGGTCTATCTCTCCCCTCAAGAATTGCAATCCTACTGAGAAATGGTTAAATATTTTGGGGCTTGAAGGTCTCACATTTATAAAATTATTTTGATACTTGAAGGTCTCACACCTATTAAAAAAAAACAAGTTTAAGTCTTTAAGGTCTCATACCTGGAAACATTATTTTGAGGTTCGAAGGTCTCACGCCTATAAAAATTTTGAGGCTTGAAGGTCTAAGCAAGACAAGTATTGCTTCCTTGTTGATGGCTCAAGCTCTTTGGGTTTGGGTGACCATGCCCAAAGTGCATGCAAGTACTGATATTGGCCGAGAGTACTTGGAATCTCTAAAGTCGCAAGTCCTTACTGAGGCTGAACGTAGTGAGTTGGCAGCTCATAACCCCCACTCCATCCTTGGCGGGAGAAAGGGTTGAAACATCCTCCCCTTGCATCATTGTGATCACGAGATACTCCGTATCATGCCTTTCATTAGTTTGCTCTGCATTTGGTTTGCATGAATTGTAATAAGCCCTCTAGATTTAGGGCACTAAAATAATTATGTTTTTTATGAACACCCCTGAGACTCTTAATAGAATAGAATATGTATCTTTTTTAAATTCCATATTTTATATTGATTAATTTTATTATTGTTATCCTTGTTTGTTTCATTCATTGATTATCTCTTTTTTTTAGCAAACGTTGGAATAAACCCTGAATGTGGTTGATATACGATGTGCCTCTTCTCTTTTTTTGTGCATAGACATGGACTACCAAGCCCTTCTTTTTTTCCTCTGTTTGGATTTTTAAGAATAGGAATTATTGGGCTTCTAATGGACGTAGCAGCTATAGAATGCCGATGACACCTGGCAGCACCCATTTTTATACCGCGGGTGCAAAGGGTGTCTTCTTGGGGACCACCTATGTGCTGACCCCTTTTCTCTTGATTCCTTGGACTTTTCAGAAGTAAAACTTTTTCAATTGGTCCAAACTTGTAAATTTGAAAAAATCACATCCATTTATAGTTTTACTATCCCTCCTAAGAGAATTTCTTTTACATAGTAATGGCAGACACAATGAGGTCCAAGTTGTCCTCGTGGATCAATGACAGATACCTGTATGGCCTTTACTGCTTTATCACTCACGTTAATGTTTCAAAGGCGTACATTTACATTGAAAGCGCTTTCTATTCTCTAGTGATGATATTTTTATAGATGGTGCACAGATTTGTAATCTTTTTTAGTTAATGGCTGCTAGTTGTTTGTGGCAAGCCTGTGTCTAATCAATTTAAGATACCTACCCCCTCAAGGGTAGCCCATAATGATGTACTTTTGAATTTTTCCGAGAGCACTCACTTCATCCCAAATACAAAAGATTGTGGTTTATCATGGATAGTCGCATGGTGTCCGGCGTCCCCATAATGCAAAATGGATTTATTGCGTGAATCTTTATACCTTTTGTCATTTTGCTTAAGAATTTTTTGATGCTTTTATTGGTTGCCTCTATAGCTCTATTTGTTTGAGGCATGTAAGCGGTGGATTGTTGTTGTTGGATCTCGTATCATTTAAGCAATATCATAGTCTCATCTTTGAAATAAGATTTGTGATCACTTATCAACTTGTGTGGTACTCCAACATGGTAAATAATGTTGGTTGGGATGAAAGATGTAACCAATTAATAGGTGAGGGTTGCATATGATGTTGCTTCCAACCACTTAGTGAAGCAGTCAATGGCCATTAGGATGTACTCATGGCCATCGTGAAGTCAGTGTGCACAATTGCAATGGATGCATGTGCTAGATAGGCGGCATACTTTTGACATTTCTCACACTTTTGGGAAAGAAAAGTAATCCCTATCCATGGTGGTCCCATAGTAGGCCTACCTTTGTATTTTTACAATAAGAGATGTCCATTCATGTGGGTACTATAATTACCCCCATAAATTTCCTCCATAAAGAGCCTCATGTCCTCGGTGTTTGAACATCATATGTTAATGTCATAAGTTGTTTTCTCATATAATATGTCGTTATCCTCTAGGAACTATGAGGCTAAGCGACAAAGTGCTCTTTGTATGCGTTTTTCAGGAATCATGAGGGCATTCCCCTTTCTAATGGTAATTCAATATATCAATATACCATGGTGATTTTTCATTATCCCCCTCTATTTCTAGCACTATGCTAGCTCGTCCCTCCTATCAATAGTAATAGTCATTTTGGACTCTTTATTGAGCATGGCGATCATGGATGCTACTTTTACCGATGCATGTACAAATTGATTCTCCTTTGATAGGAGGTAAGTGAACTCACCTTATCGAAATAGAATGTCATCTTTTCTAAATGAGCTCAGTAAAGGACCATTTATTATTTCTCACCTTCCATCATCTAGTGCGCTAGGTTATTATTAAACTTGAGTCCCTGTACATATTCAGATCTTTGATATAGAGAGTTGAGGCTACTTGCATTCTTATGATGCAAGTCTCGTACTTAGCCAAATTATTTGTGATCTTGAAATCTAATTTGGTGAAAATTGAGATGTATGACCCTTGTGGTGATACTATTAAGATGCCAACCTTGTACCCCTTATGGTTAGATGCACCATTGAAGTACACTTTTCAATTTCACCTTTGAATGCGAGAATATCTTTGTCGGGAAGATATTAATTGTCTTCCTTCTAGTTTACAGGATGGTCTGCTAAGAAATCCGATATTGCTCTTCCTTTTACAATATTATGCTTAAAATTCCAGTTGAAGGAGAAGTTGAGCCATGAGATGCTTCAATGGGTGCACTTTAGCTATGTCCTTTACTTTGCTATTGAGCATATGTGCCTTAATTTCTTGGTTTCTGATATGAGAGCTAGGCACATTTTTTTGACTTGTGTGTTTCAAACCTTGTAGGTGAGGAATTTCTTGCTTAAGTAATAAATGATATTTTCTTTTCCTACACTTTATTGGGTACCATCGTGCCTATTGTAGTTTCCATCATTGTCAAGTATAATAGAAACTACAAATCTCCCTTTGGTGGTTGCAAAATTGGTGGTTTGCCAGATATTCTTTTATTGCGTCAAAAGCCTTATGGCAATGCTTAGCATACTCTTTTTGTGAGCTCTTCCTCGATTTCTTGAGGATTGGCTCACAGGTCATTGTTAGTTATGGGATGAACTAACTAATAAATTGCACACACCCAAGGAACTGTCAAATTTATTTTTCTAGTTATGGGAGGCAACATTTCGATAATGGCTTTAATCATGGATAAATTGGCCTCAAACCCTCTTGAGATGACTATGTATCCCAAAAGCTTTTCCAAGTGACTTTGAAAGTGCACTTCTATGGGTTCAAGTTCATGTTGTATTTTCAAAGTCTTTAGAAAAATTTCCAAAGCGGGCACATGCCCTTATCTACTTTTCGATTTGATGATCATGTTGTCGACATAGACATCCATCTCTTTGTGCATTAAATCGTGATGGAAGTAAATTTTTCCTTGATCCTCTTCAGCCATTTTTATTTGGACTATAACTGACAAAACCATCCATGAATGACAATAGGCGACGTCCCACTATTTTTTCTACTAGCAAGTCGATATGAAGCAAAGGAATGTCATCCTTTGGACTTGCCTTCTTCAAATCTCGAAAATGCACATGCAATCCTATCCACAATTCTCAAGCACTGAACAATATTCGCTACCCAATAAGAACAATTAGAAATGACCCTTAGGAAATTGACATCTAGTTGTTTTTGCGCTTTTTCTTTTATTTTTAAGGCCTATTCTTGTTTCATTAGAAAATTGTTTGCTTCACAAGCTTTGCATTTGAACTATAGCGGGGGATAAGGAAATTGCTCTTCCTCTTTGTGAATCAAAGATGAACCCAACTTGAACTCCTTTAGTTCTTCATTTGTTCTAACATTTACTATTTCTTCAAGGATAATAATTTTATTATGTTCTTCATTCATTAAGTGTTTTGGGGAGATTAATTTTTTATTAGTGCGGACACAAGAAATATACTTATAAAGACTCATTGGTTATCCCAATTAGACACTACTAGCACCCATCCAGGATCTTTATGTTTCCTTTTCAAATAGCAACCCAAAAATAGGCAGGATTGGCCTCATAAGCCCCGTTTGTTTTGGATTGGATGTTTTTAGTGAAGTATACTTCCTCTTTCAGGAGAATGCAATTACGAACGATTTCAAATCTTAAAAGGACAACTCCTAGCTATGGGATGTATTTAATTCGGGGAACCTATAAGGTGCATCTTCCCTTTCCTTTATGAAAGCCCCATTAAGGGTCAGGAGATAAGAAGGCATGTTGTAGGTAACAATCCCTTTATGTTAAGAGTATTTTCTAAGCTTCTCCTCCTGAATATTCAGATGAAGCTTTTAAGGATAGAGCCTGTACCATAGGCCAAAAACGTGAGCAAAGGGATTAACCTTAGGAAGAGGAGTGGGCATCCCTGCCTCTTCCTTAGTTGGATTCTAGGCATATAACTAATGTTCCTTCTCATTGCGAAGAAGGGACCGAAGTTGAATAGGCCTTCATCCATTGATTCGATGGTAGCACATTCATTGGCTATGAAGCCTCTAATTTTTATGTCATCATCATCATGTTTAACCTCCAAACTAGAGCTTTTTTTTTTCCAATTGTCACGCTCATAGGATCAGTATTTTATGCCTCTTTTACTATCTTTTTAAGCTTTTAGTGAAGGGTAGAGGGGGACTATTTTTGGCAAGGGTGACCAAATAGGAAGTTGAAAGGAAATTAGATGTCTATGACTTCGAAGGAAACCCTCCTTTCTATCCCCATAACAACTTGTTAAGCAAAATAGTTCCTAAGACTATTATGTGGGTGTTATCATATCCTCATAGGCCTTGGATTGAATGGGTCTTGTCTAGTTCAATTATGCCCAGGTTTCTTGGTGCTCTGAGTGGCATATGCTAACCGATGACCTGCTGTAAACTAAGATCATGTGCATGAACTTGTTTCTACAAGTTATGGTGAGATATAAAACTCTATTACATTTTATTCATTCAAGAGGTTGGTCTATATCATTAAAGGTTATGGTCTAAGGGGACTTTTTGGTGGTGAAGAAGCCTACCAATTCTTCAGGATGGTCTGCACGACTGCACTAGTACTTCCATCCTCGTGAGGTCCTTTAAGAGTGTCTCTCGATGATTGATAGAGGAGGGTAGGAGTTTCCATATTTCTATATAATCCTTAGTCTTTTTCAATATGGTGAGGATTAGGTCCTATTGTGACTCGGATGTTATAGTGGGATTCCGCCAATCCTCCTCTTGAATCAAATGTGGGGGTTTATAATGCCTTCCATTGCAGGCGAGGTATTGGACTTCCTCTTTTTCATCCCATTTCATCTAAGCAGTTTTAATAGGGATGAAAGGACTTTTGAAAGTGTCTTTTTAGTCCCCGCCCCATATTTTGTTGACTTCATCCTCATTGAGAAAAGACAAGCCAAGCTCTTCTTCCATGGTGAAAATTGTAAGCAGGGAACTTAGTAGATTGGTCCAGTTATTAGGCTTTTCCTCAGTTGACTAGTATCTTGCATTGCAAGCTTCAAAGCAATGCATTGACTAGTATGTTTTCCTTTCCAATGATGGTAATTACAATAGGTGTTTATGTCATATTTATCACTTTTTGTATCCTCCGGTGCATCGACTGTGGGCTAGATAGGTTTATGAGGCCCTTGACTTTCCAGTATCTTTTCAAGGGTTCCCTGAGCTTTATTCTAGGTAGGGTATAGACTTGATAATTGTGTGTTCTTCAAAGAGATTTTGTTAGTTAGGTAAGTATTCTTTAAGCCTTTTTGTATCACCTTCTCTACCAGCATCTAGTATCATATAATTGCATGAATGTGCTCAGGGTTGGAATATGAGGTATTGATTATAATTTGACCATAAGTTTTTAATGATTATGTGAATTTGGTATTTTTCATGTACATAGTTTAAGACCAAGGAGACTTTTGCCCTCCATCGAGCCAGAAAGTCTGGGAAGCTTTTTTTCATCCTACTTTAGCAACTTTAAATCATGAAGCGTCGTAGGCAATTCTGTGATAGGAATTCCTTGATTATGTGATCCTAACCATTAACCTTCTATGGGTCAAAGGAATAAAACCAACCGCCCATTGTATCTCCTAAAATGAGAGGGAATGTTTGAGGAAAACAAGCATTGGCTATAGCTTTCAAGCTTATGATATTAATAACATTCCTCAATGAGAGGAAGGATTACCCAACGTTGTAAACTTCAAGTTTTCAAGAAAGGAAAGCTTGGGGCAATGTCCCTTCTAACATAGGTGTGTAAAGTGTTGAGTATAAAAATGGGTTCCCAAATAATTAAGAGCTCCTTAAGAGTTGCTCTAGTGTGTTAATTCTTTCATCTAATGGATTTTCTTTATGAACTGAATAAGTGGAATATACATCACCCTCTCTTTCATTTTTAGACTCATACTCTCATCGTTTTTTTCGCAAGTTAATTTATGAGTTTTTGTTGCTCATTTAGTTTAGCCCAGAAACAATTTTCCATTTATGACAACATGTCGACTATAAGGATTACTATCCGACCGATGGTGTCAACCTCCTCTGTGTGATAGTGATTATTGTTGATCTTTTTTTTGCCATGAAGTCATGGGCTTGACTATCGAAACTCTCAAATAGAAATCTCACCAAACGACCTTTATGATCTCTTCTTTAAGGCCCATTTTGCCACCAAAAGCCACAAAATTCAAGATTTTAGAAAAGGAAGGTTCCTTTTTTAAAAAAGAAAAGGAAAATGAAAGAGAAGTAGTTGCCACTGGACCTTATTTTTAGAAAAGCAAGGGGGAAAAGAAAGGAAGGAGGTTATACACATACTCACACACAAACATATATGTATGTATGTATGTATGTATGTATGTATGTATGTATGTATATATATATATATATATATATATATATATATATATATATATATATACATATATATGTATATATATATGTATGTATGTATGTATAAATATATGTATTTGTGTGTGTGTGTGTGTGTCACACACACACATACACAAACATGCGCGCGCACACTACCCATATACATACCCCTATGTATGTGTACGTGTGTGTGTGTGTGCGCGCGCGTGTGTACATACACACACACACACAAATATATAGATACATACATACATACCTACACACACACACACATACATACATATATATATGTGTGTGTGTGTGTGTGTGTGTGTGTGTGTGTGTGTGTGCATCATTCTATATTTATTTATGTACATATGTGTGTATGTGCAAGGACCACATCCTGGGGTTCCCTGGGTGCTTTTCTCCCCTGAATCGTTTGACTCGCTTGCTAGATGTTTGGATTCAAATATGAATATTTTTTTATTTTTTAGTAAAACGAGTTGGGCTGTAGGAGAGAGGAGGGCTTGGCCTAGAGAATTGGATCATAGCTCTAGCCTAGGAGCCTGGCTGGGTTCTAGGTCAACGCCATGTCCAGTTCTCTAGCCTTGTCTTAGGCAATGATGCCTGTCTGGCGCATCAAACTGGGTTGCGGGTTTAAACTAAGAACCCGGTCGAGTTTCGGGAATAAATTTAAACCTAGTTTCTCATCTGGGAAACCTTACTGTCCAGGTTCTGAACCTATTCTGCGTTAGTCTAAGAGTAAACAAGAGAAAACAGAGTATACTTATTTAGTATAGTCGCTTGTGAGCTTTTAAGAAAACTTGCAAACCAATTTTACTTTCTAAAACGAACCATAAACCGAAAGGAGCAAAATGGTTCGACTTAAAAAGATTATCAGAAGGCTTTTAAGTAATCTCTAATGTGTGGACCATCAGACTCCATATGCTCAAACATAGGACCCATATTCAAGAGCAAAGGTATGATGCCATGGTGGAGTGCATCACAACACTGCCCGTCATTACCAACGACCTTTACTAATCAATACGTGAAATAATGCTAATGACACTTACGAATATTCATGCAACATATTTGTATCAAATAATAGGAATTAAGAATACAATGCTAGTCTAGAAGAATAAATAATGTAAACAATTAAAGCAAGCGGGTTTAAACTAATTAAAGATTATATCTTTGCTAAACCCAAAATGAAGTGAAATAAGAAAGAAAGTAGAGAGAAGAAGGGATGGTTTGAAAACTTAGTGCCCTCATGTTACCTACTTAAGTGACTTAGAGAACCTGAAATCAAGAATATCGGGCCTTAACTGTTGCCTTGGAGGGTTTTGAGGATGAATCCGATAAGGTTTTGGTTAGGTCCTCTAAACGTCTTACTATTCTCTTAAAATTTTTGGTCTATTTCTAGTTTAGTTTCTCTCTATTTTCTCTATGCATTTTTGCTTGTCTCTCTAATTTTTTGATGTGTTTAATCACTGGGGAGCCCCCTTTTTATAGTGTTTAAATGGATAGTGCGAGTTGGTTTAGAGAAAGGAGATGTAATTCAACTCTTAATAGGCTTAATTCATATGGCTACACTAATCCAAATAATAGTACAATAGTAAGACCTATTTTAGAAGCAAAGAAGGACACAGAGTACCCGATCGGTATCCTATTACTAGGTATTTGACCTAGTTGTTGGTTGGTTCATGCCAAAACCTAGCCTAATTTTTGGGCCAGGTTGGCTGCAACTTATTTCAGCCATAATTTTGTCATCCGACCTTTGTTTTGAGTGATTCTTTTTTGTCTTGAAAGGTTATTTAGTCTATTTTCTAATGACATTAATTTCGTAACTTTTGGATAACTATAAAAGAATATATAAGTAAATAGTGAGCGTATTTGTGTAAGCTCTAATATTGGACTTATATCATATCCATTTCTTATTGGATTTTGGTGTATAATATGTCATTATAAAGTTTATTCATTGAATAATGTTAGTACATAAACTCAATGATTTTGCACACCCTAGAATGTGGTGAAATACATAATGAATCCTAATGAGACACCGAATACGGTCAATTTGGACCTATGTAGGTTCTTTTAGCCTATAATGGCCATCTTTGGATTTGGATGTGTAGGTTAACAGATATCGACCTTTTGCCAGTGTGCAAACCTTTCACTGGCTTAGTGAATTTTCATGTTGATCTTTCATTGATCTAGCAAACCTTTCACCGGTCTACCAGATCTTAATGTCCACCTTTCCCAGGCTTAACGGACCTTTTATCGGTTTAATAGACCTTTTATCGGTATAGCCGACCTCTAATGATATAGTATATTCTGAAGTCGACCTTTTAAGATTTTGATGTCGATCTTTTGCCTGTCTAGCAGATCTAGATGTTAACCTTCTACCAGTTTAGTAGACCTTTCATCAATCTAGTGGATCTTAATGTTATGTTTTCTGAATTTAGCAGACCTTTTGCCAGTCTAGTGGATCTTTCGTTGGTTTAGCGGATCTTTATGTCAACCTTTCGTCAATTTAGTGGACAATTCGCTGGTCTAGCGGACATTCTGTCGGTCTAGCGGATCATCATGCTAACCTTTCATCGGTTTAACGGACCTGTCGCAGGTCTAACAGACTTTTCATTGGTTTAGCAGACCTTTTGCCAGTCTAGCTGATCTTGATGTTAACCTTTGATCGATTTAGTAGACCTTTTGCCAGTCTACCGGATCTTGATGTTAACCTTTCGTCAGTTACCGGACCTTTCACCATTTTAGCAGATCTTGATGTTAACCTTTTTCCAGTCTAGCAGATCCTGATGTCAACCTTTTGCTGGTTTAGCAAACCTTTCATAGGTTTAATGGATCTTGATGGTGAAATGTCCGATTATGCCGGGACCCAAGGGTATTGCTAGAATGTCCCATTGTGCTGGGAGCCAACATAATGTCGAAATCTCCCATTGTACTGAGAGCAAGGGATGTGAATTGTCCCATTGTGCTGGGAGCCAGCATACTGTTGAAATGTCCCCTTATGCCGAGAACCGATGATGAATCTTAGTGGAGTGGGTGCTTGGAGATATGTGGCTAGATCCCTGAGAACTTTATTGCGTGAGAGTGTGAAGGTCTGTAACCAAATTCCTATGAACTTTGTGGCATGCAAGCTTGAAGACTTATAGTTTGCTCTTGACCTGTCATCAGGTGTTAAGCTTAAATCTCCAAGTTTTCCCTTTTGTCGATCGAACTTGATGTCATCTCCATCTTATGGGAACATGCTGGATGTTGAAATCCCTCGACGTTGAGTATTTGTAGATAAAGAGGATCAAGCCTCCTCTATGGCTAGTTCATCTTGAGCTTAGTTACTTGATAATCTGAAGTTTGTTTGATGTCCTTTCCATGTACGTGAATTGCCTAAGGATGATGACGTTTGTGTAAAACTTGCTTTAAGAATGGAGCTCCCACTTTGACTAAGCCTAATTAAGGTGAAGGTCAAAATATAGATGTCGTCTATAACAATTGTTAATCCAACCTTAAGAGCCTTTTGACGTAGATTCATGGTTGACCAGGTTGTATGCCCAACTTGTAGGGCTGTTGTCATGTTTGAATGTGCACCTCTTTGATCCAGGCTACCTGAGTGATCAAGGTGGAGTACACGCTACTAAATAGGCGACATGTGTTAATAAATACGCTAAAGACCCATGTACTGATGCATATGCACTTGATGGCCTAAGTGAGATTCTACATGCATACTGACTATCCAAACTTAGGCTTTGTTTGGTGAAGAAAAATGAAATCGAATGGAATCAATAAATGATCCTTGAGGGATTAAGGGCGAAATTTGAATCCTAAACTCATATGTTTGGCGAGAAAAGGAATGGAATCAAGTTCCAATCCTTATTGTTTGGCTGTAAATTATGAAATAAAATCAAATATGTTTTATTTAAAAAATAATGATTAATAATAATAATAATAATAATAATAATAATAATAATAATAATAATAAT
>JACYFF010031956.1:81137614-81174302 GCA_017589665.1 Selenicereus undatus
AGCATCTCAATACATTTCTAGAAACAGCAATTCGAGAAGGAATTTGTCTTAGTGAGAAAAAAGCCACTATTGAGAAAGAAAAAATTGAGTTTTTAGGCTTTGAAGTTGGAATTAACGGAATTAGTTTACAACCACATATCTCTAGAAAAATCATGGAATATCCAGACGAATTAAGAACAAAGAAACAAATTCAAGGTTTCTTAGGACTATTAAACTATGTTAGTTCCTATATCCCAGAATTAGCCAAAAAGAAGAAAGAATTACAGAGTTTACTTCGCAAGAACAATACTCTTGGTTGGACAGAAAGACATACTGACATTGTTAAAAAACTAAAAACAGAATGTCAACAACTCCCCTGTCTTAGACTCCCTGAACCTGAAGACAATTTAATTCTGCAAACAGACGCATCTGACAAAACATGGGCAGCAGTTTTAAAAACAGATCTGAATGAAATTTGTGGTTATCATAGTGGAACTTTTTCTGAACGAGAAGAAAATTATAATACTATGGAAAAGGAACTCTTAGCAATTATTAGAGGAATTACCAAGTGGAGACTCTTTTTGCTACCTAAGTCATTTAAAGTCTTAACAGACAACCAAGCAGCAACTACTTTTGTAAAACAAGCTTTAGACAATGGACCTCACATGTGTAAATTACACCGATGGCAATTATTTTTATCTCAATTTAATGCGATCTATGAGCATGTTGCAGGAAAAAACAATTTTATTGCAGACTATTTGACAAGAGAACATGAGTTCAACGGACAAAGGTAAAGCTCCAATGGAACAAACAGACCATACTCAGCTGATTCAGAACTTTGAAGATATTCTTTTAAACATAAATGAATACTGCGAAGCTGTAAATGACAAGATCGAAGTTATTGAGGAAATTGTTGTTGATCTTAGAGCTGATCTTGGAAAAGCTCGAGACCTAACAACCTATTTCCATCAAACTCTTGAACAACTCAAAGAGAACTCTTCAACTATGGATTTGAAAAAAGTCCAAACTAACTGAACAATCTGAACTCTCTGAACTTTCCTTTCGGCCCAATCAGGGAAAAGCTTCACACCCCCTCTCTGAAGAAGAGAAAGAGAAGCAACAACTTAAAGCTAAGCTATTAGCTGCAAGACCAGTTAATCCCAATACTGGCACTCGAACTATTGAGCTCTCTGACTCTTTTTACAGAAACTTTCATGAAACCATTGTTCTCGATTATCAGAAGATCTCCAGATTACCTGAACTCTATTACAATCCCAGAGACTCCCTATTCCCAAGGATCCTTGCATTCTCAAAAGCAAGTCCTGATTTAGTATTCGAACTTTTTACCTATGGATACTTAAACTATTGCTACCCCAGTTTAAGTCTTATTGAACTTCAA
This sequence comes from Selenicereus undatus, assembly GCA_017589665.1. Classification (NCBI taxonomy): domain Eukaryota; kingdom Viridiplantae; phylum Streptophyta; class Magnoliopsida; order Caryophyllales; family Cactaceae; genus Selenicereus; species Selenicereus undatus. The sequence continues at coordinate 81,138,993 of JACYFF010031956.1, forward strand.
TACGTCTCACCCAATCTGAAACAAGCTATTAAATGTTTCAGCAAAGGTTACTTATGTCTTCGCTTTTTCGCCATTTCTCTTGAGAAAGACGAAGAAACTATTTACCCTACTATTCATTTAATTGAAATCTCCAACCTTACAAAATCTGGAAATTCATCACAACCTCCTTCTATTCAAGCAGAAAAACAGAAACATTATAAGTTTCCCCACTTTGATCAAGGATGGATCTATTACAGACGGTCTACAGGTGCTTTAGCTGTTAAATGCCAGTGCGAGCGTTTAATGACTAAAGGAGCAAGAACTCTATACTCTGAAGACAATCTCATTCTTGTAACAACTGAAGCAGCTGAAAGCATTTCAGTTGATGAACAACTATTCGAATTCAGCTATTCTCTGGAGCCCAAGAAGTTTCTAGGCAGTCCAGCTGTGCGGACAAAATTCACTGACCTCTACAGAATTGAACAAGACAAAGCAAAAAGAAAGATACTCTCTGCATAAAAGCTGTCAACATGTGAGTCACAAGAGACCACGCCTTTATCTCTGCCGCCACAACAAGACAAACAAGTGAAAGCAAAGTCCATCAAAAATGGTAAAGCTTATCTTTTTAGCTGGAAATCTTATCTCTTTAGATTCTCCTGATGTAAGCGCTTACGTCATAGCGCACTCCTTATCTCTTTAAATAACTAAGTTTATTTCAGTAGGAGGCATCGACAATTGGGAAGAAAAATCTCTCTGTAAGAAATCTCTCAAAAAAATGTTCTAATTTCATCTCTTTAGGGAAAGGAGAACAATTATCAATGGAATAAAAGAGAAATCTTTCCTCAAAACTTTGTATCTATAGTTCTGTTATTACAACTTTGGTTAAAGAAACGGTATTAAAGAGAGAAGGAGAAGGTCTGAACGAGTAGGTAAGCCTCGCGTCAGGGTGGAGTAAGACGAGTACAAAGGAGTGAGACAGATCCAACTCTTGAAGGTATAATTTCTTTAATTTAATTTTGTTTTAATAGAAGTATATGATATTTAGTTTGAAGTTTCATTTGATAATTTAGTATCTGAGTACCATCTTTAAAGACTTGACAGACCCTTTTTCGTGTGAATCACTTAATCAATTCAACAAATGGTTTTACCGCTTTTTCCATAAAAACCACTAGTCCCCCTCTTAAATGGTATCAGAGCCTGACCTCTAGAATAAGGTATAACTACAGTAAACATGTTTAAAAACAAATTACAATCGAACTCTAAGATGGACAAAGATGGAGATTATTTAGCAGGACAAAGCTTTAATCTTCCTGAACTAAAACACTATACCCAAGAAAAAGCATGGGATTATTTAAGATCCTTTGATTTAACTCCGAGAACTATGAGACAAAACTTGCTAAATCACTATAGACATAGACTAAACTATTTAGCAACTTTACATGAAAGAGTTCATCCCATAACAATAAATTTATTAAAAGATAACATTTCATTACTAGAAAAAACTTTTGAATATACGATTTGGTATCAACCAAACATGAACCTTAATGATTCACAAATAACATATAATACTGACGAAGAAGAAGAAGTTAACACCAACACCACAAAATAAGTTAACAACTTTATAAGGGCAAACCTGTAAAATCAACAAATAAAACAAAAAACTTTTGTCGACGTTGTCCAAATTCACAAATTTTGCCACCCCTGCTGACAATCACATCTTATTTCCCTGATCCCAATTATGAAAGAAAAGAAAAAAATATGCTTATTGTATTTATGGATATCTAAAGAATATGATATTACTTTTGCTGAAAGTATTACTTATAATGCCTTATATTGTCAAATTGCTCCCTAACAATCTCAAGCACTCCAAAATGCTCAATAATACATTACATTCACATTCAACCCTTACTATTCCATAAATTTTGAACATCATACATACTAATATAAAAAAAATGAAATCATTGCATAAAATATAATTGTAAATAATCATAAACGCTTACAACTATTTCCAAACGATTCCGATCGCTTTCAAATGAATTTTCAGCACGATCTCATCGCAACCCTCCCTTCGGTTAAATAACCTGTATCCAATCGAAATTATTTTCCCTGTCTTTGTAGCCTTTGAGCAAATATGAACCGAGTGGGCGAGAACTTAGTACATGTCCTGCTGCTAAGGCCCTGAACCCTTGAGCCGCCCCATCTTCTTCAAATGGGTTCATTGTCATCATTGAGTAGGCTCTCAAAAACTCGAAAATTAATCAGACAAATTCGCACTCTGCATACCTCGTTAGCGCCATTGACAGGAGCAAACAGGGCAGAAAGTGGATTGAGTTGGACCCATTCATATTGTTCACAGTCTCGCAAAGAGAGACATAAAGAGAATGACATAGATTTGAGCCAATTCCCACCTGAGAGAATCCGCAACTTTTCCATCATCGCCCACGTCGATCATGGCAAGTCTACCCTCGCTGATAGGCTCTTGGAGCTTACTGGTACTATCAAGAAAGGCCATGGCCAGCCTCAGTACCTCGATAAACTCCAGGTACTTGATTTTCTTCAAGATTGTCTTTTTTTTTATTTTATTTTAAGTGGGACTTTTGGTTTTCAAAACATTTCCATTTGATTATGTAATCTTGTTGACGTCTTTGATCACAAGTTCGTCATTTTGGGAATTCTTTTCCCTCATAACAAGTGTTGTCATTCATTGCATTTAAATTTGAGTGGTTTAGCCCCCTCAATATGAATGAGTAGCTTCACTCTTGCTGAGGATCCAGTTGAGCTCCTAGACCTATCTTTATGTGTCTGCTCTCATACAGTCATTTGTGCTTTTCCTTTAACCTGGGGAAACATATTTGTCTTCTTCCATTTAGGTCTTGTATCCAAGTCTAAGTAAAATGGTCTGGATTGTATTGGCTATGTAGTCACGCTTTATGATGATATTTCTAAGTTATTGCACTTAGAGTTAGCTTGAAAGACATGTACCCATTACCCAAGCCAAATGACCGAAAATGTGCCCCACTCATGACCTGAAATAATATAACCTGAGTTTGACATGAACCCTACCTGAGATTTCCTTTGCATGTTGGATGCATTTGCAAGACGAATTTACAGGACCAGGCACAGAAGTCCTAAAGTTGTCAAAAGCTGAAAATGACCCCGCTCGATTCTGACCCAAGCTGAGACCCATCAACCTGAATATGACATGACCTAAAGTTGACCTGACCCGGATGAACCATATGCTAAGCCTATTTGCACAATTGCAATGTTAATTCTACTGCTTGTATCTTTATGTGGACAGTGGTGATCTTCCCCTTGTGCCTTTAGCATCTGCATGATTCGGGTTACAAGGTCAGCATGTTTTTTGTGTTCACTATCAATGATGATCTTGAATCTGGTTTCTTAGGTTGAAAGGGAAAGAGGGATTACGGTTAAAGCACAGACAGCGACTATGTTCCACAAGCACAGGTCTCACATAGCTACTAACCCAGAAGACATTCCAACATTCTTACTCAATTTAATAGATACACCTGGTCATGTTGATTTTAGCTATGAAGTATCTAGGTCCTTAGCTGCTTGCCAAGGAGCTCTTTTAGTAGTTGATGCCGCTCAAGGTGTTCAGGCACAAACTGTTGCCAACTTTTATCTTGCTTTTGAATCAAATCTCACAATTATTCCAGTAATAAACAAAATTGATCAGCCCACTGCTGATCCTGATCGTGTAATGGCCCAACTGAAATCCATGTTTGATCTTGATCCAAGAGATGCCCTTCTTACATCTGCTAAGACAGGTCAGGGTCTTGAGCATGTTCTTCCTACAGTGATAGAGCGAATACCTCCTCCCTCTGGAAAGATTGATTCACCATTGCGTATGCTTTTGTTGGATTCATATTATGATGAGTACAAAGGAGTTATATGTCATGTAGCTATTGTTGATGGCACATTGCGTAAAGGTGACAAAATTTCATCTATCGCAACTGGGCAAACTTATGAAGTTTCTGATGTCGGAATAATGCATCCTGAACTAGTGCCTACTGGTGTCCTTTTTCCTGGACAAGTGGGATATGTGGTTAGTGGCATGCGCTCAACAAAAGAGGCACGTGTTGGTGATACCCTGTACCATGTCCGCAGTGTTGTAGAGCCCCTTCCAGGTAATTTCTTCTTTGTTGCTTTGCTCATTTGTTCGGTTATGCTATTTTTATTGTAATGAGATCAGTGCTTTCCCCTATAAGCATCTCCTTTTGGCTTAAAAGACGTTGAAAATATCTTGTGTTTTTCATACTTCATATTGTCTTAGTTGTCCTTGGTTATAAGATGATCTCAACAAACATATTGCAAGGTGTACATATGTGCCCTTGGTTAGGACATGCAAAAGCTCATAAGCTAAGCCTGAAAATTTTCTGTGAGATCCATGTGATTGTTGAACATGGCTTCACTTTCATTTTAGGAGAGCAAAGGGGCGGAGAATATGTAGTGGTCCCAAAGAAATTTAGGAGAAAGCCACTTGAGTTCAATAGCGGCTAAAGTGGAAGTGGATAATAAACTATTACAGTCTCACATGTTGCTCCAATTTTTTGGAGGTAGAATGGTCATCTTAGACAGTGTAATACTTTGCTACACTCTGAGATGTGGCTTCCATTGTTTGGATCAATTGGATTCTTATGTGTTGCTATGTTTTTCTAATGATGGAGAATCTACATAACATTTCCTTCTATAGCCCATTCCCACCCCAAGTGCCCCCCATGACATTGATAAGTGTATATTAAAATTAGAAAAGTACCTTAATGTTCAGGGCATTGAGTGATGAAATGATCATTGATAATGTTGAATAAAAAGAAAGCAGATGGAGGTACTGTACATTTAGCACAAGGGGAAACAGGTTGGATAGAAAAGAAGTGAGTCAAGTGGGCAAAAAAAGAAGTGGGCATAGAGAAATTTGAAATCTCACAGTTTGAAGGTGAAAGGGAAGCAACTTCAGCAATATGAAATTTGGCTGTTTCAATATATTAATTTTTTCAAAGTCATTGTCGAAGTCCTTGTGACAATATGGAAAACCAAAAGATTAAGAAAAGGAATTAAATCTCTGGTATACCGTATATGTCTATGAGATGTTAAAGTTTTTTGGGTGATATTGCATTATGGAGAGATATTCAACTTCACCTCATTGGCATTGAGTTTTCAATGGAGAAAATTGTAGATCTGTTGTATGGAAATCATTCTTGGAAACCCATGAGCTTCAGGTTAGGGATGCCCATCGGTTGGGCTAGGTAGCAACGGCATCTCCATGAGGAGCGACATTCTCATCATTCAAGACAATCTCTGTAATTTCATGTAACCAAGATACAAGTTTGCATCAGGAATTGTTGCACTGTTGCTCATGCCGTGTCTCGTGAGCATTATATTAAACATATGACAATATTAGTATGAATTAACGAACATTTTTTAAGCTGGTTTAAAATATAAATTTTAATCCCTCCTTTGCCATTTTATACCCCTTTTTGTAATTTTTGAGAAGATCCAAACATTCGTACATCATTATGCATGTAGGACTTTTATGTGAAATGCATAGCTTCTAGAGGCCAATGACAGATTGAAATGGCTTATGTGATAACATAGTGTATGTAGTGGATGTCACCTTGTATTCCTTTAACCCACTAATGCAATGACATGTTGATATTAGTCTGCTGAAAACCCAATTATACAGTCCTGGGTGTAGGCTTTCGACTTGAGAGAAGCTTTAGCTGCTACTTAAAAAAAATAAAATAATTTTTTGGCGGTTTTTGGGGTGAGGGGAGATGGCAGGGAGAAGAAAGATGATTTGTAGTTATACAGCTGAATTCTGTAATGAAGCGAGCCTCCCAAACCTGCTTCATAGCTGTGTAAAAGCTGTTTCACTGGCTCACGGATCTGGGGTTTGATTTCCGTAAATGGTCATGGTCCCAATCTCGTAAGCGTGCATCTGCAAGGCATGGCATCAGGAATCACACCACTTGTGGTATGAATTGACTCACAGCTGTATATGTATTTTATATGTATAAGTATATGAACAAAAGAGCAAAGGGCAAGAACAAATTGCAGTGGTCCTGTGATGGAGGGGGACTGAAAGCAGGGAAGAATTTGCCCATGTGAGAGTAGAGAGAGACATACAAAGAGGGTGGGGATGATTTGGGAATTAGGAGTGAGGAGAGAATGTGCAAATTACGGGAATTAGAGGAGAATGAAGGCAAGTGGCACACTAGAAATTGGGGAAGTAATTGAGGGGAATGTCAAACAATGCCTTTTCATTTCCTTTTATGCCATTTCACCTTTATAATAGTAAAATCAATGAATTTATCTAGAAAAAAAATATATAAGTTAAATTTAAAAATGAAAAATGCCCTTTTTTTTATAATGACTAATCAAAAAATGCATCAGATAGACAACAAGGGGGTGCCACCCATATACAAGGAGGAAATGACAAAAAATCATTATGCTCTCAAGCTCTCATGCATAATATTATCTACAAAATCTAAAAAAAAATCAAGGTTTTTCCATCATTAAGCACAAAACTACAACTATACAAGAGTCTTAAAAAGTAGAGCTTGAAATTTTGATAGGACAAGGCTTTGTCATAAAAAATCCGACGATTCCTTTCCTTCCAAGTACAACACCAAATAGCCGAAGGAATCATCTTCCGAACACAAGAAACCCAAGTATTCTTTTCATCTTCTCTAAGCCATGACCACATCTTTGACTAAAACAAAAAAAAATACCCATTTTGAATTCCAAGTTTGTTACCCCCCCACACACACACATACACATATGCACACACACACACACATATGCACACACACACACATCAGTCCTAAATCGTATATCGTGCCGAAAGACTACCCCAGCGTACCCCATTCCTTGTGGGTAGCGTCCTCTGTTCCCGTTCCCATACCACGTGCTGGAGTGAGTGGTGAACCGTGTAACTATAGTCCTAGGTACTCACCATCCTTGACATATGACTAAAAGATAGGGGCATAACTGTAAAAACCTTGAAAATAGAAGAGGCAGAAAAATTGTTGACGAAGAGGTCCTTCTCCTTTTATCAACTATATAATTGACTAGTTGAAGCACATGCAGCATTGGCATCCAAGCTATTTTTGTCAAGGCCCATGCTGATTTTTGATCCCTTTACCCTGGTGAACTATTGTACCAAGTCTAATGGAAAACATCAGACCACCATGACCATTTGCCCTCCATAGAGATGTTCTAAGCCACCAATTGATCAGTACTCAAAGTCTCAAATCATTCTTGATCTTAGGTTTGAACACTATGTCCTCGTTTAGTGGTCTCTCCCTATATAAGAAGAAATAAATCTTTGGCCAGGTTCTTTGCGCTATAAATCACGCTGTGCGAAATAGAAAAAAAGCAATGGAGAAGGATGCTGAAGATACATGACTTAAGGAAAGCAAAGGATTATGTTCTTGTGGAGGGAGGCTCTCTCTTACAACTGAATTGCTTCTGCTCTTAATTACCCAACTTTTCTTTCTTTCTTTTTTTTTCGGTTGGGGGGGGGGGGTTGTGAAGGCAGAGTTCAAACTTTAAAGCATATAACTACTGTTTTCATGTGGAACTAGAGCATAGGGAAGAGCAGGGAGATGCAACAGAAGGTTGGTATTGAAGTAGCAGCAGAAAAGGGCTTGCAAAATAAGAAATTTTAGAGCTTGAAATGGTGTAAAGATGAGATGGAAGGACACTTCTTGAATATGACATGAGATGTTCTTCAGAAAATGGCTTGGATCATGTTCCAATCATTATTATTGAACTCCCGATTTGGGCCTCAAGATCTTGCAATAATAATTGAATGATTCTTCTAGATGTTTATAGGAAGACTACATTAAAATATAGTCCGAGCCTACTATATTGTCTAACTTTATCAAAATAAATGGAATCCATGAATGTTCAGCCGATATCTAGCTTTTTTGTTTGTATAATATCAACGATGCGAGGGGAGTGAGCTCAGGGTCGATTTGAGGTCATTGGTGGCATATCTAAGGTCTGGTGGACCTTGGGTGTCTAGGAGCCTTAGTCGGTCCATTCAACCCTGTCGGCCGGTGGGCATCTTGATGTCGCCGGTGCTGTTCGCTCTTCTTTTTGCGTCCTTCTGGCCGTTTCTTCAGATCTGCGTTTATTTGTGGATCGCTTCCTCCTTTCTCTGTCAGGGTGGCTGGATTTTTCTGTCTCTGTCAGAGCTCTTCCCTCCGGTATATCTGCTGCCGGCGACTTTTCCGGTGATCGGAAAGTCGCCGGATTTCCTTTTTTTTTTTCTCCAGATTTCCTCTTATTGGTGGGCTGCTTCCTCCTACTTCCTCTGTCAGGGTGGTCGCCGGCTTGTTCTGTCTTTGACGAAGCTGCTTCCACCGGAAACTCTGCCGCCGGCTACTTTTTCAGTGATTGGAAAGTCAACGGACTTTCTGTTCTCTTTGTTTTTCCCTCAGAACAAGTCGTTTTGAGGGTTTCTAGTAGTAGTTTGTCCAGTTGAGGTGCTGGACTTTTTGTGGTATTTTTTCTGTCTTCTTCTGGAAGGTTTTTTCGGGTGGTTTTTTTTGGCGGTGTATTGGGTGGGGAGTATAAGAGGGGGCTGTAAGAAGTTCTTTGCTATTGAAAGCAAGTCATTTGATTTGAGTGTGGTGGGTACTCAAGGGGATACTTTGAAAATCTTTGAGAATGGTAGGGGAAGAAGGTTCTCCATCTTGTTGCCTAAGCTAGGGGTGTACAAAACTGGTTAACCGAAAATCGGTTAACTGGTTTTTCGGTTCGAAAAAATTCCAAACCGTAACCGAACCGAAAATTTCGGTTCGTCCAAAACCCAAACCGTAACCGAACCGAAAATTTCGGTTAACCGGTTTTTCAGTTTAACGGTTTGGTTAACCGATTTTTCGGTTCGGCTACCAGTTAACTGTTTACAAATAATAAAAAACTTATACTTTCTTACCTAAATTTGTCATTCTTTTATGTTTAAATTCTTTTTATAAAAATTAAACTTTGGTTACCATTTATAAATAATAAAAAAGTGCACTTTCTTACCAAAATTTTTTAGTTTTTATGTATAATTTTTTTTAAAAATAAAATTATTTTCGGTTCGGTTAACCGCCGGTTAACCGAATTTTCAAATAATCCGAATTGTAACCGAACCGAAAACCGAAATTTTTTTTTACTTTTTTGAAAAATTTGTTTGGTTAACCGGTTTTTCGGTACGGTTTTCTCGATTTTTCGGTTCGGTTTTCGAATTCGAATTTTTTTGCACACCCTTAGCCTAAGCAAGTGGCTTTATGGCTGTTAAGGGCTTGGGCTAGATTTTGAAAATCTAAGTCTGCTAATTGGTGTAATCAAATGAGACTAGGTTCAAGAATTTTTATGTTGGAGTCTAGGAGTAATCGCGTTGGAAGGTACTTACAACTATCAGTGATCATTGATGGCAAACGTTCCTTTGTTATTTTCCCTGCAGACTGGAATGAATGGGGGTGGTTCTAAATGTTTGGCCTTCATTGCTGAAATTGTTGGCCTTTCTCCATTAGATCTTTCAGTTCAGCCGAGAAATCCGCCCACCCAACCATTGACCTCTTTCGTAGATGCCGCCATTCCTCCTCCTTCTCCTCCTCCCCCGCCTGGGTGTTGTCCCGAGTGCGGATTCAAGGGAGAACCAGCTTCATTTCTCCAGTCTTATGCTGATGCGGTATCTTCTTCAGTTTTGAGGAGAGGTAAGGAGATGAGTGATTTGGGTGTTACTCTTGATCATGTTGAGCCGTTGGAGGTGCAAATGAGGGGTTTTTCTTCTAGGAATAGAAAAGAGAGCCTAGGGTGTGCCTCTTGTCCTAAGAGTACTCAGGTTTATACTCGTCGAAATCGTTCCTTTGGCTTAAGATTGAGGGATAATGGGAGAAACCTCTCAAACAATGAGGACTTGGCTGGGTTTGAAGCGACTCTAGATGCTCTCCTTGCTTCACTCCTTAATGCCCAGTTGGGCTCCTTTTCTCTAGCTAGAGTTACTTCGTATGATCCGCGAGGTTTGAGGCTGAAATCAATGGTCAGCTTTCCGATGATATTGGTACTACTTGGGCTTTGAACCATTCTGTTGCAGTCTTAGGTTCATCGAAGGGCTTTGCTGTGAATTTGTTCTCTGATTCTTTTCCCCCCGTTTGTCCTCCTCCCTTGGCCCTATCTTCTCCAGTGAGTCTTCCTTGGTTCAGGGGACGTGGTGACCATCCCATTTTGTCTTCTCTATTTTCTGTGGGAAGTTCTCTTCAATTGGGGGTAGGCTTGTATAGTAGTGTTCCCTGCGACTTGCATCAAGATGTTGTAAGGGATGCACTTGCCCTGAGTGTAGGATCCCGGAATTCTGCAGGCGTTTCTGAGGATAATGTTGCCAGGGGGGAGCCTCTTGTGCATAATTGGCCCCTTGATCTCTGTTGCGTCCCCATCAGGTTCGGAAGATTTCATAGCTCCTTTTGCAGTTGATTTCTCTTTTCTTCAAAGTTCCAATGAGTCTCTTTCTGTTGAGGATGTGTGGGATGGTCAAAATGTGAATTCTGAGAAGGTCTTTGAACGGGTAGCCTCCAAACTTAAAGGCATTGCATCCTGTACTGGTGTGGCCTTTTCAGGTATGAGACTGAGGTGATTTAGCTTATGTCAACAATTGAAGGAAATAATAGTTTGCCTAAACAAAATGTGGTTAGAACGCCTCCGGCAACTAGAAGACAGAGAGTTGCGAAGATTTGAATTCGGAGTGAACTATAACAAAGCTAATGCCTCTACAAGTGGGTTGTTGGTGCCTTATGTTTAGATTGCTTTCTTGCAATGTGAGGGGTATTAATGATCGCGACGAGAAAGTTTTGCTAAAAAGTTTTTTGAGAGATTGGAAATGTGACCTTGTGTGTCTTCCAGAGACAAAAATGGAGGCCGTCTCACCTTCTGATATTTGCTCTTTTTGGAGTTATCACTCTGCTGATTTTGCAGTAGGCTCACCAGGAGGTGTCCTTGTAATGTGGGACAAGAGTGCGTACCGCATGGTGTTTTCTTTTTGTGGTGACTTCTCAATCACTTGCATTCTTCAAATGGTGAAGAGTGGTTTCGCTTGGGCTTTCAAAGGTGTGTATGGCCCTCAAACTAGGGCTGATAAATTGAGATTTTGGGAAGAGCTCGTCTTATTGAGGATAAGTGGTCCAGGCCTTGGTGTGTAGGAGGAGATCTCAATGAGATCTTATACCCTCACGAAAGGAGCTCGAGTTTTATCTCCTCTAATTCTATGGAGGAGTTCCATAACTTTATCAATAGTTGTGCTCTGGTTGATGTTCCTTTACAAGGGGGTGATTTTACCTAGTCTAGATGTGGCGAGGTTCTAGCTAGTTCAAGACTTGACCGTTTTCTTATCTCCTTGGATTGGGAGGAATGTTTTATCGACGCAATTCAGAAGAGGTTGCCTAGACCTCTTTTGGAAAATACCTCTTTTCAGATCATTTTCCTATTTGCTTGGAGAATGGGAAGTTCCTGCGGGGTAGAATTCCTTTTAAATTTGAGAATATGTCGCTCGAAGTTGAGGGGTTTCGTGATCTTGTCAAAAGGTGGTGGTTAGAGGCTCGTGTTGAGGGATATGCTAGTTTCGTGGTTGTGAAGAAATTGAAAGTGATCAAATCGGTAATCAAGAAATGGAATGGAGAGGTCTTTGGGGATATCAAGATTCGGAAGTACAACCTGATGGATTCTATTAACCAACTTGATGTGAAGGAGGAAACTTCTGGTCTTTCTAATGAGGAATTGGAGCACTAGCGAAAGTCATCCTTATGCATGAGATCTCTTAGAAGCAAAAGCGGAGGGAATTGTGCCTTAGAGTTGGTGATCGAAATACAAGATTTTTTCATAGAGTAGCTAATTTTCATAGGAAATTCAACTCGATGTCTTTTGTGATTGTGGATGGGAACCGTTTTGAGAATTGGGATGAGATGAAGTCTTCCATCCATGGGTTCTACAAATCCCGATTTTACTGAGAGTCTTCCATCCATGGGTTCTGCAAATCCCTTTTTACTAGTTTGAAGCTTGGAGACCAAAGGTTGACAACTTGATGATGCCCTCTTTATCGGTCGTTGCTAGAGAGGGGCTTGAGTCGGATTTCTCAAAGGAGGAAAATTTTAAAGCTGTTCATGATTGCTGTGACGATAAATCTTCAGGCCCAAATGGTATGGCTTTTCTTCAGGCGAATTGGGACAATCTTAGGGGTGATGTTTTAAGGATGTTTTCGGAGTTTTTCCACACTGAGAAATTTGTGGCAAGCCTCAATGCTACTTTTATTGGATTGATTCCTAAGAAAGCCAATGCAGAGAATATGAGAGACACTACCGACCGATCAGTTTAGTTGTTTACAAGCTTCTTTCTAAGTTTTGGCCCAAAGATTGAGAGGTGTTATAGGGTCTCTTATCTCTGAGAATCAGAATGCCTTTGTAGGGGGACGTCAGATTCTGGATGTCGTGCTCATTGCAAATGAGCTTATTGACTCTAGGGTCAAATAGGGGATTCCGGGGGTTGTTTGCAAGTTGGACATTGAAAAGGCCTATGACCGTATCAATTGGGAGTTTTTGATTTATGTTTTGAGTAAAATGAAATTCGGTGAGAGGTGGATCACTTGCATTCGACAATGCATCTCTTTGTCTTCCTTTGCAATACTTGTCAATGGTTCCCCTTAGATTTTTTCTTGGCTTCTAGAGGCCTTCGCGAGGGGGATCTGATCTCTCCTCTTCTGTTTTTGTTGGTCATGGAGGTTTTCACTAGGATGTTGCTTGCAGCTACTTTAGCAAGTCTCCTATTTGTGTTTTTGGTGGGCTAAAGGAATTCAACTACCATTAGTGTATCTCATCTTCTCTTTGTTGATGATACAATCATTTTTTGTATCAATGATTGTGAACAGATGATGAGCCTACATTGTATTCTTATTTGGTTTGAGGCAGTGTTTGGTCTACGAGTTAACTTAGTAAAAAGTTCTATTTTGCCGGTGGGCCAAGTTGATAATATCCAATTGCTGGCAGGTGTGTTAGGATGCATCGTGGATTCTTTTCCTACCTACTATCGTGGTCTCCCTCTTGGGGCAAAATTCAAAGATAAATCCATCTCGGAGTCAGTTGTGGAAAGATTTGAGAAAAACTCTCTGGATGGAGAGCTAATTACCTTTCTAAGGGTGGCAAATTCACTCTCATCCGAAGCGTTCTTTCTAGCATTCCCACTTATATCTTTTTCCGATACCGGTGTCAATGGTTCCAAAGTTGGAAGCCATTCAAAGAAAATTCCTTTGGGACTCTTTTGGTGCTGATTTCAAGTATCATTTAGTGATATGGGATATTGTTAGGCTTTCTATGTCAGAAGGAGGGTTGGGAGTTAGAGACTTGAAGCTCTTTAATGAGGCTTTGCTTGGTAAGTGGCTATGCAGATTCATGAATGAGAAGACCAACCTTTGGAGAAGGGTGATTTGTACTAAGTATGGTGAGGAGGGGCTTGGGTGGTTTCCTTTTAGACCTAATGGTCCTTATGGAGTAAGCCTTTGGAGGTTTATTTGTAAAGGGTGGGATAGATTTTTTCCTCATCTTTCTTTTGAGGTGGGCAGTGAATCTCCTATTTTTTTTTTTGGCATGACCATCAGTGTGAAGGTGCTCCTTTGCAGGACCTTTTCCCTTTTCTTTATGCTCTTGCGGAGAATAAAGAAGCTACTGTGGCTGCATATTGTGATCATGTATCTGGGTCATGCATTTGGTCACCTATTTTTATTTGTGATGCCTCTGTGGATGATGCCTCCCTTGTAAGGTCACTTATTAAGCTGAATGGGATTCCTATCAGGCAATCCTCTCTTGATTTAGTCAGATGGGATCTTAATCCCAAAGGGAGCTTCATTGTCAAGTCTTATTATATGAAGCTTGCCTTTGTGCCTTCTTCACCTTTGCATCGAATATTGGGAATGTGTTTTCCATGGAAGATTATTTGGAAATCTCTGGCTTTATTTAGAGTGTCTTTTTTTGTCTGGGAGGCTACCCATGACAGTATTTTGACTTACGATTATTTGCAAAAGAGGGATAAGATCTTGGTGAATCGGTGCCCGTTATGCAAAGTTGCAGTAGAATCGGTGAACCACTTATTGCTTCATCGCCCTTTTGCACGAGCTCTTTGGGATCTAGCCTTTAGTTGCTTGGGAGTTTCTTGGGTTATGTCCAATTCTATTTCGGATTACCTCTATGCATGGGAGGACTTTTTTGGTAGGAAAGCTAAAAAGAAGAATGCCAGATTATTTCCTCATACAATTTTTTGGAGCATTTGGCGTGAAAGAAATAGGAGAGTCTTTGAGGGTGTGGAGATGCTGCTTCAATGGTTTAAAGATTATTTCATCAAGTCTCTCTATTTTTGGAATGAAGGGATCTTTTGTTGCTCTTCTCTTGATCTTTTAGATTTTGTGGATAGTGTGCATATGGGATGTGTATAGCCTTTTGTAGGATGCTAGCTTTGCATCCACCCTTTTGTTAACGAAATATATTTATTCTTTTCCTGATAAAAAAAAAAAAATAAAATCAACGATGTTTACAGTCTAAATTTTGTTTAGTTAGGGATCTGACTTTTTTGTGCTTATTTAAGTGCTTCAAATGTGATTTTCATTTGATGATAATTGTTTATCGAAATGATATAAGCATATGATTATCTGTCTGAATCCATGGTTCAATTCTAAGAAGTCCTACTGATCCTAGCTAGGATATTGTTTCTGACAGCCTTCGCCTTGTTATCCTTAGGAATGTTTTTTCTTAGATTGTAAGCCTATTAGGCTTAAGAATACATGAACATATCTGCATGGCTTCAAGAAGCAGTGTGAGGGATTACTGTATGAGTCTGAAGTCGAGGATCTGTGGATCTATGTCTCTGGATGGAGTTGAGCTTCAATTATGTTGACGGGAAGTTTATAGAGGAATCATCAAGCATGCAGCCTTATTCGGAATTCTGAATTGATTCAGTAAATAGCGTGTTGTTGAGAAGAAATGGATTTGCAGACGAATTGACTGTGAACTGCGCTTTCTAATGCTCAATTGCCGATAGCAGCTACTTGGAGAGATGTTAGAATACAAATTTGATACTTTCTTTCTAAAGAGGCTGTGATGAATAGGAACACTTTTTCTCTAGCAATGTGCTTGCATTTGGGAGCAAAGTTCTCATACTCTCATCAGAGGAAGGTGTAAGAGCCCAATGGATTTGGATGGGAGATTGTAATTCCAAGCCTTTGTATAGAATTCCCACTGCCGACAAAAGAAGAGAAGAGCAAGCTTTTTTTTTGGGGGGGGGGGGTGAATCTTTACTTTGCTTATGTGATATTACATTGTTATCAAATCATTACTTTGTTGCTGTGGTTATTACCAAGAAGGCCTACCGGAAGAGGATAGATTAAGCTTTTAATAGGAGGAAAAGGATTGCTTACAACAGGGAAAGGGATAAGATGTTGAAACCCTTTTCCCCCGCTTGTTTCTGGGACCCTTGACTTTCAGAAGTTTCAATAATTAGACACTGATATGTTTACATGGGTGAGTAGGTGTCTCCTCGTTTGGGGTTTTTTTGGTGGTTTGCTCCCCCCGGGGGGTTTGGGAGTTGTGGTTGAGGCATGATGGCTGGCATTGCTTGGATTAGGCCTTGCCTTTCTTTTGTTCGCTTTCTATTTCTCATCTTTTTTGCCATCTCCGTGTTGCTAGAAATGCAAAAAGACATGAGTGGTTTCTTATGATAAGGGCTGGGCCGTCTGGGCATCATTCGCGATTAATTGGTTGGCTAAGAAAAGAATTGCACACCAAGGGAAAAGGGTTGTTCAAGGACCAGAACGGAGAGGATGTTGCGAATGCTGTAGTATTAAAGATAGTATGATCATGACTCTTTATTGTTGGCATAATAGATTGGATGCTAGCTTTGCATCTAACCTTTTGATCATGATATTAGTATATTCTATTTTGTCCAAGGATCAAAAATGCAGTTTTGGTCACGATACGGCAAAATCGCTCTAATACGGCAATTACGTTCCTTATCGCAGCTATCGCGGCATGACAATGTGGTTCGCCCAAGTCCAAAACCTTTCTAATGCGGCTGTTTTGTCGCGGTTCGGCCACATTTGGAATCCATGATTTCATCGATAAAAAAACAATAATAAAAAAATTGTGAATGCAGTGCAATCTGGGAATCCTGAAATCACAGTTTGACATAGGGTTTTGCATGAATTGTGGCCATCACGGTATAAAGCACTCAAATTTCAAATTAACTTGACATTGCTGTCTAAGAGGTTTTTGCCGCATATAACATTGAATCCGGAAGTATACTTATTTGAGAGCAAAGTTCAATGGAAATATATACATTTAGTTTCACTTATTGCAGTCTAGCATCCAAAATATGAGTGCACTATGTGAAGACGAGGAACATATAACAAACATAATGGCAAATACAGTCAAGTTCACTTCTAAGTCCTTAGTGGATACTGTGGTGTGATGTTGCAATCGGCATTGTTTAACACTCAGTTGTCTAGCAATATTTTAATTATGTACTTTTTGTCTGCTGAAAGTCAAAATATGATTGAATAATGCTATTATTTGTCAAATCCAGCAACATATAATGAACAACAACAACTACAACTACTCCTAGTGTGGGTCCCGCTTGCACGATGTCTTGGGAGATTCGGATGTAAGCGCCCTTTCCTACGTAGGTATTACTACCCACAAAGAGGCCGATTCCAATAGCAACGTATAATGAACAATAATGTTAAATACGGTAAAGTAATGGCCTGTGGATTTTGCAGTGTGATTTTGAGATTAGCATCCGATTGTCTAAGGCTGATTTGAAATTCCTTGACCTAATCCTCTTATTCTATGAAGACTTTGATTTGGTTCTATTGGTCTGCATACCTCTAGAATATGGTGTCGGAACATTGCCCTTGGTGCAAAGTGGCTGTGGCAAAGGCCCTTAGAACTAATTTTCTATAGCACAAACTGATGGACTACCATGAACTCTGACAGATTGGCTAGCGTGCTGTTGTACGAAGAAGAATTGCTGCTTATGCAACTCAAGTTATGGAATCCTATAGGTCTTCTCCTTTTCGATGGGTTTCAGTTGAGAGTTTTCCAGGGACAGAATTCATATATAGAAGTATTTTGAAATGAAAAAAAATTGTCTTTTCCCCACTTGTATGACTTTTCACCTTCATGATTGTTCAGCTTCTTTGATTTCATTCTGTAACACCCTCGACCTCACCGGGTCGTGTTACACGCCACAGTCTTCCCAGACCGTTAAGGCAACTTACTTAAACCTATTTGAAACATAACATAAAAGAGACTCAATATTTAAAACTTAAGCCACTATAACATAATTGAGTCTTGAGTTTAACCCTCTGGTTAGGAAAGTTAGGATTTTCTAAATTTTCTGGGGCAAAACAGGCAGAGCTTCTCCTAAAAACTGACCGTTTCTCAGGCTTAAAGCTTTACATTACACCCTTGCAATACAAAAAGGTACTAAATAACACCAACAGCTCAACGGCTACACGCCGGAGTCCACAACTCTACGGGCCACATGCCTGGAGTATACAGAGCTTTTTATTTTTCATGAACCTTACAAGAAGATAAATAATTACATAACCTTACAAACATAGTCGACATTACATAACGATATCATAAACACAGCAATACAGTCCAAGCAAGTCCACTCTGGGCGCTCCATGCATCAATCACATACCTGTGGATCTGGGAAAAAGGGGAAAAGTAATGGGAATGAGCAACCACCGCTCAGTTAGTAAACCCTCTCTCCCAAAACATACTTAAAATACATATTAACTTATGAAAGCCTTTCGTAATTCATTTTAGTTGAAGAGCTTACACATAATACATCATATTCGAACCATAAACCCAGTGAAGGAATAGTCATACCAAAAAGCTTAACTTTAGTAGAAACCGTATTGCTAATAAAGTTACGTAAATCCAGAAACATAGCATAAAAGGGGGTTTTACACATAAGTTTCACTTACCGAAAACATACATAGTATCTTATTCACGTAAATGAGGAGACTAGACTCTTAGAGGTACTTTGTTACTGCCATCCCGATTCGGCCGAACTCGAGCGGTAACATACGCCTATCCGGACAGACATCATACTACGCTGAGATGCAATTTTCATACTTAGACTTCAGGCGGGAATCAAACCACCATCCCTGAATCCATCATAACGTAACATATGTGATACCAGGCGGGACTAAGCCACCATCCCTGGGTCTCAGACTTAAGCTTAAAGTTTCTAGAGTTGCTCTTCCACGTATACATAGACATAAACATAACTATTCGTACACATACATACTTATACTTATTCATATATATGTCTTAGGAACTTATAACATTCATACACATACATACTTAGTAGACAAACATGCTTATACTTATTCATATATAGGTTTTATGAACTTAAAACATGAAAACATAGTTTTCTTACGACTTTAGCTTTAGGCAAATGACAAGAAAGGCCTCTTAAAAACATGGTGAGTATACTAACTCACGATTCAAAACTTGGGTAGTTACTAGCATGCACTTCAAAGCTAGGATTCACAAAACACAACTCCAATTGCCCTTTTTCAGATCGTTTCAATCTTTTAAACGCAAAGGAAGGAATTTGATACAAACCAAGTTTACTAACTCATAAATCGATTTCGTGAATAGTTTAAAAGCTTTTCATAATCGAAATAAAGTTGCTAACGTGTAAACTAACTTCGTAAAATACGTTTTCAACTTAAAAGTTTCTTAATAACGTAATACGTTTGTTAGTTTGTAAAACGTCTTCGTTTTAAACTTACAAGCTTCTTAGAAACAAAAAAAAGATTTGTTAGTACGTAAATCGGCTTCATAAATAACTTAAAGACTTCTTATAACGTAAATTGTTTACTAAATCGTTAAAACGACCTAGTTTTTAACTTAAATGCTTCGTGTAAATGTAAAACGACCGCTAACTCATAAAACGACTTCACTTTTCAGCTAAAAGCTTCTTTTAAATGTAATATGTCTGCTAATTCGGAAACCGGAACTCGTTTGAAACATAACGTGTTTAGTTAATGCTTAATTCAAACTAAGTTCGAAGCTTAAAAGCTTCTCATAAATGTTATAAGTTTATTAACACATAAATCAACTTCCTTTGAAACTTCAAAGCTTCTTAAAAAACGTAATAAGCTTGTTAAGTCGTAAAATGATTTCGTTTCTAACTTAAAAGCTTCATATAAACGTAATACGGCTACTAACTCACAAAATGACTTCGTTTTTAACTTAAGAAACTTCTTATAGACGTAAAACGTTTGCTAGTTTGTAAAACGACTTCATTTTTTGACTTAAAAGTTTTGCAAAAACGTAATACGTTTATTAACTTGTAAAACAACTTCACTTTAAACTTAAAAGTTTCTTATAAACGTAACATGTTTACTAAATCGTAAAACGACTTAGTTTCCAACTTAAATGCTTCGTATAAACGTAATAAATTTGTTAAATCGTAAAACGATTTTATTTCTAACTTAAAAGCTTCGTATAAACGTAATAAATCGTAAAACGACTTCGTTTTTAACTTAAGAGTTTCGTATAAACGTAATTAGTTTGCTAAATCGTAAAGCAACTTCGTGTATAACTTAGAAAACTTCTCTTAAACATAATACGTTTATTAATTCGCAAAACAACTTCATTTCTAACTTAAAAGCTTCTTAAGAACATAAAACGAAAAATGATTCCATTTTAGCTTAAAGGTTTCTTGATAACATAATACATTTACTAATTCGAGGAACAATTTCAATTTTAACTAGAAGCTTATTATAAACATAATGAGCTTGGTAAATCGTAAATCGAAACTCGTTTGAGACATAACGTGTTTGGTTAACACTTAATTCAAACTAAGTTCGAAATCGAAACCCATTTGAAACTTAGATACTTAGTTAGCAATAAATGCAAGCTAGATTCGTTTGAAAATTCCATTTTAAACTCAAGATGGGTGTGAGGATAAACTAAAGGCTTAAAATTTTCCCAAACTTGCCACCATTCAAACAAGTTTGTTCGAATGAAATAGTTAGTAATTGCAAACTTCTTAAATCAGGCTTGAATGTATACCAAAACAATAAAGACTTCATTCACTTTTAAACCACCCTCTTGTATCCCAAACGATCTTCAATACTAACTGGTTTGATATGAAAATCGAAAGCAACTTTAGAGAGTTATATTCAGTTCTAAATCAAAACATCTGGCAACCTTTCAAGAATACGTTGGTGCTGATCTGGCATAACAAAAGCTTAATTCAATTGTTTGTCCACATATACAATCGAATTCATAACAATCCAATCTACCAATTCAGTAAACTGATTCATAAACTAATTATTCGAAATCCTCAAAATAGGAGGGATTAAAGGTTTACCCACCTCGAATCCAAGCTATATGCGTGCAAATTGGCTAGTATTGAAGCTAAACTCGAACTCCACACACCCAGAAAACCGGTTGCCTTTTTGAACACCACTAAACCCAAAACCCTAACTCAATTTTTCTGAGAAATTAAACGCAATTAGGAAGAATCTAGGTCAAGAATGCAATTTATAGATGGAGGAGGAGTTCGAAATCACCTTGCATGCACCGAGGTTGCCGGGTGTTGGCTCTGCTCCGGCCGAAATCAGCCCAATCGTGGCTGATTTTCGGCCAGTGGCGCTGTGGTGTGACGGCCGACAGCTAGGGTGGGTCGACTCGACTGGGGCTCAAAGTCGGTGGCTGGCTTCGGCGTGCGTGGTGGAGAAGCGAAGGAGGAGATGAGGAGCAGGGGAGATGGGAAGAAGAAGAAGAAGAAGAAGAAGAAAAGAAGAAGAAAGAGGAGAGAGACGGGGGTCGGGGGTTTCACGCATGAGCCCCCCCTTTTTCCTTTTTTTATTGCTTTGGATTAATTCTAGCCTACTAACCCCACACGACTAGAGCCTCCTGATTATTACTCGAGTTCCCAAGCCTTAATCTTAAACCGAAGTCCTAAATATAATCGCGGGTCAGCTTACCTTGCCCTTAATATATTTAGGATCGATTTAGTAAATTACAGAACTATTACCAAGGTTTAATAATCTGAACGTATTTGGAAATTGCTTTTGTTGAAACTTCAAGGAATCGAAGGCTTATCTTGTTACACAACTTTAGGAAATCTATTTTTGGGATCTAAAGTTGAATAAATCAATAACTTGGGCGATATAAAAGTACGACAAAACTCTGGGTCTCACACATTCTGCTTCTTGTTGACTTAGGGAGGCAAATTTATGGGAGTTCGATAATGAAGGAGTTTGATTAGCCAATGTTGCTTAGCAAGTTCAGTCTTGTCTCCAGCAAAAGTTACCTTGTAGATTTGCTTTGTAAGAAACTTGTCAGTATTGCATTGGTGTCTTTGCTAACAATATCTTCATTTTTCATTATTGTCAGACATATAATGTATTTGGGAATGACATAGTAAAGCCGATCATCCATTCAAGTAGGAACATTTCATGGGAAACAGAAAGATTTGTGGCAGAATATCATTGACCAAATTAAAAAGCCCTAAGCTTTGTGAAAATCAATTAAGACAAGTTCTTCCTTTTTGGTGGGTGTGTGTGGTTAAACAGGACAGATACGATTAGAAATGAAGAAATCCTTAAGGGTTAAAATTCAAGTGAGGCTTAGATGTTTTGGGTATGTTAGGGGAAGACAACATGGCACTCCTGTGAGAAGGTCATACAGGATTATCATTTTCAGGGGAAGGAGAGGAGGTAGACCCAAAAAGAACACAATGGAAATTATTCAACACGACTTGGCGCAATATCACCTCTCTAAAGACATGGCCCAACACAGCTGTGGCAATGTAGGATCCGCATTCTCCACCTCACATAGGAGTAGTTCCGTCTTTAGTTCCTTCTGCTAATTTGGTGGCTTGTTTCCTTATCCTTGTGATTCTTGTGCCCGTATGTCACTCTGTCCTTGGAATATTTGTGTGTCTTTTTTCTTTTCTTTTTTTTTTTTGCTGCAGCAATTTGTGTTTTTAAAGCATTTGTCTTGTTGCATAGTATCTATATGTCTTTTTTAGGATTTGTAAATTACTTTGTATCGTATCAAAGTTTGTTTGCGAACTCTGTTGTTTTCTTTTACAAATGTTTTTATGATTGCTCTCTAAATGTCCTCTCTGCTTGCTGTTGTAATGTTGGTTACATCTAGGATCTCTCAAACCGCCTTTTGCAGGGGCTATACTCGAATACAGGGTGATGGTATTTATTGGTCCATACAACTCTGTTGGGCAATATTCCTTTAGGGGACTTGCGCTGTGGAATCTTCATTTAGTGCTTTCTAAGAACTTAGACAGTGAAGGCAAGTTACTCCACTAAACTTCATAGCTTGCTTCTTTTGTCAAAATTTCCAGGGTTCAAGCCTGTAAAGCATATGGTTTTCTCTGGTCTTTATCCTGCTGATGGATCAGACTTTGAAGCACTAAACCATGCAATTGAGAGGCTGACATGCAATGATGCGAGTGTGGTGGTCACAAAAGAAACGAGTACAGCTCTTGGTCTAGGTTTCAGGTATATATATGTAGAAGCAAGCGGACCCTTTTTACCCTGCTTTTGATTAATATGGGATACATGGTAGTACTGAATCATGTGCTTAGCTTATATTTACTCTTTGTATTACAGATGTGGTTTCTTAGGTTTACTTCATATGGATGTTTTCCATCAACGTCTTGAGCAGGTATCCTTTCTTGTGTGTCCTTTCTGACTCTAAGTTACTATCTGTATTACAGATGTGGTTTCTTAGGTTTACGTATATGGATGTTTTCCATCAATGTCTTGAGCCGGTATACTTTCTTGTGTGTACTTTCTGATTGTAAGCTATAGTACAAAATGTTCAGCCGTCAGCACTATTGGTTTTGGCCTGTTGCAAACAGATAGTGTTGGCTTCTCTGTGTCTCTAGTGGCAACATAACGCATGGATTTATGGTGGCATTGAGAGGAAGTAGCAAAATATTGCTAGCTTTGAATCCTTGATGATAGAGGCTTTAATCTTGTCTTAAAGTAGTGTTTAAAATTGTTGAAGTGGGATTGAATGGCAACTTTGGAGCTCTAAATTTTGTAAGCCCACTTACTGTTTGTGAGGGTTTACTGATGACAGGAATATGGAGCTCATGTGATATCAACTGTTCCAACTGTGCCATACATATTTGAATATTCTGATGGCAGGTAAGTTTCTGGATTGTGATGTGTAAACTAATTGCAATGGGCTGGAGTTATGTGATTGCTAAATGTCCTCTATCTTGCTTTTGGATATAGCAAGGTTGAAGTTCAAAATCCTGCTTCATTGCCATCAAACCCAAAAAAACGAGTGACTGCTTGTTGGGAGCCTACAGTTGTTGCAACGATTATCATTCCTAGTGAGTAAGCTCTCTAGTTCCGATCCTCAGGCCTCAATTGAGAAAAAAGCTCTTTATACTTATTTGTACTTGACTTCTGTCTCTTGCCATAAAATAATTTCATATACTTTCTTCTCCTTGAAGGTATGTGGGGCCTGTTATGACCCTTTGCTCTGATCGGAGGGGTGAGCAGTTCGAGTACTCCTTCATAGACAGGTAACACCTCTTAGATGAAATGATTGCTTGATCCATTTCTGCCTTTTGTGAATTATGCATTCTGTACTTTGATGAGTTCTGCCTAGTGGCTACTGGTTAGTGCTCTAGAATATCAGTTGTATCTCTTGATTCTTTGCTCCTTCAGCGGACGCGTGACAGGCTACTTGTTGATGAATACTTTGTTACCTCCTACATTATTTTGTCGATTTATCTGGCTTAGTCTTGAGTTTCATATCATAATGTCATTGATTGTGTTAAATTTCATTTGTGCAGTCAAAGGGCCTTCATGAAGTACCGGCTACCTTTGCGGGAAATTGTTGTTGACTTCTATGATCAATTAAAAAGCATTACTTCAGGATATGCTTCCTTCGACTATGAAGACTCGGAGTAAGTTCAGAGTCTTGCCCTCTTTCTGCATTCATGCATCTTAAGACTTGAGTAGCAGCTTAGCCCTGTGTTTGCAGAAAGTTTTAGAGCGGCGTGACCTGGACATTCATAACCAGGCCAGTTCAATTATGTCAAGCCGTGTGTCCTAGTTCAATTACTGTGCAGTTATAGGCCTGATCTCTGTCTGTGTGGCTGATCTGCTGCCACCTAAGATGGGCCATATTATCTGCATGATAGCTGGCCTCAAAGGAGTCTGCATGAAGGTAGCTGGACTTAATTGCTGTGAGAAACTACGGATTATGTTCCATGTTCAGTTTAATCTAGCCGTAGGGGAAGGCCGGAATCTTGAGGTGGACTTTTCTTTTTGCAGCGGTGTTGTGAGGTGATCTTGTTTATTGCCATGACCTGGCTACGATCTAGGCATATGACTTAACCCTTGTTGGGAAAAACACCGAGAACCTGGTCAGGTGCGTTAGAGTTAGTTCCATCCTATGTGAGGACCGCAGGCCTAAATTCTAGAGGGTTCAATACTTAGAACACATATTTAGATACAGTTCTATATGTGGTATTTGAATATCTATCGTAGGTATCAGAGCATAACCATTTAAATTGGCCCAATTGCACCACTACGCCTCACATGCAGCCATAAAGTATTTATGGTGTTTATCTTGAAGGAGGTTACACCATTTCACAAGCTCAGAGTGCTGTTCTGTAAAAAAAAATTTTCCAAGTTAGTTGAACTATAGTTCTAGTTTGCTACGGCAAGTGTATGGCAAAATTTAACCAGCCAGCAAATGCACATTGATGCCAAAAGACAAGTGTATTCCTTTTGACTTTAGGAGATGGTAGAAAACAAGGCAAATATTTAATGTCTGATAACTAAATAAACTATGAAAAGAATAACCTAAAACATCGTTTCATAGTTTATTTAGTTGTCAGGCATTAAATATTTTTGACGTGCAGTCAAGGCTCATCTCAACAGTGAGCTCATTTCTCTGCTTGGCGGTAAACACAAAGTTGCTGTGTGGTTGACCTCATGTTAGGTCGGGGGCAAATTTAATGTTCAGAAGTGTTATTTAGACTTTGCAGAGCAAAAGGTAAATGTTGCTTGGTGGAAAGTGGTGTGGAAAGGGTGGGGTTGGAGCAGACATAGGTATGTTTTGTGGCTGGTTTTTCATGGCAGTTGCTTACTAGTGAACTTTTTTGCAAGTGAGGGATTTTAACAGACCACTCGTGCTTGTTTTGTGCAGCTCCCCTTAAAGACAGTTGTGAACATTTGTTTTTTGAGTATCCTTTTTCTCATTGTATTTGGGTAGAGCTGCTGATCTGGTCAAGGCGGGAACCTCGACATTCGGGTTTCTTTAGAGAGAAGGCATGGTTTATCAACAGATGCACTTGCAATAGCCATACCAGCAAATGGAGATGAGGGCTCTTGGCTGCTGCAGTTTATAAGATTTGGATAGAACTTAATAAACGTAAATTCCAGGGGTGTGGTAGGGATACATCTAGCATAGTTCAATGTATTCAATATTCTTTGTAAGGCAGGGAGATGGGTTTTAGATTGGGCCACGCTCATTAGTGATTAGAGTCATATGTAATTATTGCTTGTACTTTGGGAAAATTCAATGAAATATTTTACCCTTTCCCCCCCCAAAAAACTAAAAGATCTAGAAATTAATGTCCTTCCTAAATAGACACTGGCTGTGTCATTCAAGCCAAAATCTAGGTTATAAGAGAGTATAGTATCATATAATTCATTAAGATAAAACATGGAATGTAAAGTCTTAAGTGCTAATCTAATCCTAACAATTGGGAAATATTTTTGGGCTGCTACTTATTCTCAATGTAGTGAACTGCTTGTGAGTTTCTCGGGCTTTCCTTCACTTGCTACTAGGTTGTCTTGTCACACAGGGTTGCCCTTGATTAAGGGCATGGAGAGGAAGCTTTAGTTTTTGGGTTCATTAAAAATTTAGCTTTTGTTGGATGAAAGGTGCCTCTAGAATCAGTTATTTCTGGTGCTTTAGTTTTGTGGTTTCCTGTGTTCCTTTTACCCTTGGGAACTGTCGATATTATAGAGAGCGTTGCAGGAAATTCTTGTGGAGCCAGGTCTCTGAAGTCTGAACAGAGGAAGATGGTTCTGGTTAGCTGGACACTTGGACTAGGGTTTTCCTCTACAGTATGAATTTAAGGAACTACTGTCTTAGGATAAGGCTTCTGTGGTTAGATGCATGAAATATCCCCGAAAAATGATTTTGTGGGCTCTGGATGGGCTGTCACTTAATGGCTAAATTATGAGGATATCTGGTCCGTGAGGTGTAAGGGGTTCAAGCTTGGGGCTGGAGGACTACTGGTGCAGATTAAAGAAACTGAAGAGTCTTCGAGGGTGTCGAAACTCTCCTGTGCTTAAATGAATATTTGATCAAGGCTGTCTATTATTGGGACAATAGGAACTATTGCTCTTCCTCTATTGATGTGGCCAACTCTGGATAATTTGTATTTTGGATGCATATGTTCCTTTGTTTGTAGAAGGCTAGCTGTCCATTTGTTCCTTTGATGGTATTTTGTAAGTATATAACTATATATTCATCGAAAACGTAGTAAGTGAGCTGTTGACGAATGGATCCGGCTTTTCAGTCTTCTAATGTTTTATTAATATTTAAGACAATTGCATAACAAATCTCATGAGGGCCATAATTAGGGGCACCCCCTCCTCACGCTCGTGTGCCCGGGCTAGGAGTGGTTGGTTGGTTCTGCAGTCTTATACCTGTAATTGCAAAGAGCTTGTTTCTTTAGATCTTGATTAGGAAGGTATTGAGTGCATAGTTGGCAATGTAAAAGTACTGTTAAATGTGACTTTTGGTAATATCTCTTAAATAGTTAAATGTGAAACAAAATCGAGTTTTCTCCGCTTTTAATATTTCTTTATTTCAGCGGAGGTTTTCTATAGTAACATAACAAGCGAATGGATTGATGGATAATGACAATTCCCTGAGTGCGACAAAACATCCCTTTGCTCTTAAAAGACAAGACTCTATTTTTGGGATAAGGGGAACTTTCTCTTTAGCTGCTGATGTGGCTGACCTTCTGGATAGCTTGTATTTTGGATGTATATAGTCTTTTGTAAAATGCTATCTATGCATCCATCCCCTGAATCCCTTTATATAAATATACATTATTTTCCTCATCCAAAAAATAAAAATTAAAATTGCCAAGTGTCATTTGTATATCAGAAAAAGTAAATTTGGGGGCCATTAGCTACCATGGTGAAGAATCTGGCTGTTGTTACCAAAGACTTGGATACAAAATTTGACTTTCATCAGTCTTTATTCCCTGTTTGCATGAAAGAGAGTTTTTTTTTCCTTTCTTTTTCCTTAGGTTTGTTTTTATTTTTTTATTTTTTTTGGGGGGGGGGGGGGAGATAGGCTCAACCACTGTGTAGTTCAATGAAACTGGCAATACATTTGTTCTGTCTCATACCTATAACTCTCTGCCTTTGCCGCTTTAGTTTGAAGGATTAGTCTTCAAAGAAATGATATTTATGTATAGCTTGATCATATATCTGGTTTGTGTTTACCAGGTATAAATCCTCTGATTTGGTGAAACTGGATATTCTTTTGAATGGACAACCGGTAGATGCAATGGCAACCATTGTTCATAATTTAAAGGCACAACGTGTTGGTCGTCAACTGGTAGAGAAGCTGAAGCAAGTCATAGATAGGTTTGATTTAGTATATCGTCGTCTTCATTAAATGAGATCTGAGTGCTGGTCTAATATCACTGCCTTCATGCTCTTAATCGATGATGTGTAGGCAAATGTTTGAAGTAACAATTCAAGCTGCTATTGGATCGAAAGTTATTGCAAGGGAGACGTAAGTTATTTCAGTCTGCTAAACCTTATGGCTAGCTTAGGCAATTTGTCTGGTTATGCGAGGTAATATATGGTCAAATCGAAAACAGCTAATCATTGCTTTTATTGCATTTGGATATTTCTGGAAGTGGACTGCCTTCTTTTATGTTGCACAAGTTCCTCCGACTGCTTTCAGCTCCTAATCTTCTGTTGAGACCTTTTTGCAATGGTCGTACTTTGTGTTCGATACCTAGCTTCGAGTTAAAAGTTGAACGACCGAGTACATAAAGTAAAAGTTTGACTGGGATGGGAGCACTTAGGAATAATTGGATGTCTAACTGAAAACTGGTAACCATAATATAGTGAACAAAAAAGTTTAGTATATGTTGGGGGGGCCCATCGTGTGAGGTAATGGGGAAACCAAAAAGGAGATAACTGACCCTACATATGCAGGTTGGCAAAATGGAAATGTGCCTTCGGTCTCCTATGCGTCAACATGGGCGTACTTAAACCTGAAAAGCTCACTTTTATGGAACAAGGGCTGTCCCCATATCGTTACATGGAGCTGATCTTTGGCCAATAAAGCACTGTAGAGAAGATGGTGAAGGCTGCAGGAGGATGTTGCAGCAGAGTGGCCAGAACATGAAGATGAAATTCGAAATACATCAACTGAAGAATGTAGGAGTCAGCCACATTGGGTAGAAAATACAAGATAAAACATATCTAGATGCCCCACTGAGAAGGTTGACGAGTTGGTTAGACATGAAATGAGTACAAGTGATGTTATTGGACACAACTTGGCTAAGTTTGAACTTGAGGAGATGACCTTTAGTAGGGATCATGTGGCAATGTTGGGTTCATTTGGTTGAGCCTAGCTACAAACATCTTGCAATTAGTTCCATTTGCCCTTGATGCCTTCCTCCCAGGCTCCTGGCCTTTGCTCCAATTTCTTAGAATCTGTTTGAAAGTTCTTTCGGCTCTGTTCCAGATGTGTTTGTGGGTCTATCACAAAGACCTCTCTATTGTAGTTGTACAAGGTTTAGGTTATATATATAGTTATTGTGAATGCTTCGTACCGTTGCGTTCTCTGTCCTGCTTGCCAGCAATTTGACGCCTAAATGACGTTATGAGTGTACAATGAATAGCATCCATGTCCCTTAGTGATTTGGGAGGTATTCTTTGTAACTAGGGCTGTATATGGTTAGAATTCTCTAGTCTTGCTTCAATAAGATCCACATGAGAGCAGTTATGTTGGACCTGTTATAAGATTTAGATTGGGTTGCTCTTATCAGTTAGAGCTGTTCCAATTTGTTCATAATTCATGACAGAGCGCCCAAAAGATTATGTTTCTTACTAGTAATTATTCTGCGAGTTTGGTGCCATGCAACATGGTGGGGAGCACCTGTCATTCCTCCTAAAGGGATCACTGTACTTCATAAGCTTTTAGTTCATCTAGGTGCGTGAAGGATGTGAAGCATTCATGTCGGGAAAAATTGTGCTTTGCTTATGTGTCCCATGTTATACTTGTGAGAGGTTAGACGATTGCTCAACTTTGAAGATGATTGCTCATATGTTCTCTTTCATGCTTGAGTGACTAAATAGTGCGGCGTTGGAGCCTTTTTGTTAGTTGATACAATATCAATCAAGAACGCAGACCCTAGGATGGTTTAAGATGTGTGAAGCATTGCTGGTCCCTATAATTGCTTTTAGGTAAAGCCTTGGTAGTATATACATCATACGTGTGCATACTATTATGCAGCAATTGGGTAGTGGGCAATTGCCAAAAGTAGAAGATGCTTTATTAAAATGCTCAACTACTTATCCTTGGGTACTCTTGGCTGAGAGGTATGATAGAATCTTCTCAAATGATTTCCTACTTGTAGTTGGCTTTGTGATTCAGTAGCATTTTTGTTCAGGCAAAACTGCAAAAGCAAATGAACTTCTTTTGGCAACATGATCTCTTCATCTTCAGTTGGTTTTCTGTGGAATATTATTTGGAAGTCCCTTGGCCATTGAAAATGCCCCTTTGTTTTGTGTGTTTTTTTTTTGTTTTTTTTGGGGGGGGGGGGGGGGGGGGGTCTCAAGGCAGGCTTTTAGCTTGTTATAATTTATGAAAGACGGTCAAATTAATCAATATATGCTTTATGTGCAAAGGGCATCTGGATATCACAGATCATTTACTCCATTTCCCAATTGCTAGAAGCATTTGGGAATTGGCTTTGAGTTTGGAACTTCCTTCAGCGGTGCCTAGTTACGTGAGACATCAATTATAGGCTGGGCAAGGCTTTTTGGAAGGAAAGCTTTCCAAACCATTCCCCATGTTGTCTTTTGGTTGATATGGATGGAGAGAGATGCGAGAGTTTTTGATGGGGTTGTAAACCTGCTTAACCGCTTAAAGTACAAGTGCCTCGGGACTTTATTATTTTGGGGGGAGGTTTTCTGTTCCTGTCTAATCAATGTAATTGATTGTGGATAACCTTTTCTTGGGGTTGTAATGAGATTTCTTGTAGGACACTCCCTTTTCTTTCTTTATTTGTTTTTTCCGACTTGGTGGGCAAGAATCCTACCCATTGGGCTCCTATGACAGGCCGCCCAAGTGGGGCTTACTAGGAGTGGTGAGGGATAATAGTGTGGTTTAGCCCATAAGAACCCAGGCTCTGGGGCCTAGTTGGTTACTAATAAAATTCTAAACAAGGGATTGCAGGGCTGAGGTCTCGAAGATGGAAAGTAACCTTGGCACTGTGTGGGATGCTTAATCAGCTTACTTTCAAGTAGTGTTCTCCTATTAACATCAACATAATGCTACTTTTCCCTATCAAAAATAAATGCCAGAATAGATTTAAGGCTTTATCTCTTATCACACTTGGAGAAATGAGAATTAGGGAAATCTGCAAACTTCTTGAGTTTTCCTGAGCGTCTCTATGTCTGTGTTCTTTGACAGTTTGACCACCTCATTTGCCGGGAAATTTTGTTTTTTGTTTTAAATAAAAAATGCAGAGGTCCATTTTATAAGCAGACAACTGAGCCCATTTTAATGTGCCAAAAGTTAGTATCATTTGACCAGTAATTGGCTTGCCATTTATCAGTTTTTGCTTTTTTCTGGAACGTCTGATGTGGGTTTCGTATTTTAAGTGCCATTATGTGGAAATTCTGACATAATGAAGAAATTTTGGGTATCAATACTACCCGTGATTGAATTTTATATGTTTAGAACTCTTATCTTAAGGCCACATGTTTTTGACTCCATCTTAACGAAGTTCTGTCCATGTTAAGCTCCATTCCTTGTTTTGAATATTCTTTGCTTTTCCATAGGATTTCTGCAATGAGAAAGAATGTTCTTGCCAAGTGTTATGGTGGTGATGTTACTCGAAAGAGGAAGCTATTAGAAAAGCAAAAGGAAGGAAAGAAGCGCATGAAACGTGTTGGTTCTGTTGATGTACCACAGGAAGCTTTTCATGAGCTGCTGAAGGTCTCATAGAGAAGGTTTTTTTAGCAGATTTCAACAATCAGTACAACGGCCCTCTCTGTCAGCCTTTTTCTTTACTTCTCATCAGCTAGAGCATTCTGTTCATACAAGTAGGAATTTAGAGGCTTATGTGAGCTTACACAGCCTGCTGTGATAAGTGTTTTCTCTCCTCCCATTCCTTCGAAGGAGTTACCAGGTTTCCCCCCCCCCCCAAAAAAAACCCCAACCCGCAGGGGCCCGGTTTAAGATTTTGTTTTCGTGTTGGTAGATCTCTTTACTGGTGTTTACAACACAGTCTAAATCGTGTTTTCATTTTTTAAAAAAAACTTTGTTGTGACATAAAAAATTGTCATAAATATTTCAATCAATAAAGTTCTTTTCTGTTGCATAAAGCTATCAGCTTGTATACCCAATCTGGCTTGCTATTGACTTTTACGAAATTCAATTGACTGAGAATTCTCGTCAGTTTATATATGTTTGCATACATCACTGTTTTCATTTTTTTGGGGGGGGGGGGGAACTAGGTAGATGGGATTGAAGTAATTATATAAAAAAGAAACTTTAGGGTGTTTAGAGCCTGGAAAATTGAATGGAAAAAAAAGGAAAAATACTTTTTTTCGTTTGTTTGGATTAAAGAAAATAGGAAAGAAACAAAATAGAGTGGAAAATATCAAGGAAAATTTAGTTGATTTGATTATTATGCTTTCCTCCCAAAACTGGGAGGAAAGTGGAAGGAAAATGTTGACTGTAAGCTCCTGGGCTGGAAAGGTGAAAGCAGCAAAAATTGAATTATCCAATTTTCTTTCTGGCAATTACTCGATAGTGGAGCTCTCGTTATTGTGAAGCCAAGCAAAGAGATGGGGGGTTTGAAATTTCGAGTTAAAAATCTCCACCCTAAAATGCAATAGTTCTAATCCAGTTTTTCATTTTAAAAAACACTCGTCTTCATTAGCCCAAGTTCTGTCCACGTTACCAATAGAATCACACAAAGCAGCAAAAATTGAATTAAACTCGAAAACCCAAAACTCAATATCCTTCTTATGCTACTTGCCTCGACTATTATTACCTAAATTTGATTCAGAAGCCTTATATCAACAAAAATTATGTTGAGAATGAGGAGGCACAAGTGGTATGGTAAAAGACACTACTTTTATTATAGTCTCAAAAGGAATGCATAAAGAGTGAGCAAGACTTAGCACTCTATATGGGAGACCTCTCTCTCACTCTTTAAGGACTCATTTCTTTCACTCTCTTGTGGTGATGCCTATCTGTTTTTATGTGTTTGGATTACCTATATAAGGAGACCGCACCTCCTATTTATACTAACTCCACCTCCTTAAGGTGTAGTGGAGATTTG
This sequence comes from Selenicereus undatus, assembly GCA_017589665.1. Taxonomy (NCBI): domain Eukaryota; kingdom Viridiplantae; phylum Streptophyta; class Magnoliopsida; order Caryophyllales; family Cactaceae; genus Selenicereus; species Selenicereus undatus. The sequence continues at coordinate 81,171,663 of JACYFF010031956.1, forward strand.
TGACAAATGTCACAATCTTACAAGGCGTACTACTATATAACTTAGATTTTTCCTAAGATTTTTTTAGTGGCTAATACAATATCTTAGATTTTCCTAAGACCTAGAATAATCTAACTAAATATCTTAGATATCTTTACAAAGGTTTAGAATATCTTAGGTAAAAATCTAGATATTATATTCCTAGGATTTTTTTTTTATGTATTAATATCTTACTTCTAGAATATTCTTTACTTATAAAGTGGGTAATGATTTTTACTTTTAACACTCTCCCTCAACACCCACTTTTCCTCAATGTTGTTCTTGACATCATCCTGAGGCTTGCTGACAACTCAGCAAACTTTGCACAACTGAGCGCCTTTATGAAGATATCGACTATTTGGTCTTCAGTCCTTGTGTACTTCATGTTGATCTCTCCTCGTAATACCTTCTCTAGTATGAAATAGTAGTGCACCTCCACGTGCTTGGTCCTGACATGGAACACTAGATTCTCTGCTAGTCGTATGGCGAAGGGATTGTCACATTTTAGCATAACTGAATCATTGGTAGATTGATGGAGATCTTTAAGTAGCTAAACCAACCATGTACATTCTTGGGCTGCCATTGTTGCTGCACGATACTCTGCCTCCGTGCTTGATAATGATATTGTTGGTTGTCTTTTACTGCACCATGATATAGCAGCTGATCCCAGGCTAAACATGTAACTCGTAGTAGATCGACAAGTATCATGATCACCAGCATAATCAGCATCACAATAACTAACTAATTCAAACTTGTCATCCTTCGTATAGTATAAACCATAATCAAGTGTTCCCTTTATGTTTCTCAATATTCGCCGTACCACTTCCAAGTGAGGCTTCTTCGGGTTTTGCATGTACTGACTCGCCAAGCTAACGACATAAGTAATATCTGACCTAGTCAGTGTAAGTTGGATTAAACTTCCCACCAATTGCCGGTACATCGATGGTTCTTCAAGATCTTTCCCCTCATATGAACAGAGCTTAGCATTCGCTTCCATGGGAGTTAAGATTGGCTTGCACTCGAGCATGCCATACTTTTTAAGAAGATCTTGAGCATACTTATGCTGGCACAAGAATAATCCATTTTTATTTCTTTCAACCACAAGACCAAGAAAGTGCTTTAACTCACCAAGATCCTTCATTTGGAAACGTATGGAAAGATTGATCTTTGTTTGCCGAATATCTGTTTCATCGTCGCTGGTGATAATGAGGTCATCCACATAGACCAACACTATAGTGATCCTGCCTTCATGAGCATTCACAAACAGGTTGGAGTCTGGTGGTGCTATAGAGTAGCCACATTGGACCAAGAACTTACCTATTTTTCCATACTTGAGTCTATATAACGCCTTCTTCAACTTGCACACATAGCTTGGTTGACTCTTGGTCTCGAACCCCTTTGGTTGATCCATGTATATCTCACGATCAAGCTGTCCATGCAGAAATGCATTCTTGACATTCATCAACCATAGTCTCCAAGACTTGATGGAGGCTAGTGCTAGTAAAACACGTACAGTGGTGATTTTTGCCACTGTACTAAATGTTTCTTCATAATCTATTCCATAGGTGTATGAGAACCCTCGAGCCACTAATCGTGGTTTGTGTCTTTCAATCGAGCCATTAGACCACACCTTTAAGTTGTATACCCATTTACAAGAAATGGGCTTCGCATCCTTAAGCTTGGGTACCAACTCCCAAGTCTCATTTTGAATCAAAGCTTGCATTTCTTCCTCTATGGTCTTTTGCCACTCTTTCTTTTGTCTTGCATCTTCATAGGTGCTTGGTTTTGTAATGCTTGGTCCTTCTACTAATGTTGCATTTGCATATTTAGGATTTGGCTTTCATGTCCTCTAGGACCTTCTTAACTGTGGCTCGGAGGTTTCTTCTGTCACTGTATCTTCAAGTTGACCCGACCTTTCTTCTTCTTGAGCTGCATGATATATACTTGTTTGCCAATGACTCCTCTGCTTGTTTGATGTCTCAACTTTATTTCCTTCTCCTTTTGTAGATTCTTCTTGTGGTGCGCCCTCATCACTTGATTCTTTTTCTTCACCCTTAGAGTGCTCCCCAAATTGTTGTCCCAACTTTTCCTCGATCTCCTTAGAATATGGAAATGTCATTGCTTGTGATGACCACCATGAAGATGCTTCGTCAAAGACCACATTTCTTGATGTATAGCAACGTCCTGTTGTTAGGTCACAACATCTCCATCATTTGCTTTCATGGCCATAGCCCACGAAGATGCAACGAATCACCTTTTTATCGAACTTGCTTTGTAAGTGGTCTGGTACGAAGACGTAACACACACACCCAAAAATTTTAAAATGGCTTACCGTGGGCTTGACATGCCATAACTTTTGATGTGGAGAAATGAACCCAAGCCTTGCTTGTGGTAGTCTATTTATGACATACACCGCAGTCTTCATGCACTCAGCCCAAAAACATGGTGGCAAGTTCTTAGCATGTAGCATGCTTCTGCACGTCTCTGCGAGATGTCAATTCTTTCTTTTTGCTACTCCATTTTGTTGAGGCGTGCTAGGATAGGTAAACTGGTGTCATATTCTATGTGCTTGTAAGTATTCAAAGAACTCATCCGATGCATATTCTCCCCATTATCTATACG
>JACYFF010031956.1:81191904-81213490 GCA_017589665.1 Selenicereus undatus
ATACATGCTAAATAAAGAATCTAAATATAATGTTTCGTGAATGCAAGCACTAGCATATTATAATACTGTTAGAGTATAGAAAAATACGAGAATTTGAGAAAGACACAGTCCACATCGTCGAACCAACGGCTACATGTCCGACCCACATATTTGACATACAAAAATATATGTGTGTGTGTGCGAGCTTGTGCGGAAGCATTGTACGTGAGTGTACGGGTGGATCTAGCTCCCTCGGACCAGGATCGGCCGACTCCGCAATTTTGATATTGTGCTTCTACAGTTGGAGGATAGATAAATGTTTTTTTCACTAGGCTAGTTATAGTGCTTTCACCAGTATTTAATTAGGTGGCGCCCTTTGACAAAAAATAATGATGCAAACTCACCTTGACATGCCTATACAATAAGAAAAAGGTCACAATGATGCTTTGCGGCTCACAAATATTAGAGTCAGTCAATCGCACTTGAGGGATCCATGTTTTGAGAAGACAGCCTACCAATTTAATCTCCTGATTGGTCAAAAGGTAGAACAGCATTCCCAACCCAAGTTGCGTACATTCCCAAACACCATTTGATAATTCCACAATAAAAATACACCAAATTGCATGTAGATTAACATAATTCTCCTATGTGGGACGTACCATGTTCATTTCAAATAATGCATACTGATATAAACAACTAGTAGGATAAGGACAGTGTCCAAATCCATGCCGAAATCTTAGACACCAGCCTATTAAAAGGAATGCTGTTAAAAGTGCCCAGGAATGCTGTTTAGTTCTGAGAACCAGATTTCATGACATTTGTACCCTATCGAAAAAAAGGAAATAATGTTCCTACCTTCCGTTTTTTTTTAATCTTTGTTTTACTAGAGTCAAATTACCTATTAAAAGGTAAAGATTTTTCATTACAAATTTTCTAGATTCGAATCTGAGATCTTACTTAGAGAAAATAAATATCGTATTACTTGGACCGACTTGTAGTATCATTTTCCTATACACATACACAACTAACAATGCTAACTAGGCGAAATGAAAAGTTTAGATAGACGATTTTATCTCTAGCGTGATCATCTTAGCTAATGAGACTAAAAAAAATACCGGTGCAACCAAAAAAGTCATAAAATATAAGGGTAAAAAAAAAGGAAATTAATCAGAAGATTGTCTCGCATAAAAGTTGATGAAATGAAATTCGAACATACCCAAAATTGAGCATAACCGTTGGATATCGGCAGGAGGGGGAACAAACCCAGTTCCACCATTGGCAAAAACCTCCGCGCAAGTCTCGAAAAGGGTTTGAACCAGCGGCTGCTTACGCTGACGTCGTCGATTCATTCTCGCCGATCTATCCGTGGTTGTTTCCGGCTCAAATCCCATGAACATTCAACCCTAAAATCATCAAAACCACAACTAGTTCACCAAACGGTTCAAAAAGCAGATTCTTTTTTTTTTATTCTTTTTAATGCGACTTCAAATCTCAGAATTCGAATGTGGGGTGTTTTTTTTTTCTTTTCCCTTTCTTCCAATATATATAAGCAAGAATGTACGTTTAAAACCCACCAATAAAAGAAGCGAAATTCCGAGACGGGTGCTGCGAAAATCCTAGGAAGACACCGATTTAGAATGTAGGTACGTAAGTACCAAAGAAAAGTCCCTTTCCTCTTAAAAAATTACTCTGAGAAATAGAGGGTTTTTGTGGGGTTTACGAACCGTGCACGTTACAAATGAGGAAGAATTGAATGGCTTGGCTTCTGCTGGGAGTGATTGTGATTGTGATCGTGATCGTGATGAGAGAGAAAATTAGGAGGTGAAAAGAGTATAAAAAGGGGGGAGGGTGGGGTTTGAGACGATAGTATAGACGGAAGGAAAAAAAATTGAACACAGTTGGACGTTTCTTGAGAGAGGGAATTGAACAAAACCACGGGCCATTGCTACCTGGGTTTCCAGTGGGCTGTTTTTTAATACCAGTTTTTTTTGGAAATAAATACTAATAAATAAACATTTTCTTGAAGCTCAAAGCAGATTTTTTGCACCTTTTTCTTTAATTTTGTGGGCAAGGGAGAAAATGTAAAAATCAGTGTTCTGGCACTGGTGCTCCTCGCTCGTGTTGACTGGTTCCATACATGTTTCCATACACTTGGCTTCTCTTTAGAGCTGAATTCAACAAGAAGGGCTTTTTGGGGGAGGCTTCAAGCTTTAGGTCATTAATACTGGATGCTTAAGAATGTAAGACATAGAGATGACAGCGTGAGAGTAGGACAGGGAATCCACCACTAGTCCTGATTCTACTGAGGGCATTAGGGGGAATACGTGCAATTATAATAACACGAACCTGAAAATTTTCGATTAAAATCTGTCTTATTTCTCTCTCACGCAACCTTCTCTCCACCATTGCCAACACTAAGAGCAGTAGTTTTCTTCCTGAGTTGAAGGTGAAGGAGGGGATGGCCGGTTCTCTGGCCATTTTCAACTTTTCCTTACTTTCATATTAGTATTATTTGTAAGTTTAATTGTCGTCTCTCCAATTGGGAGATTAATCAATCTCTCTTTTTGTGAGAGTTGTTTATGTCTCTCCAATTGTGAGAGTTTTATTATTATATGACTGTTCTTATCTTGTTGTGTGTCTTTCTAAGTTTGGAAGGAATTGATCAATTATACATGTTGAAGCGGTGCTTTCATGGATTTTGGTCTTTCACCTATAATCTTCGGTGTTGGAAGAATATCTCGCTCAAGAGTACTACAATCGATCAGCAGATCAACATCAGTCAAGAAATTGTACTAGATCTGTGGGTTTCTTCCCCAGGCTGTATCAAGAAACAGCGAACGTGGGAAGATGAGCGATCAGTGTGTTTCAAGTTAGTATTTTTGATGTTGGGATATGATTTTGATATTAAAGATTGTATTTTCATTAGTCGAAAATGCATTGTAAGTGCCGTATGGCGTATTATGGATGATCAATACATTATTCCTTTCCTTGCAAAAATTTTACTGGTTTGTTAAAATGGATATTAAAGGGGTACAGATTTTTATTTTGTTTGGCCCGTAGGAGTTACAAAGAGCAATACAATACAATATAGGAGGGGAAAAATCGAACCTGAGACATAATAATCGCAATACCTCAGTCTTTGCCACTACGCTAAGACTTCATTGGTAAATAGGTACAGATGAATATGAGCATTATTTTAGAAAATGAGTATGGGTAAAACTTGTAGGCCCAAGACTACATAGTCTCAGCATATCTTCAATTCGCACAATGGGGAGGGGGGGGGGGGTTGGGGAAATTAAAAAAAAAAGAAAAATAAGAGGCTTACCTTTTTGTGAGAGTTAGGACTACTAACTCCAAGCTTATATTTAAAATGAGTAGTGATATATGTCTTGTTGTAAGACACTCTTAAATGTCTTGCCTTATTATAAATTAACAAGTTTTATGATTTAAAATTAAACCACAAATTTTTCAATGATTCACTACAAAAACGCCGCGAATCCCCAACGGAAAAAGCGACGAGTAAATTGGACATCGGAAAATACCAGAGAATCCAACGGAAAAGCAGGTAGGGCCCGACGGACAACAGGATTTCCGACGGAATTTCCGACGAAAAGGCTGCCCGTCGGAAATTTCGAAGGAAATTCCGATGGAATTCCGTTGGAAACCGTCGGATTCCGTCGGTCCATTTTTGTGGATCTCAAGGCGAGTTTCTGCGTTCGTTTTTAAATTTTGGGGAGGGGGTTTGTTTCGCCGGCAATTGTAAAATTTAGAGAGAGAAGGTCTCGAAGAGGAAGAGAGAGAAAGTGAAGGTTGAAGGTTTTGGTGATCAGAAAAGTGATCGGTAAGTTATTTTTTTTGTTAATACGTTGTTTAAAGTTGAAATAGTTAAGTTAATTGATGTTTTGTACGTTTTAAATTTTTCGAGTGTAACCGTCCCAGCCGTGTCGCTGCCGTCTCGCCGCCCCCGCCCCCTCACCGCCACCGCCTCGCCTGTCGCCGCTGGTAATCCGTTTGATTTTCCGCGTTTGAAGGTTAGTAGAATTATTTCGCTTTAAAATTATGTTCATTTTTGTGAATTTTAATCTGGAAGTATGTTTTTTTAGTTTGTTATTTTAAATTGTTAAGTATGTTAAGTATGTTAAGCATGTGTACTATGTTTTATTGATGTGAATAATTTAAGTAAAATGAGTTTCCTCATTATAAAATGTTAAATATGTTAACCATGTATGAATTTTAAAGTATGTTTGATTTTCTTGTTATTTTTGTGAATTTATGTATATATGTTAAGTATATATTAATATAAGTTTAGTAAGTATGTTAATGGTAATTTTTTCGTTTGGTTTTGTTTAATTAGATGAGGTGTGAAATCGGTGGTTTCATTTGTGATTGTTGTTTAATGAGACCTATGTAGAAAAATAATATTATTATGTGAAATTAATTATTTTTAGCATATATGTTTAGTTACATTAGTTGTTGTATTTGAGGTGTTGTGAGAATTTTTTATGATAAGGAAAAAGTATTATGTAATTCTAATTTAATATGTGACGTATGTTGTTTTGAATAATTAAACAGCATGTGTAATATGTGGAATAATTCTAATTTAATATATGTTTCGTTTTAGTAAATGGTTTAATAATGTTAAGTGCGTGTTTTTTTCGATTTGTTGTGTATATTAATTTTTGGTGAATATGTGAATAATATGTTTTTTTTGAGGCGTAGTTAATTTTTCATATGATTTGGTTGGTTTAATATGAAATTTATTTGTTCGTAACATATGGATGTAAATTATGTTAAATTTTAATTTCATTTGTGAAGTGTATTTATTTGAATAAGTGGAATAAAATATGATAAATATGTACATTTCTAATTATTATATAATTATTATGAAATGTTAAAGTATATTACACATGTGTAATGTGTTTTGTTTTAGGGAATACTTTAAATTTCTTAAGTATGTTTATATTTTGTTTGCTTTGTGATATATATTAACGTTTTGTAAGTATGTGAATTGTATTATATGTAATTAAGTTGGTTTGGATTTATTTATTTGAATGAAGTACGAAGTATTTCATTTGTGTTTGATGTTTGATTACATTTATTTTTACAAATAATATTTAGTGCCTTGAATTTTTGGTTGAAATGTTTAAGTATGTTAAGTATGTTTAATTTTTATTTAAGTATGTGAAGTGTGAAATAAATTATGTAATTTATGTTTAATGCTTAATTAGGTGTGTTATGATATATTTAATAGTTTTGTTAAATATATTTTGTTGTAATTCATATATATATGTTGAACTGGTTCAATACATTTCTAAAAGATTTTTATTACAATTAATTGTAGTGTACGTAACAATTAAGGAAATCATATTAGGAACATATGGATGGGTCGTTGCATCGTCAATGGATGTATAGAAGAACAAATCCTAATGAACATGGACTTAGAGATGAGTAGTTGATGGGAGTTAATATGTTTGATGAATTTACACCAAATCAGGAGGAGTATAAAATTAATGGAGTTTATAGATGTCTATGTGCCAAGTGTAAGAATATACAATATTTTGCACCTAACGTTGTAAAGTCTCATTTGTATAGAAAGGGATTTGTGAAAAATTATTGGTATTGGACAAGTCATGGAGAAGAAGATAATTCGGAAGTAGGGGATGCAAGTAGTTCACATTCTATGAATTTTGATTATGATCACAACGATCATAATCATATGGAGAATATGGTGCATGTTGCGTTCCAAGCTAATGAAATGAACATGAGTAGTCCTCATGACGTAAATCCTGAGGCTTTTTACACTATGCTTGAATTTGCCCAGATACCTTTGTATGAAGGGTGTGACATAAGTGAACTTGAAACATTTGTGAGGCTATTGAGCATTAAATCGGGGCACAACATGTCTCAACGTTGTTTCAATGAAATTGTTGGCCTGATGAAAGATATATGCCCTTCTGAAATTGACATTCTCAAAAATTATCATGAACAGATCAAAAAAGTGAGAGACTTGGGTATGGATGTTCAGGAAATTGATTGTTGTCCAAATGGTTGCATGCTTTATTATAAAGAAGATGAGGGTTTGTCTGCATGCAAATTTTGTGGACATGCAAGATAATTACCGAAGAAATCCAACCAACGAGGTCGTAAGGATGTACCATATGCAAAAATGCACTACCTGTCTTTAATCTCGAGATTGAAACGATTGTATGCCTCAAAAAATACTGTCGTCCATATGAGATGGCATCATGAGCACCGCCAAGAATCGGGTGTTCTCCGACATCCGTCAGATGGTTTAGCTTGGAAGCATTTCGACCAAAAGTATCCAAACTTCGCAGCAGAGCCTCGGAGTGTGAGGTTCGGTCTTTGTGCTGATGGTTTCACACCATTTTCATATCTGGAAGATCGTATTCTGTGTGGCTAATTGTGGTAACACCTTATAACTTACCTCCCGAAATGTGTATGACTACTCCATACATGTTTTTAAGTTGTATTATTCCAGGTCCAACAAATCCGAGGAACAGGATTGATGTGTACTTGCAACACTTAATTGATGAGTTGAAATTGCTGTGAGATGTCGGGGTTGATACATTTGATGTTTCAAGCGGTGCAACTTTTAGATTGCATACCGCGTTGATGTGGACTATTAATGATTTTTCCGCATATGATATGCTATCTGGTTGGAGTACTTATGGGTTGTTAGCATGTCCGGTTTGTATGCATCAGAATTGTGCATTTCATTTACAGTATGGTCGAAAGTCATCTTGGTTCGATTGCCATCGTCGGCTCTTACCTCGTAATCATTGTTTTAGAGCTAATCATTCTTGGTGAGATGTTGTCTGATACGGTATCAACTTTGCCTAAAGTGACTACAGATATCAGTTTTTAAATTTCGGGATTTGAGGAGAACGAACATAATTGGACAAAACAAAGTATCTTTTGGTAGTTGCCGTGTTGGAAGCATCAACTTTTGAGGCATAACTTTGATGTGATGCATATTAAGAAAAATTTCTGTGAAAATATTATAAACACAGTGATGGATGTTCCGAGGAAAACAAAGGATGATATCAAAGTAAGGATAGATATGTCTATTTTGTGTAGTAGGCAGGAGTTGGACCTGGCTACAAGAGGGTCAACTGATAGATTGTGTAAGCCAAAAGCCAAGTTCGCACTGTCGTTACCTCAAAAAAGGATTGTTTGTCATTGGTTGCGGGAGGTTCATGTGCCTGATGGTTATTGCTCTAATGTGGGCAACTGGGTGGATCCATCTAACCAAAAGTTCCAAAATATGAAAAGTCATGATCATCATGTGTTTTTGGAGAATCTTCTTCCAGCAGCTTTTGCTGCTCTTCCGGATGATGTGTTGCGACCTTTGATCGAATTGAGTGAATTTTTCAGAAACCTATGCTCCAGTGAGCTACAAGTAAGTATGCTGGAAGAGATGAACAAGAACATTTCTGTAATTCTTCGTAAATTGGAGACAGTGTTCCCTCCTGATTTTTGGAATGTCATGGAACATTTGCCTATTCATTTAGCCGAAGAAGCTTTGTTGGGTGGCCCTGTTCAATATCGATGGATGTATCCTTCTGAGAGGTACTTTGGTTGGTTGAAACCTATGGCAAAGAATAAAGCTTGTGTTGAAGTATCTATGATTCACGCATACTTGGTGTTTGAGATAAAACATTTCGCTGAGTACTATTTTCAATCAAGCTTGGATAGCCCAAGTATTGGGCGTAATGAGGGTATGCAACAACCTGAACCACAAATGTCAACTCTGTCGGTGTTCAACCATAAGGGTACTCCATTTGGGAATTGAGGCCGAAGATATCTTACTGAGGCGGAGTACCGTGTCGCTCGCCTTCACATTTTACTGAATTGTGCTGAAGTGCAACCATATTTGGAGTAAGTATATCAGTTACTGAAAGTTTCATTTAAATACTAATAATTGTCGAATAATAATTAATTAATTTCATTCGTTAAACATTACAGTTGGTTCAGACATCAATTTCGCGCTCATAATCCAAACGCGAGTGATGTGGAAGTTGACTTATTCATTGAAGCAAATTTCGCATAGTGGTTCGAATGTAATGTAAGTAATTTTTCATAAGTAATCTTCAACTTCTAAAACACATTTCTGTAATTCTTAAGAGGATTGCCTTCTTTATCTCTTCGTAGGTCAATTCTTATCGGGTGTTTAATGATGAGAGGCAAGATTTTTTGATGAACTTATCTCATGGACCGCTTATGGTGGTGGAATGTTTCTCTGGGTATAAAGTTAATGGTTACCGGTTTCATACCAAGGCTAGAAATGAAGGTAAATCAACATATAATTGTGGAATGTGTGTCAAAGGAGTTGGGGAAGGTGACAAAGTACCAGGGGATTATTATGGTATACTTCACGAAATTGTTCGTGTTGAATTTACGGGTGAGCCAATTAAAAAATGTTTACTGTTTAATTGTGAGTGGTTTGACCCGGATGTTCATCGGGGGTTACGTTATCCTAAATTTACCCCATATCCCGAGGTGAATCATACCAGACGTTACAGAAAGTTTGACCCATTCATATTTGCTAATTTCACAACCCAAGTGGTATATATTAAGTACCCTGAGGGGATATCAAGAAAAGCGAATTGGTGGGTAGTTATACCAAATAAACCTCGCGGTGCTCGTAAAAATAAAGTTAACCTAGAACTTGACTATCAACAGTTTGGAATGACAAACTTGAATGTGGACAATGTCATAGTCACCACGTTAGTCGATGAAACTGCAAAAGCTGATGATGTTGATGGACATGATTGGGGTGATGATCATGATGGGAATGGTGAACATCATGATGGTGATGAAGAGGATGAAGAAGGTGAATGGAAGGATGAAGATGAAGATACTGATGATGACGATGATGAAAATACGGCATTGCAAAGTGGTGATGATAACGATGACGATGTGTCCCACCATGATTGATTAAATTGTTTTGTTGTATGGATATTTATGCATGTGTATAAAGCTTTTCTTTATTGCAAACTCAGAAAAAAATTGTCTGTATGTACTGTAATTTTTCACTGACAATAGTATCAAAATGGCGCGGTTTTATTTTTTGTTTTTATTTGTTAGATGTCTGGACTCAATGGTGGACGTGACCGTGGTCGAACAGTCAGGAATGATGCAGGTAGAGGAGTACCACAATCGACCCCATAGTATGATCCCGCTGATCAAAATTATGAGCCAAACACCTTTACTAGAATGTTTGGAGGTTTTTTTGATCCAAGTCAACCATTCGAAAATTATTTTGGTTGTATGAATGAGCAATCCCATCTGCAACCACCTTTGTTTGGTGCGGGTATGCAACCACCAATTCAACCCAATATTCCTTACATGAGTGGTGTTTCATCTACTCCATTACGTTATCAATAGTTTGGTACTGTTAGTCTACATTTCAATAATAATCAGTTTATGGGGCAACTTAGAATGCCAAGTCACTCAGTGCACAACGAAGGGGTCCAAAATGAAGGGGAGGAAGAGATAGACACAGTCCTACACCTGAAAGTGACACAGCGAGTATCAATAATAAGATATATTTACAACCTGATGGTGACACGTAAGTTCATTATGAAGTTTGTAACTTCTTCACTAATCATATTCTTTTGACACATACAGTATTTACTGTTAACAAATTCTTTTTGTGTTCTTAGTTTTGTTCTATATCAGGGTGTAGTTCATAAAATTATCGAAAACTTTCAGGTAAGTACCCACGTCCTTGGACCACGTGGGGGGGGGGGGGACGTTCCACAATCTTAGAGAGACATTTGGTTCAATGAGTTCAAGGTTTATTATCTGTACAATGAATTTGAAAGTCGTAATTGGATTGTTTGGAATGTTTAATTACTAATATATATATACTTCAATTTTGGTGCAGAAACACTACTACTGGCATTCAGACAATGAAACTCAAATACGGCGTAACTTTGAGTACAGAGGTGCAACTCGACTAAGGGAAATTCTAGGATACGCCAGGAAGTACAACAAAAAACCGAAGTGGTTACCGCCTAATATTTGGAATGATATGCTTAAACATTGGAGTGACGATGACAACTTTAAGAAATCGAGTCATCAAAATAAAAAAAATAGATTGAGTGATGTTGAAGGTTTTGGTCCTTCATTATATACATGTGGCTCAATTCCGATTAGTGAAAGGAAAAGGCGTTTGATAAGAAATTTGATTATTAATAAACGTATTTCTTATATATAAAGTATGGTATGGATTGAGGTTCTCACAGATCATCCTTGTTTATATTTAATTGTGGCTTATTTTTTTTTTTCAGGCCCAAACATTAGGTAGGGAGCCCACGTGTGAGGAATTGTTCAAGAACACTCATTGCAAGGTGAAAGACAAAAATTTTGTGGATAAAAAATCTGCCAAAAAATATGTAAGTTTTACACATTTTATTTAGAGATAATTCATATGTTACAATTGTAGGTTTAGTATAAAATAGTTTTATTTTTTATAATTTTCAGGAGGATCATCACAACAAATGGCAGGAGTACTCCCAAGTTGCAACTCAAGGGGGCTCTCAACTGCCATCTATGGCCCAAGAGTAGTTTTGGATTAAAGAAAATCTAGATAAGAAAGGCTGTGTATACGGTTTTGGCGTGGAAGGGGTCAAGTTGAAGAAATCAGCTACTATTGGAGCTGCACGTCACTCATCAGCTGAGCATTTTGATCCAAGACAGCAAGCACAACTCCTTAATGATAGCATAACCAAGCAAGCAGAGGCTATAACTCAAATAGCCAAGAAACAGGGGAAGACAGAGCACATGTTGAAATTTTTTTAAAGATTTTTCAAAGGTCAAATTGCAGGCTCCTCCAACCAGATCAACTTGAATCCCGACGATGAAGAGGACTCCGAAAATGACAATGATGATGATCCCACAAATTTATCCGACTCTGAATAGTATAGTAATTTGCATACATTTAAAACAATGCCATATGTCGTAATTAATATTTAATTCTGCATGTTTCTTTTGCTAGATATATATAAAACTTCATATTTGGTAATTATACTATTACATGCGTATTAATTTTCTGAAAGTTTTTTTTTTTGGTTTTGAAGCAAAATTTTCTATAAATTTTTTTTTTTCGGATTTTGAATAAATTTTTTTTTAACAAAACAAATTTTTTTTGATTTGTAAAAAATTTTTTAAAAAAAAAAATTAAAAAAAGGGAAATTCCGACGAGTCAGAAATTCCCTCCCCTCCTTTTCCCTGTTCGCGTAGAGTTTGAGGTGCAGGGTGTCCGAAGGGCGGTCCGACGGATATTTCAGTAGGAATTTCCGTCGGATTCCGTCGGAATAGTTTTTGTGACGAGCTGAATCCTGACGTGACGTTTTCCGTCGTATTTTCCGTCGGAATGGCTTTTTCCCGTCGAAAAAATAGACTTTTTCCATCGGTATTTCCGTCGCAGATCAGATGTGTTTTTGTAGTATATTATACTTAATTATGAATTGCTAACCTTAAATATTCATCGGCTACGCCGACAAAGTATTAAATTATACCCTAATTGCATTAACTCCATCCGCGAGTACATATGATACGCGTATTTTTAAAATGTGACAAATTATGGATAAAAAGATGATTTTATACAATTTATAAGTTGTAATATGCTTTCATGATTCGATCCAATAATTTTTTTTTTCAATTTAAAAATATAATAGTATGATTTGTTAGTCAAAACAAGACACTTATAAAGTGTCTTGTAGCAAGACACTTATCATTTTACATTTAAAATTGCGGTACCCGTAGAGGTGCGAATATTTGTATAGATTTTTTTTTATTAAGATTCATTGACTAGCATGAACCTTAAAATATGCTTTCTTCTTTATTTTTGAATTACATATTAAGATTGAATTTTAAAAAAATCATATACTAATAACCTTATCTCTATTACTTCTTTTTTATTTATTAAATTATTTTTTATGCAAATGGGACGTGAAGGCCGATGTAGATGGGATATGAAAATGAGTCTTTGGTAATAATTTATAGAGATTTTACCAGTTAAGCTAATTGACATTATATTACATCAATTTTTTACTGATAAATTTAACTTTTCTAAGTCTTAGCTTATTTTTCGATGATGTTCCTTTTTAATGTCTCAAAATTGGTCATCAAAAATAGGATCTACACAAATGTGTTGACATGAATATTCTTTCGTAATAACGTGTATATAAATATATATATATATATATATATATATATATATATATATATATATATAATTGTAAATTATATTGGGCGTTGGATGTAATTCTTGTACCCTTGTAAACCCTAATTGTGAGTATTAATACATGATTAGCTACCCTAGTTAGGGTAAGCACCCCAACTATTGCACATGGTATCAGAGCAACCCTAGCCTAGCATTCAACACTTCCCGCTCTCACCTTCTTCTCTCCACAGCAGCCTACTTTTTTGTTTATTCACCTTCGAAGTCTGCCATTGATACACAACCATGAGTGGAATTCCTCCTCTTGTGTGCTACAGAATCTCCTTGAGTTTTCAATAGCCTGATACTCCCTCCATATCCGTGAGTACACTCGGCTCCAACCACAACTGGGCATGTCCATGTGCGTGTAGCACTACCACCACCAATGCCCACAGTCACTGTAGTAGCCTTAGCCCAGCATCTCAACCCTTCACCCTACCCTTGCTTTCCTCTACTCCTATGGTGCCAAGGTACCCATTTTATTTTAACAATTTTCCCGCCATTCACAATTCTCATCCCTCTATTCCTCTTAATGTTCCACCACACTCTACCCGTGAAAATCCCTTTGCCTTTCCATCCTGACGCTTCTCTAATTCGACCTACGATCATGCGCAACAAGTCAAACGCCTCAATACTCTGCCATGCAAAATCCCTCCTTTCTCTCTCTTCTTCACTCTATGTAGCCTAGCCCACCCTTGTCTTCTCTTGCTGTCAATCTCGCAGCCCCAAACATAACCAACTTAGTCACTATGTGCCTATCAACTCCTGAGGATTATCTCACTTGGCAAACCCAATTCGCGGTGGTCCTCATTTCACATGGCTTGCTTGGTTTGGTTGATAGCTCAATCAGTCCTCATTCAGTGACCATCCCTTCTTCTACAGGGGAGGTGACCTACAATCCTGATTTTCAAACTTAGCTCAAACTCGAACAAAGTATCTGCTCTAGGATTTTTGCAACTCTCTCCTAAGATTCTGGTTAATGCTCGAGACTCTACTACATCATCTCATGTTTGGGACATGCTTCGCTGTCGTTTTATGCAGTCAAGCATGGTCCGTGCTCTTGAACTCGAACGGATGCTCACTAACATTTGTAAGAGTGATACTCAGACATTGGATGTATATTTGCACGAGGTAAAGTCCATAGCCAATAATCTCACCTTGGTCAATTCACTAGTACCTCCTACTGATCTTTTACACTATACACTTTTGGGCCATGGTCGTGAATATGAGACGTTGGTCATGACCGTAACCCATATTCCTATGCAGCTCAGCCTCGATGATCTGCGACCTCATCTTCTTTTACATGAACAACGCCTACGTTTGCTTGATGGTGACAAAATCGGCGTAGCTCATCCTGCTCTTCTTACTCTTCAGGTGCCTAATTCCCAGCTACAACAACCCTCGCGCAATAACAATTCTGGTCGTAACCGAGGCGGGGCTCGGAATCGTCGTGGTGTAAGAGGGGTTGCTTCTAACAATCGCAATTAAAATGCTTCAAATTTGTCAAATAAGTCTTCCAATGCTTAGACTCGGAGTGTGCCCACATGTATATGTGTAAGTGATTCGGTCTCTTCATATTTTGGTACTCATCTCTAATCGTACACTAAAGGCTTGTTTTTTTTGTTGGGAAATATGAGTTAGAAAATGGGTAAAGCCGATTGAGATTGGCTGAAGTGCGTTAAAGTTGCTTAAAGTTGGTATTTTTTTGTTGAAGTGGGTTGAAGTAGGTTGAAGTTGGTATGTTTTTTAATATGATGGGTTAAAGTTGGTTGAAGTGGGTTAAAGTTCAAATTTTTTTGTTGAAGTTGGTTGAAATAGATTTGAAGTTGGTAAATCAGAATTTATCAACGAAAAGAACAGGCCCTAACTCTTAACATGTAGGTAATTTATCATAGTCAGGGCTCTTCGGTTCATAAGCCGCTAACCTTACTTGCCAATTTTTTTTTTCAACAAAGGCATTCCGTCCTTCAATGCCCTTGATTTCCTTCTAGTATAGGTCCTACACTCGAGTCATTGTCTCTTGCTGCTTTGTCTATTGGTGATGGCCAAGACACTACTTGGTATCCTGATTCAGGTGCATCTCCACATATGACTCTGTATGATAGTAAATTTATTTCTAAATCCCCTTATAATGGTACTACTTCTATAGTTCTAGGGAATGGAGTTAAGCTTCCCATCAAAAATATTGGCAATTGTGTTCTTCCCACAACCTTGAAATCATTGAAATTGGATTCTGTTTTTCATGTTCCTGATTTGAAACATAATTTAGTTTCTATTAAATGCTTATGCCGTGATAACAATTGCCAAGTTATTTTTGATGCCTCTACCTTTTCGATTTAGGACAAGGAAACATGGATTGTGCTTCTTCAGGTCATAAGTAGTGGAGATCTCTATCCCATTAACACTTATTCCTCATCTTCTCTTATCTCTATTCATCAACCATATGACGTCTGGCACTGTAGGTTAGGTCATACCTATTCTAGGGTTTTAGATTTACTTCAGTCTAATAAGTGTATTGTTAGGACTACTCAACCATTAAAGGATTGTGTCTCTTACTGTTTGAGCAAATCTACTAGATTACCGTTTAGAGAGGTTGAACATTGTGCTCCTAAACCTTTGTACTTAGTCCATAGTGACTTGTGGTAATCTCCAATTTATTCTTCTCATGGTTACAAGTATTATATTCTGTTTGTTGATGATTTCTCTCACTATTCTTGGATTTATCCTCTTAAATATAAAGCAAAATCTTTGAAAATATTCATTCATTTTCAGAAGTTTGTTGAAAATATTTTTGGCACCAAAATTATATATTTTCAAAGTGATGGTGGATGGGAGTACGATAACAAACCCTCCTTCGATTTCCTAATACAATAAGGGATTCATTTCCATAAGTTTGCTCCACACACTCAACAACAGAGAAGCAATTCTGAAAGGAAGCATTGCCACATTGTGGATATGGCACGCACAATGCTTATTGATGCTTGTATGCCTGATACATTTTGGCATGATGTTGTTCTAACAATAGTTTATGTCATAAATCGGTTACCCACTAACATTCTTAATGGGTTTTCTCCTTTTTAGAAATTGTTTTCCAAACCTCCGGATTACAGTTTTCTAAGAGTGTTTGGCTCTCAATGTTTTCCTAATTTGACGCCTTACGTCAAGCATAAGCTTCAAACTAGCTTTGTTTGGTGTGATTTTGTAGGTTATGGCCCGCATTATAAGTCTTATAAATTTCTTGAGCCTCTTTATGGTCTCATTTATATAAGCCGACATGTTATATTTCATGAGACAATTTTTTTCTACTCTACTATTGTTAGTGGTTGTCAAACCACGGCTAACACACCACTTGTTTTCCCTCTTGGACACCTAACCTCACTTTCTGTTCCCTACCTGTTGTGGATTCGACCCATTCTCCAACGTCTGCTAGCCCATCCTGTTCCCGAATCCCTAAACCTACCCCTCCATGTTCTACACCCAGCCTAGTTCCACAGCCTGCAAACCCTCACTCGCTAGCCATATGGTCCTTACCCTCACGGCCCTCGACCTGGTCCATTGCTGAGGTCCCTTCACTGGCTCAAAATGCCACACCATTGTTGTCATCTTCTTCCTCAGCCTTGTCCACAATGTCTGAGTTTGAACGTGAACTTGAATGCTTTTTTGTTGATTTGATTGATGAAATGATTGAAGAAGTCTTACGTGCTTTTCTAAGCAGTGATCCCTTGGGAACCTATCATTCCTATGGTCATTTGAGATTGTTTGACTTATGAAGTACAATAGATGAGATAGATTCTACTCTAGATTCCAATCCTCATCTTGAGTCTTCCTCTTAGGTGTCCACCTATGAACCTCTTGCCCCTTTGCCTAACTCTCCTATGCCACCTGCTATTGTGACCCCACCTAAAGTTGAGTTGAAACCTCTTCTGGATTCACCTAAGTATGTGTTTCTAGACCCTAAAGAGACTTTACCTGTTATTATATCTTCTCTTCTATCTTGCGATCAAGAGGAAGAGTTGATTCGTGTCTTATCTTATCATAAGGGTGCTATTGGGTGGTTAGTTGTTGATTTGAAAGGGATTAGTGCCACAATATGTATGCACATATTTCATTTCAAGGATGATGCTAAACCTGTTAGGCAAATGTAACGAAGATTGAACCCCCACATGAGAGAAGTTGTCCAGAAAGAGGTAGTAATGCTTTTAGATGCTGGCATTATCTACTCCATGTGTTTTGAAACCACATTATCCTTGAGCGATGGTGAGTTACGTACTGATCCCTCTTATTATTGTTCTATGATTAGAGCACTACAGAACCTTACTGCGACCACAACTGATATTGCTTATGTTGTATATGTGGTGTCCCAATTTATGCATGCTCCTTACACTTCTCACTTAAGTGTTGTTAAGTGCATCTTTAGGTACTTGTAGGGCACACCTATTCATGGCTTATGGTTCAACGCCAACTCTCAACTAGATCTTATGGTTGCCTTTTGTGACTCTGATTAGGCTAGCTGCCTTAATAATAGTCGTTCTACCACTAGCTTTGTTGTTTTTTGGGTTCTAATCTCATTTCTTGGCGATCCAAGAAACAACCTGCTGCCTCTCACTCCTCTACCGAAGTTGAGCATCGTGTAGTTGCCTACACTGCCACTAAAATCCAATGGCTTCGACAGCTACTTCTTGAACTTGGTATTTTGGTACAAGTTCCCATGAGTCTCTTTTGTGATAGCATCTCTTCCACTTATCTTGCTGCCAACCCTATTCTTCACTGTCGTAGTAATCATATCAAAGTGGACTACCACTTTATTCATGAGATGGTTTTTCGTCGCCACTTAAGTGAAGTTCATTCCTCCCTAGTCCCAAGTCGTTGATATCTTCGCCATGGGCTTAATTGACATCACAAAGGTTTCATCAATTCAAGGCCAATCCCCCCGCGATTCCACTGCTTACAGACTGAGGTGGTGTAATACCGTATATGTAATTGTAAATGATATTGGGGTTGGATGTAATCCTTGTACCCTTGCAAGCCCTAACGGTGAGTATTAATACATGATTAGCTAACCTAGTTAGAGTAAGCACCCCAAGTATTGCACATTCTACACTTTTTATATACATCTGAATTAAAATCTTTAAACCTGAAAAATCCAATGAATATGGATATGGATGTTAATTTACAAAATTTGATGGGTATGAGTAAGGATATGAGCATCACTTTTGAAAATAGGTATAGCTGCAATTATGGTGAAACTTGCCCCACACATCTTATATGCGTTCCTAATGAAGGGTGAATTCACTCTTATTGTATTGCTTTTATTATACAAAAAAAGGACCAAGGATACTAAACTAAAGTAATAAGTTCAAAGTATCCAAACGAAATGATACCAAAGGCTTAAAGGACCCAGAAGCCTCAAATGAGCTCAAATTGAGTACATTTGATGTTTAATTGGCATCATTTCCTTACTTTGATCCCATGACCATAGGGTGTATAAGATTACTTGAGACATGTGCTAAAAGTAGTATGTATCAACTCTTGTTTGCACTCACACTTAGAAACCAGACTCGATAACCTTTCAAACAAAAAAACATTTCTCAAATGGACGTTGGGCGTAAAAATCCATGGTAAAAAAAAAAAAAAATTTCGTTACTGAAAGTTATATTTAGCTATATGCCAACCTAAAAACCACTATCCTGCAGACCCCCGCCAACTTTCATTATTTCCAGTGCAACTTCTAGAAGACTTCTAAGTCGACTCATACTAGGCCTAGCTTGAAAGCTCCACATGATAGCTAGATGTCAAGAAACCCTTGGAAAGCCTTACTCGAAACACTTATAAAGACAAACAATCACCTAAGTGATGAAAACTAAAAGTACCATGTGGCTAAGAGAACCTAATGAAACCATGTGAGGTTAAGGAACGATAAAATACAATATTCATTTTTTTGGGTTTCCAAATACAAGCTTTTTATCAGATACATGATGAACATTTGAGAGAATAAGGAAAAAGGAATTAATGATCATAGGGAGCACATGAAAATTAACTTTCTCATTTAAACCACCAATATAAACATTGGAAGAGATAAGTGTTTTGTAATATGCAGGCTATTTCATGTATCATATCCTTGAATCCCATCACACCATTCAACTGAATTTGATTTTACAAAATTAGTTTTTAAAATGTCAAAGAGACTAAGTAATATTACCAAAAGGTGACGCACTAAAAAAAATATTTACCAATATGTTGAGGGGGGTAAATGAAATTATTTCTAATTTAAATGTTTGATAAAACTCAAAGTTAAGTTATTACTAAAAGCATATATAATAATCTAATTTTAAAATAACACTAATGAAAAGGCATATGACATCCAAACCAATAGTAATTTTCTAACAAGAATAAATCTATAATATCAAAATAAAATCCTATTTCCACAAAACTTATGACAAATACACTTCAATTGGTTTTATACTTGCAATATCATTTAGCTGCACTCTACATTGTTTGACTTTTATGTGCCTTTCTCGACCATTCATGAGTTATAGTATAATTTCATAGAAAGGTATTTATGTTGTATAATAAGTTTCACTTGGAAGGAAGATCATTATAATTTGAACCATACTAAGTTATAAACCTCCACCATTGAATCATTATTGGTCAAGACCAATAACCAAAAAAGATAACAGATAGATTCGCTTGATCAAGAATTACGAGAATCGACTCTCTAACGAAATCAATGACCTTACTAAGGGTTTGCACTATATATAGGTTTGATAAATAACTTGCACAAATAGCCGAGAAACAAAAGCATTTGTACGGAAAACTAATTTGCACAAAAAGAAGAGAAAGTTATTATGAAGAAAATAATAATCCTCTAAATACTAAATTGGTTTAAAAAAAAATAAAAGGGACTTCTCACTAATTATAAGGCTAGTAGTAACCTTAATAGTTTAAAAAGATAAAATGAAAAAAGTCATAAAAAAATATGGTTTGAGAGAGAGAAGTGGAAACAGGAGTGGAATGGGAGTTATAGGGGAATGGAAAACTAAAATATACAATTATATAGTTCACTTGATTCATAGTCTCTTAATAGCAGCAAGAATGGAGTTAAAACTATCAAATTAAACTAAATTCGCGGAATGTGCATACACATGATCCCTAGTCTAGCCCATTAGGTGGCTCTCTTGACTTACTATTCAACTAACCCAACATAAACCCCTAATGTAACATACTCCATCCCTCCTAGGTCGGATAAACTTTTCCTTATGTTAAGGTTGGACAGATATCCCCCTATGAAAGGAGTATGAGGCATCCTGAAAAGAGCAAGTGTTAAGAGACATAACATATAAGAGCACAAAGAAAACAAACTCTCTCTTTCTCCTTTCCCCTTCTACCCATCTTATGCACTTCAGTAACGCCCTCTTTTCCTCTTTGTATGCAAATATAGGTTACACTTAAACATCTATAACTTAAGCATTGAAGGCCCAGTCCCAAGGGACCACCCCAGGCTTGGTTTCCTTACAAGGCGGACAAAAGGAGGTGACACTAATGACGAGCACTAGAGACACCTTTTCTCCATCATCAGTATGGAATAACTACACAAAGATATCTTAAGTATTGTGTAAATAATTTTAAGGAGCTTCACTTTTTAAAAATAATTGTAAGATACCTTGACTTATGAGGTAACTAACAGAAATGATTCTTGAAATTTATGCAAACTATTTGTCAAGTCCAATTCTACTGTTTTAATTCAAGTGCAATGCCTATAATTTTTCATATTTGTGTATTTTACCCAAATCCTTAAAAGCTTACTTTTTCATACTTATATGTACTAGTCGAAGCTCTCTTTAATATGCTATTAGAGTAATGTGACCAAACATAATTAAGATAATTATGTTAATTAATAAGTTAATTAAGCTACTTACCTGTGTTTAATACTTGAATTGCCATCTAATTGTTCTGATCCTAATTATTCACATGTGCATTCACCAAAAGGAACCACTGAAATTAAGGAGAAGAAACAATTGTCTATAATCAGTATTTTTATGATCAATGAAGCTAGACATAGCGAAAAATTGAATTTAAGTATTACTACTCCATTTCAGCATAAATATCCTTTCAAAAATCTAAAAAAACAAAAATTCATTTCCTTTGCAAGATTTTAAAATCAAAAAGAAGTAGGAGCAAAGTCAACTGAAAAATCACTGGAAAAGGTAAAAAAGGAAGCAGAGGATGGAGTATAACTAGTACAATATAGAAGAGTTACAACATATGTTTGATGGAGAATGAGATCCAATAGAATTAAACAAGATCATAATCACAATAGTAGACAAGTAAGAAATCCTATCTGATGATGACAAAGAGACAAATAATATCCAGTTAGACAAAAAAATATATCAATAGATGAACTTGATTAAACTAGAAGATCTAAATGCAGCTCCTTTAGAGGAAATTAAGAGAAAACTAGATAAAAATAAGGAAAATGGGTAGATGATGGTGAAATCAATCAGATTGGAGAAGAACTCAACACAGACGAAATTAAATCCAATTTAGTTAATAATGTTATTCCTAAACCTCAAGAATTTGACAAACCTTTTAGAAGAAATGCCAATTTTATGAGACCTCCATACATTCTAACAGGGCGTACAACTAACTTTTCCTTTGGGTTCATCCCAAGGAAAGCCACATCCTTTGAAAAAATTAGTCTTACCCCAATTAGCCAAACGGATCACTTCTTAAATATCAAGAGACCTCACAATAGAGAAGAAATATTTGAACATTGGAGAACGGGTATGAATAGTGTGTTGAACTCGAATACCATATAGATGACTAGAAATTTCCTGAACTATATTACACATTTTTTTTTTTGGCACTGTGGCTAACTAGTGTGACTCATTAGATGAGTAAGGTAAAAATGTATTAATAATGATGGAAACACCAGCTGCTATGTTCAAAAAATTATGTAAGGAAATTAAAACTGAATTTATTGAAGCTAAGCTCGATTGCAAAGAAAAAAGCTAAGTAATGGCAAAGAAAGATTAACAACATAGAGTTATGGGATATGAGATATCTGAAAAATTAGATTGCTGAATTTAGTCAATATTATTGCAAAATTTGGTGATGTGCAGTTTTACCGCAAGTGCACGGTGTAGCTGTAGTTAGCAACCGGCAAGTACGGGTCGAATCCACAGGGAACTCGGTTCCAATCACCAACGCAACCTTTACGACTCAAGTTAGGCGGGAATCTCTTCGTTGAGATGGTTGATGAAACGATTACTAAACAATTGACAAATTTAATGTTAACTAAGGCCTCGGATTGGGGTTCGCCGCCCTGTTGCACTTCTTAGGTTAAAGACTAGATTATGC
>JACYFF010031956.1:81238490-81255374 GCA_017589665.1 Selenicereus undatus
AATAAAACAAGTAAAAATCCTAAAGATTAAGTTATTATACGAGCAAACAGTGGGTGAAAGAGGCATGTAAAATGGGTGAATTTATCGTTCATCAGTAGTAAGCATTATCTCTAACTCTTTGAAGTGGCTTAAATGGACCATTTTTATGAGCCAAGAGTTTATTTTGCTTCCTTAATGGAAACCTTTCCTTCCCTAAATGCAAGTATACCAAGGTCAGTCGGATTGAAAACCAAAGGCTTCATATGCGTGTTTGCTCTGGCCTTGTAAGAAGCATTGGCATTCTCTATTTACGCTGTAATTTGCTCATAAAGAATCTTTATTTCTTTTGCTCTCTCTTAGGCCTCAAAGCTTACCATATGCTCAATGGAAAGAATAAGACGGTTTATAAGAGTGAAATGATAGGCTCCTTAACAATCTTCAAAATTAGAGTAAGATGCAACATAAGTAGGAGCCTGATTGTTAGGAAATTCAACATTTGAGAGCTTTAAATCCCTTTCTTTGAGGTTTTTGCTCAGAAAACCTTTCAGCAAGGTGGATAAGTTCGATTAGTGGTATCCATTTAGCCATAAGTTTGAGGATGACAAGTGCTGCTAAACGAAAGTTTAGTTCCCAATAAATTCCACAAGCACCTCCAAAATTGAGATAGAAATTTTCAATTAGAGACAATATCTCATGGTACTCCATAAAGCTTGATAACTTCCTTGAAGTAAAGATGAGTACTGTGAGATACATCATCACTTTTGTGACATGAAATAAAATGAGCTATCGTAGAGAACTAGTCAACAATAAACATAATAAAATAATGCCCCCTTCGGGACCTCGGTAAACCCAAACTAACGTCTATCCTCACTTCTTCCTATGGGCCACTTGGAGTTCGAAGTAGAGTGCATAATCCTCGATGGAATGTGCTTTTTCCTCTATGACATATAGCATACTTAGCGGCAATAATTATGAACATCACTTGCCATTCGAGGCCCATAGAAGTGATTCTTTCGGATCTCAATAGTTTTATTGATCTAGAAATGACTAGCCAATGCACCACCATAACATTCCCTTATAAGTAACTCCCTTGAACAGCCTCCAGGAACACATATTTTATTATTGTTGAAGAAAAACCTATCCTACAATGTATTTAACTTGTAATCCTTGGGATTCGCAATGACCTCTTGGAATCCTTATCTTCCTTGTAGAGTTCTTAGATAGTGTAAAATCTGAAGATTTTGGCCTTAAGAATAGAGACAAGAGTGTATCCCCTTGAGAGAGCATCATCCATCACATTTTCGTTCTCGTTTTTATGCTTTCAAGTGAAAGGGGAAGTTTAAAAAAATTCCACCCAGTTGGCATGTTTTGAGTTGAGCTTGGTTTGTCCATTGATGCAAGACAAGGCCCTATGATCCAAATATATCACAAAAGGCTTAGGTTCGAGATAGTGGCTCCATTAAGCGGGAGCTTAGATAATAGCATAGAACTCCTTATCATCAACATAGTTGTTGAGCTCGGGCTCGCTCAAATCTCGTTGAAATAAGATAAGGGCCACTTGGCTTGGCTTAGGACCATCCTCAGCTAACTCCACTAACATCACATTCAACTGTATATAGGAGCTTAAAGTTGAGAAAACCCAAGATAGGAGCTAAACATAGCTTGTCTTTGATTGCCTCAAAAACCCTTTGCATAACCTTTGTCCACACAAAATTTTCCTTCTTCATGCACTCGATCAAGGGAACCATAATAGAGGATGAACTTGCGATAGATAAGTAATGCTAAGCCGTGGAAGCTTTTAACCTCTATGATAGAGGTAGGTACGAATTGACTTTTGATAGCTTCAACTTTCGACTCCCATACTTGTATGCCCTTTCCTGAAACAACATGGCCAAGAAAAGCAACTTAGGGTGATAGTAGTTCACATTTCTCAAGTTTAGCATATAATTTTTATAGCCTTAAGACATAAAAGACTTGGAAAAGATGTTCAACATGAGATGCTTCATCATGGCTTTAAAACCAAGATATTGTTAAAATAAATGACAATAGATTTCCTAATAAAAGGTCTTAGAACTTCATTCCTAATTGTCATGAAGGAACTAAAAGCATAACAAGCCACTCATATAACCCTACTTTTTCTTAAAGGCAATTTTCCATTCATCACTTTCTTTGATCTAATTTAATGGTACTTCTAAGGTCAATTTTAGAGAAGACCTTGAGTTAAGCAATTCATCAAGCATATCATCTAATCTGGGGATATGGAATCTATACTTGACGATAGTGTTATTATAGTCCTAGAGTGAACACACCTATTTCAAGTCCCATCTTTCTTAGATACCAATAAGGCAGGAACTGAAAAAGATTCAAGCTCTCCCTAGCATACCGCGGTTAAGCAACTTTAGACTTGCCTTTGGAGCTCTTTTGACTCATTAAGATTGCACCTATACGCCAACTCATTAGGTAATGGAGCCCCCAGTAACATATCGATTTGTGTTCAATTCCTCTCAAACGGACTCCCTTGGGTAAACATTGGGAAATATGTACATCCTCAAACTCTCTCAAGAATGATTGAGCTAGATGATGCATAGATTTCACTTTCTACCAAGAGGAAGGAAATAGAGGTTTATTCTTGCTAATAGCTTTCTATAGCCATGTTCATTTATGTAGGGGGTTTTCTCACTTTCTTTCTCTGATTTAATGTTATGAGGCTTTGGTGGAGGTAGTGGGGCCAAAGTGAGATTACGCCCTTTGTGTTAGCTAGAATTCATATGTGTTGGGATGGCCCTCATTATTATCATATAATCAAGGTCTATTACATAGTAAATGACATGCATCCATAGGAAGTCGAATAACACTTCACAAGATCGAAAATGAAATAAGAGCATGTTTAGAAATGCTTGCCTCACTCCCTTGCTTGAGTCATTGTAGAGTAGAAGGAGTTGGACCTACCATAGTTGCCAATTGTAGCTTGTCAAAAGGAACCTCTTTAAAATAAATAGCTCTTCAAATTACCAATAATTCACCCAAATCCTAAGTGACCTAAGTATGATCCTCAACCTCAAACTCTTCATTACTACTTTCTTCCTCATCAACTTAGATTTCTTCTACTTCTCTAATTGTGAAAATATTACTATTAGGACAATTTGCTCAGAAATGACCATAGCCATGACATTTAGGACATTTCTTTCCCTCCAACCTCTTTAGGGGTTCACTAGTAATTTCCTTACCTTTTTCTAGAGCCTTGGAGGGAGTTGAGGTAGTTTCAATTGTGGTGTAAGGGGTAAACCCCTTTGTGGTGATGTGAGATCGTTCTGTTGAGGGGGTTGAGCAAGATGTTCTATCCTTGAGTTGTTTATCAACTTTAACAGGTAGATTGTAAATATCATCCAATGAGAGCTAAGGTTGCTAGTCTACCGTATTAGCAATGGTGGGTGATAGACCCTTAAGAAATCTAGTAATTATAATTTCGGATTTTCATTTAACCCATCCTTTACTTGGAGTTGTTCAAAGTCCCTAGGATACTTTTCCACCTTGAGATTTTCCTGGCTAAAGAGACGATCATGGGGTAGAGCTGTTGTTTGTAGGAGGATGGTAAGAACCACTTTTTCATGTGCTTCTTGAGCTTAGACCATGTCTTGATCTTGGATTTAGCTTTTTTTTGTGCTAGTTTTATTCAAGTTCTTATACCACATGGTTGTATAACCCTTCATCTTAGGAGTTAGAAGATTTCTCATTATTATACTCTTTTAGTTCAAAGATCCTCTCCATAGATTGAGCCCAATCAAGATAGTTTTTCATATTGGGATTGCCATCAAACTCTAGTGTTTCCACTTTGAGATCTCTAAGGTCATCTCTTGGAGGCCTTCTTTTCCTATCTCTACTATCTCTGTCATCATAATTTTTATAATAGGAGGAATAAGACAATCGGGCTTACATGAAGCTCCTATTTATAGTGATCTCTTCTTTTGGTTGCCACGTATCCTCTGACTGGCTCAATCTCCCTTGTGATCTCCCTTTCTTGCTCTTGAAGTTTAATGATGGCTTTATATCTCCTCATATAATGGGTTTGCTCTAGAGAAATTCCCTAAAATGAGAAGACACTTCTTCATTGGCTATGATTGTGGAAAAGGGATTGAAAACAAACGGTAGGAGAAATAGGGAGTTGACATGGGTTACTTTTGTTAAGATAGGCAGCTGACACGGACTGTGCCCCTTGACATAGGCTGCTGACGTGGCCATATGGGTTGACATGTGTAGATGCCTAAATTTAGCATCTCGCTTTCAAATGCTCGATGACAAAAATCATGTACCAACTTGGGTTTAGGGCGTAGCAGTTTAATCCATAATTCAAGTCTAGAAGGGGAAAAAAAGAGAGAAGGAAAAACATAGGGGGAAAAAAAAGAAATGAGGGATAGACCAGCCTAATTGGTCTAAATTAGCTGGGTACTCTTGCCAGGAACTTGGTCAGGTTCTCCAATCTGCTGCTCTGTGTCTAGGATAATTTTCATCAAGGAGTGCTTCATCCGAATAGGTGTGTCTATTTGTATGAAGAGTATTAGGAGTGGGACTAGATGTCATTTTTATAATTAGCTTGTGTCACCCTTTAAGCACTTTGCAATGGTGGCTACCTCAAGTGTTAAACACATTAGAAAATTAGAGAGGAAACACAGAAAATTGATGCGGAAATGCCTCAAAAAATTTAGAGAAAGAGACGGAAATTGAGAAAAACACATCATATACATAGACTATTAAGAGAGATTAAGGTTAGAACTTGGCTGATTACGAAAGACGCGTCAATTTGCTGGGTTCGTAAATAGATTAGGTGGGTCATCGTAAAAGCACAATTTCAACCACCCTTCCTTCTTTCTCTCTCTCTCATTTATTTGATTGTTTTATTTAGTCTCAGTTGGTTAAAGATGTAATCTTCATTTAGCTGAAACCTCGTTCGTTGTAATTGATTGATTGCTTCTTTGAATTCTTTTGGACTAACATTGTTCTTTTTAATTTTATTATTTGATTTGGTTGAACATAACACGCTATGTGCCTGCTATTTTGAGTGAACTAGACTTTAATTTTCAATATTGATAGTAGAGGCAATTAGTAATGACGGGTGGTGACTTGATGCACTTCATCACGTCATTGTACCATCATCCCTGAATCTGGATTCTAGGTTCATGCCTATGGAGTCAAGTGGTCCCCACTCCAGAGATTATTGGGGGGCTTTGAAAACTTTATTAAAGCGAACCTTTTATCGTATGGTATCCCTTCCGGTTTATGGTTCATTTTAGAAAATAGATTTGGTTTGTAAGTTTTTTTAAAAACTTATTGGCAACTGTATTGATTAAATTCTTTTTTGAAATTAAATCTTTTGGTTGAACAAGGCAGGCTCGGAAGACCGATTTTGCCTCGGGATCTAGTTAATGATACCTACTAGACTAGAAACTGGGCTGGGCTTTGGCCAAAGGAAGTTGGTGGGGTTCCTAGATAAGATATTTTGCCTAGTTTCTGGAGCCAAACTCACATTACTGCCTAGATCTAGTCCTGGGAACATAAGCTAGATCTAGCCTAGGAACCCGGGGTCCTAGTTCTGGCCTAGGAATCTGGTCGGTTTCCTGGATCAGGATTGTAGTCCAGTTCTTTTGACTAGGTAGCTCCTCTCTTTCGTAGGCCTAGTTTAACAAAGAAAAAAAAATCAAATTTAAAGTACATGCTTAGGTTCGACCGTAAGGGACCACATCTGGGGTTCCGGGTCACGGTCCTTACAATATCGGCAGTGTTCTTTGATACAATTTTGACTGTATGAAGCTGTGTCTGAGAAATTTTTTCGATTGTGTAAAGGCTTTCTTTTGTGGAGTTTTGGGTGGTGCTTAGGGATGGGATTGTGTTTTAGGTTATTTTGGGATTCTTTGTTGGCTAAAAAGGGTGATTAAGATGGGTAAGTTAGAACCTTTAGGTGAAACCAATCAAAATGTAGGTTTTGGAGGTGGACTTGGGGGTTAAGGATAAGGGTTTTTGGTTGAACAATCTGACAAAGAAGGAACCTTTGGTTCTAATACCAACTTGATAAGCATGCTTCCTCAAAGTCCAAAAGCATAATTACTCAACACAACAAATTAATGGATACTCCTCATATTTAATCTCAAGCAATCAATATGATTGCATTAGAGACCAAAAACTAAGAACCCAAAAGATGACAAAGACTTCTCACGTAATCTCTCTCTTAAATACTCAAAGTCATCAAGGGGAAATTTGAAGGATAAGACTTCTAATCCCCACTCTAAGAAGACATAAAAATTAAAGAGATTTTAAAGAAAGTAGCCTTATTCCTACAAATTAAAGAAAGACATAAAAATTAAAAAGCCATCAAGGGGGAATGAATCTATAATACTCAAAAACATAGAATTTGATTGCCACAATGGTGGGGCAAGTGAATCAATTACAGTCCTACAAATTATTTTAATAAATTAAATAATTCAAACTCTAAAGGTAATGACAAATTCAATGAGCTAGAAATTTTAGGATATTTCTCCTATCTTCCATGAAGATTCTGGAGAGTTGTGCCCATCCAAGGAAGTGCCACCACTTGCATCCTCTTCCCTAGTGTATGTAGATTTACACAATGTGAGGAAAATCACGGATTACAACCGTAAGTTCCCCAAATTGAGTAATGCCCCAGAATTGGATGTGTGTATGGTCCTACTAATCTTGACCATTTCTCCCTTAAATGAAATCTCATGCCAACTTTTATCACACAGAGCCAACTTAGACATCTTAAAAGGTAAATACACTAGGAATCTCACCAATTGAGCACCCTTATATAAGAATAAAAGTTCATCTAATTTGAGCAAATTACCAGAGTAAAAACCTACACTAAGGTAGTTGTGTTTTCGTACATTTGGTTATCACAATGGGAAAGCAAATGACTACGTTTTATATATATTTAAGCCTGCTCCCAATAAATTATTTCATACTCCTATGGAAGACTTATAGGACTTCTCAAAGAACCCAGAAACACCCGAATTAAACCGTTTGGTGGGTGAAAATCTATAGCAAAGTGGGGACTAGTGTTGGATAGGAGGCCATCGTGATATTGGAGGCTTGGATCAAACTTGGGTGAGGGCGAGGTGGAAACTAGAGTTGTCATGGGGTTTGGTATGATGACGTAGTGTTTGATGTGAAATTAGTCAAGTGACATTGAATGCAAGATAAAATTGCATTCTGGATTTATGTTTTTGTCTAATTATGGTGTGTAAGGTGTTTATAGACTTCGGTAAGGGTTTTGAATTGGATAAAGCATGGGTGTCATTATATCGATGCCTAGGTTAATGGACAGTAACTGTAAAATATATGATTGTAACTGTAGTGCTCAGTTTGGAAGGAACCAATTTCTGCCCCCCTTTTGGTTAGTATATCTTAGTATTTGAACATGAACAAGTAACATTTCTCAAGTTGTGTTGATTAGGCTAGACTTTGAATTGTGGAATGGATTGGTAAATTGAGTTTTTCCTCTTTGTTTTTATGTTGCATCCTGAACAAGTTCTATGTGTTTCACAATGTAGTTGTGTTTTGGATGTGAAATGTTGTTATTGGTTTGAATGTGGTCATGCTCTTTGATTCATGTGCGCAGAGGTGAAGCGTAGCTTAGTTGCTTGTTTATGGATTAGCTAATTAGATTTACATTGGGATTTTCTTTTTTTGTGTGTCTCTATTTGATTTGAAATACGGATTGCTGCATGAATGACCACAATAAACTTAAAATTGCGGCTACTAGTATGATAATCAATTGTAACGGTTGAAGAAAGTGACAAGTTTGTTAACTTGTTGTATGAAATGAAAACGAAAAGAAATACAGTCAAATATTTTAAGATAGGGTTGCAATTGAATTCTTACAAATATGTTGAAAGAACAAACTAATAATCGAAAACATTTATATCGATTGGGGTAGAACGATAGCAACCACGTTTTGGAAATATTAGGTGTAAGTTATGATGCAAATAATGAGCAAGATGACTTTAACTAAACTTACTTATTTCAAAATTTCACCACATTGGTTTTCTCATCATGAGTAAGGCCCTATTCTTTTCGTAGTTTAATGGACTCAACCCACTCATTCTCACTCTCATTCACTCCTTCCCCCCCCCCCCCCCGCCATTTCCCACATCTTCCCACACTTTAAAAAAAATACCACTCATTCTCACTCCTTCCCACTCTCACCCACTTTCACCCACTCCTACATATAACTATTATTTTTCATATTTTGAAAGTTTTTATAATTTATGTAATTGTGTGTATTAATAATCCGATAATAATTATGACAAATTTTATTTATTTTTCGGATGTTACGGAAATATTTGTTAGACGTGCCAGAAATTGTAAATGACGTAATTTTTGTGATACATATTGAAGAAATAATTTTTTTCTACTTTGTTAAGCAAATGTTAGTTTTTTATGACTGGTAGATATTTTGGGTTTGATTCTGTATATGGAAAAGAGATGCTTAAATTTTTTTTTGCATTGGTTATGAAATATTTGTTACAGGTCATCAAAGCGTAAATGATTGTTGCTGTATGTGTAACAGATTTATTTTTTGTTCATTGTAATTTGGGGCCAAATTTGTAAATTTTTTCCGGCATAATGAATGAATGTGTAAATTTTTTTGGCGTTGTTTGTAATTCATGACCGTAAGTGCAGATGTATTATACGTGTATTTTGAGCAGATATTTTTTTCGTGTGCATTAGTAACAAAATATTGGAAGTTCTTTACACAAATTGCAGATGATTGTTTTTCGTGTGCTGAGGGCCTGTTCTTTTCTTTAGGAAATATGGGCTGGTAAATGGGTGAAGTTGGTTATGACTAGTAGAAATATGTTAAAATAGGTTAAAGTAGGTATTTTTTTATTGAAGTGGGTTATAGTATGTTGAAGTGTGTATTTTTTTGTTAAAGTGAGTTGAAGTGGGTTGAAGTAGGTTGAAGTGAGTATTTTTTTGCTAAAGTAGATTGAAGTGGACTAAAGTATGTTGAAGTGGGTTAAAGTTGGTTGAAGTTTGTTGAATATGGTTGAATATTTTTTTTGTATGATGGGTAGAAATTAGTTAAAATAGTGAGAAATAGGTTGAAATTGGTTGAAATTGGTCGAAGTTGGTTGAAGTGAGTATTTTTTTGTTGAAATAGATTGAAAGGAGTTGAAGTGGTTCAAGTAGGTTGAACTGAGTTGAAGGTGGTTGGAGTTGGTTGGATTTTTTTTTTGTATGATAGATTGAAGTTGGTTAAAATAGTGAAAAACGGGTTAAAGTTGGTTGAAGTGAGTTGAAGTGGGTTGAAGTTGATTGAAGTGAGTATTTTTTTGTTGAAGTTGGTTGAAAGGAGTTGAAGTAGGTTGAAGTGGCTATTTTTTTGTCGAACTGGGTTGAAGTTAGTTGAATTTTTTTTATATGATGGGGTAGAAGTTGGTTAAAATAGTGAAAAATGGGTTAAAGTTGGTTGAAATTGGTACTTTTTTATTGATGTTCGCGAAGTAGGTTGATGTGGGTTGAAGTAGGTTGAGGTTGTTAAATTTGGATTTACCAACGAAAAGAACAAGGCCTGAACATATGTGTATTTTTTTCATTGTTCGTATTTGGTTAATATATAAAAAAAATACATCCATAATTTGTTTACGAATAACAAAAATTACAACTTTTTTGGAGTAACAACAACCACGAAACAATATTTCGTACCTGAGTCAACAAAGAAAAATATTTTTTTCAGTCTAATTTTTTTTTTCCATCGGCAATTACTATCACAAATAAAAGATTACATTAAAAAAACAAAAGTACGTAGCTTACATCAACTCTCCTACTTCATTCAACTCCTTCCCACTTCTTCCCACTCCTCCCCCCCTTTCCCACACTTAAAAATAAATATCACTCCTACCCACTCCCATCCACTCCCCCCCCCCCCCCGCTTTCCCACTTTCACCCATCCCACATCTGCAATTTCCCAACGAAAAGAACAGGGACTATAGAATAATAACACGATATTAAATTATTTCATTTGTAGAATAGTCCAAATTATGCACCTTACTGTGCAAAACTTGTAAGCAATACAAATACAAGTTGCAATTCTTATTCTTTGGAAATCAAGATACCGGTCAGATGAGTTCTTCCACTAGAATTAACGAACTTTATCCCTACATAAGTCACTGGTAAAATGAATGGTGTAGCACTGAATGACAGTAAAGAAAAAAGGAAACATACTATAGTATCAGTTTGGGGAGGAAAGACGTTTCCCCCTTAGAAGTTCTTGGAAATGAAAGAGTAAAGGGGACACCCCAGTTTCTAACAAAAGAAGAGCACAAGTAGAAGCAACTATTAAAGTTGACAATTTCTTATGTGCTTCCGGGAGCACATGCTCTCGTTGTCCACGTGTAGATATTTTTCACGCGTGTATTTATCATATACTAGTCTGGACCCGTGCTTTGCACGGAGTATGTTCAAATAAACATTTTGTAGATATGTTATTGAAATAATAAACGAATAGTTATGGTAGACATGATTAATATTATAATTTAGAGGAGATAATGGAAAAACTCGATGAAAAAGTTAAGTATACAAACACTTCGTGCACAATTAATGAGATTAATATTTGAAAACTATATAATTGTGAAAAAAGTCTATATAAGTATGATGAGACAATAGATGGTGAATTTGTTACAAAGCATGCTAAATAGGGTGATGATAAGTCAATTTATGACGTCAATGACAAAAGTCCACATCCTCTTCTTGCTGTTGAGTAAAAATTTATATCCATTATAATCTCCTAATCTCTCTTTGATAATTAAATGATCATAATTAATATTGACTATGTTATCAAATTCAAAGAGGAAGATAACATTGTCAATATCGACAATGACGACAATAACAACAATAGTAATAATGAAAATAATCATGAAAATTGTATTTATTATTCTATTATCTCTAATAATACATGCTCAAATTTATATTTGTATTGAAAAATACAAAATATTAATAATAATTATGGAAATCAAAAACATTTTGATCTGTAGGAGCCACAAAGGGCAATACAATATAATGAAGGAGGGGCGAATAGAACTTGAGACCTAATATGTCTAGTAAAAAGTACAATATAATGAGGGAGGGGTACAATATAATGAGGGAGGGGCGAATGAGACCTAATGTACCCAGTAAAAAGGGACAATAAAATGAGGGAGGGGCGAATAGAGCTTGAGACCTAATATGTCCAATAAAAAGTACAATACAATGAGGGATGGGGGAATCGAACCTGAGACCTAATGTACCCAGTATGTCCAGTAAAAAGTACAATATAGTGAGGGAGGGGGGAATCGAACCTGAGACCTAATGTACCCAGTAAAAAGGGAGAGATT
Organism: Selenicereus undatus; assembly: GCA_017589665.1. Classification (NCBI taxonomy): domain Eukaryota; kingdom Viridiplantae; phylum Streptophyta; class Magnoliopsida; order Caryophyllales; family Cactaceae; genus Selenicereus; species Selenicereus undatus. Next base: position 81,249,854 of record JACYFF010031956.1, read on the forward strand.
AGCGGTTATCAAGATAAATCCAGGGGTTGAGATTGCCTAAGATTTTGATCAACGGTTGTGAAGCTTGGATTAATGAGAAGCTTGGATTGAGGGAGGGAAGCATTTTTAGACATCCACCCATTCTAGCATTTGTAAGATAAAGATTCATTTTTTAATATATATTTGATGATATGGCTCGTAGGAGTATATCCTCCCAGGAGTATGACATACATATTGATTAAAGTCCTACAGGTTGTGAGTGCGAGATACATGAAGGAACTATAACATAAGTGCCAACTATTTATTTTTCAGAAAGAGGAGGCATGACTTTGAGATGTGCTTGAACCTATCAAGAGAGGGCCATCATTCATCTTTCAAGTTATAGAGACTATCAAGAATGGTAACAAAATTGATTTTTTCTCGGCTTTTAAAAATGATGTCGCGGCTTGGTCAATACTACATTACTACTAGACTTCCTGAACAAGGATTAGGGTGCTTATCACTATGAGCAACTTTCTGGAAAGAATACTTATGACGATGAATGCTTTCAACTTTGTTATTGTGATATTTATTTCAAGGCATGGACAAGTATTTGACCTGTGTTGCAGATAAGTGTTTCAACTTGTTTGTTTTAGTGTTTTTTCATTTCATATGTTTGGACAACTTTGTTTGGATTATGGGTTCAATTGTTGCTATCTAACGTATCCCTAGACTTATGCTATATGTTACTCATTTATATTTATGGTTTTCATGTTGGAATGTTGAATGAATAAAGACGAGAATGTTATTTACGTTGAGTTACCATATAATTTATAGAACCTCTTGTTAAAAACAACTAGCATCCCCAGGTTATGACATGAAAGAGGTTATGCGAATTGAGGAATACTTATCTATGGAATAGCATTTGAAGAATCCAAAACATATAAGCAACAGCTTTATCTTACACCATATGCGTTTATACATTGTCTAAACATAGTGTTCGACATACGCTTATGAAAGGACAACAGTAAAGTACAAGTTTTTCATCAATGACAATAACTGTAAATATACACAAGTTTTGATGAAAATAGTAATTTAACTCATGAGCCATATAAGTTAATTGCAAAATGAGTTATTTTCATCTCAAAAAGCTAATGCAATAAACTAAATCGCTCAACATTTAACCCACAAAAAATATTTTCCAGCAAACAGAACTATTGAAAGGCTTATCACCAAACATCCCATCATGTGTTCCCTCCTCTTCACAATACAGTGCCATGCTTAGCAGTCTTTTTATAGTGCAGACTACAATTATAGACAAATAAGGGCATAACTTTTTTTCTGAGAGTTAGGGCTACTGCTTTCAGGTCTGTGTTAAACATTGTGGTATGGGTATTAATATTTGCACAGATTTTTATCAAAATTCATTCATTTGAAGGGTTATGCTTTCACCTATATTTTTGAAGTGCATATTAAAATTAAATTCTCAAAAAAAAATACAACATATCCTAATAATCTTCTCATTATTGCACTGCACAAAAAAAAAAAAAAGAAGAAGTCATGCTCCATATTTATCTGACAACACATAAGTAAATGTGGTGATAAAAATAAGGAATTGAATATGTGAATTTGTCTCCACAAAAACTAACAGTAGAAAAAGTATAATCACTCTTATTAAGCATATTAAGCATGGTGATGATATCTCCTCAATAGGGAATTTACTTCTACGTGTAATAAGTGTGGCAACCACTTTCGTTTTTAATAAACTTTAAATCACTAGGCTAGCAGACTAAATAATCGATTTTTCGGCGAGAAAAATATAGGTGGAATTTCTTTTTGATTTTTTTTAGTTTCACTGCTAAAATAGCTTATCACTTCACTTGACCACTTATTGAACCCTCCACTTTAAAGGAAATTAGGGCTACTGAGGCTTCACATCTCCATCCACCAATCTGAAGTTTTCAACAGCAAGTGAGTCTGAACTCGATCCAATTCACCTTGAAAGCAATGGTTAATTGCTGCGTTTCTCTAATGAAAGGCCTTTTAGCATCCGATTGTTGCAATTTCTCAATTTATCTAGTTCTTAGTGGCTCAAAGATCTGCTCTTTTTCATCCCCCTCATTTGTATACATTTTTAAGTCGATTTTAAATATGAAATTTGTAACTGGACTATTTAGATGAGTTAATCTCTTATTCTTTATAAGTTACTAGGTTGTGCACACCAACTGTTTGAGAAACTGTTTGAATGTGCTCTAGTTTATTTTGACCTAAAGCATTTGGGGAGTAGCTACTCACTCCTCTCTCTTTCTCTCTCACTGAGTTCTAGTGTGGTTCTGCCTAATGAGCAGAGATACTGTTCTTTAACCTCCAAAAAGAGACATGCCAACCATCAAAGTAAGTTTAGGGTTTTTTTTTTCTTTTTTCATACTGGACTTCATAATTCCATGTGTGTCATTTAAGGATTTATAAGTATGAAAAACAAATATGGTTCTTATTAATTATGCATAGATTTTGGCTAAATGAGTTGCTTTTTCCTATCCGTAGACATGGTTAGAAATGTAAACATTAGGCCTTTTCTTTCGTATTTAGCTTAAAACTTCACTTCTTTAGCATCTTTTTAGCTTCCGAACAATTAACAAGATATAATGCAGGCAATCCCCCTTCCCCACGCGCCCTCAAATTTGAAGTGTATATGAATTTCTTGATTGTGCTATTTTTCAAATGTTGAACTGTGCCCTTGAGTAACATTTATCTGCAAAGTTCGTAATTGCTACCATATTGGTAGGGAGGTTTGTTTACAGATGTTGATCTGTAATTTCGCCTCTAATGAAAGTAATGGTAGTAAATGACAACTTACTTTTTCAATGACTGCCCCTTTGACAGGTTTGACCGAAGCTCATCTGGGAGTAGGCGAAGTAGGATTAACTTGTAGGAGTATTCCTTTGTAGCTGCTAACAAACTTGAATGACTTAGGTAGTATTGGTTGTTGATTAACTTTCTGTGAGAATTAACATTATTTATCTATTATTCTCATGCATAGATATATGTCTAATGTTATGAAGTAACCTTGAGTGCATTGATGTTATTTGTGTCTCCAATGATGAACTCCCCTGCTTTTGACTCATTTTCATCAATATCATGGGTTTGCTCCTCCTCCCCTTTTTTTTTTTCTTTCTTTGTTCTATTGGGGGGGGGGGGGGGCGGGCAGCGGTGGTGTGGCAATATGTGTGTAGTATGATGTGGGCACCTGGCTACTGAGAATTAACATGATTGACTTCACTTATGGTTATGGAATTAATGTCTAACGGCTACATTATTATGTTTACCGGGAATCAAGATGATTGATTTCATTTATGCCTTAATTGCAATTTTTAGGCTTTAGTTATATGTAGACTTTTCTTGTTTATCTATTTCATGTCCTGAGCCAAATGGTAGACATAAACAGTCAAGCTGTCTTTTAGATCACAAAGGAGCTAAACTTGGAAATTACGAGAAGCAAAAATTACATTTTTTTTCTTCCATTCTATTGGTAATCCCTTCTCATTGGCACAAGCTCTTAGTCATATTAAACTTGTAAAGTGACAACTCAGTTCAGCATGAGAATGGAGAGAGATTTAGTATGTTGTCTCTCAGGAAAAGCACATAAACAAGGGAAAAAGGATTAGATAAAATCTTAGATTGCAGGTTCACTTTTTACGTTTATAGGATGAGCACCACTTATTTGCAGCAATGTCAACGAGAATGTTGAACTCTATGTTTTTAAAAGTGAAGGATGTAATGAAGCAATACTAAACAAGCTGTATTGCCTCTTTGTCCAGTACTGACAAAAAAAGGTGGTTTGGAAGGTGCCTGTATGTGGAAGCTTTTGATAAAAATCACTTCATGTATGTGGCTACTCGCTCTAGCCTATTCGATGTTTCCATTGACATTGTCAATTTGGTTAATCTCACTTTTATACTTTTCTTCATATACATGGCTGATGACTTTACATTAGGGCTGGCAAAAATCTGTCCGATCCGATTATCCGAATTTGTCCGACCCGGAAAAAACCGGATACGGTCACCAAATTTATGTTCGAATTTAAAATTCGGACAACAGATCATGTACGAATTTAAATCCGGGTCTGGTTTGGATTTGGACATTCGGGTTCGGGTTGTCCGAATTTTTGATCCATTTCGGGTTCAAACAAATTCCGACAACCGGGCTCGGACATCGGACAACTATATTTTTATATAATTTTAGTCCAAATTCTTTAGAAAATTTAATAAAAACAAATTCAGACAACCGGGTTCAGACATTAAAAATCGGGTTCGGGTTCGGTCACACAAAATTTCGGTCAAAATGTCCTAAAATTATATCACAAATTCGGACATTCGGACATTCGGACAATCGGGTCCGGACATCGGACATTTGGGTCCGGGTTTGGTCAAAGTGTCCGATTTATAATCCGAACAGGGTCCGGGTATGAAGTTTTTGTCCGAATGTCCGATTTGTCCGGACCCGAATTAACCCGAACCTGAATTTTTGCCAGCTCTACTTTAGATAGATGACACAAGATTAGGGCTATTAAATTTAGTGAATTATAATATGCTTATTGTTTAACTTATCATTGAAAAAAATGTATGCGATAGTGTGGAAAGACATCTTCTAACATTCTATCATCGAGAAAAGTGGTATAATATATGCTCAATATATGATAGAGTACAAACCTATTCATGGGGCCCTTAACCATCAGCTTAAGCTTTTGGTTGAGATGGTTCTTGAATATGGTATTAGAGCCTTTCTAAGCGAATGTCTCAAGTTCAAATCTCAGCAGCCCCTATATTGATTTATTGCGCAAGGTATTGGGCCTTTGCAGCATCCACGCTTCAATCCCAAAGCACATTCGCGTGACGGGTGTATTAGAGTATAAACCTATTCCGGGGGACTTCAACCATCAACTTAAGCTTTTGGTTGATATGGTTCTTGAACAGTATAAGCTCTATATAATCAAGCTATAAGTTAGCTATTCTTAATCCATCATTTTAGCACAAATTGAAAGTTCAAGCCCTATGTTCTCTACCTATGCATGTATTTGGTTTCATGTTATTTATGCATAATCATTTATTAATATATAGTATGTGCATATTCATATCCTGCTGGTTGTAGAGGAGTTAGTTTAGTGATCTTCATGACATGAGCGATTAACATGATGGAGTGGGACAAAGAAGGCACCATTAAATTTCATACCAACAAATCCATCTTCCCTTAGTATGAAGAGTTGAGTCTACTAAGATGACATTGATATATAGAGTTTACCATGTTTCTTTTGCACAAACACTGATTAATGATCTTAGATTTGTTGATGATTTTTCAACTAATTAAATGTGTGAATGTGTGAATCTTAGATTTGTTAACGATTTGCACAAACACTAGGCAAAGAAGGCGCCATAGAATTTACCATTAAATCATTATTGTTAGGGAAAAACCACACAGTTTTAATATTTATAAACCCCAAGTGTAAGGTGTATCGTTGAGTACTTGGGGTGTCGTCCGCAGGGAGTTGTGTTTCCAACTACCGAGG
>JACYFF010031956.1:81255774-81304343 GCA_017589665.1 Selenicereus undatus
AGATGAAAAAGGCATGTAAAATGCGACAATTTATCGCCTAACAATTATCATAAATTTATGTTGTTGAATGTGTGAATCTTAGATTTGTTAATGATTTGTCAACTAATTAGAAAGGGACTCAATGTTTTCATGTAAGATTATCATTGAAGGGTGTTATTTGTGAAGATGAGATTTGGTCTATTTTATATGCTTGTTTTGTCAGGTTACAAATGTAGGTGCTTTTTCTTCATCCTGTAAGTTGATCCAACTATATTGTTGCCTTTTGGCTTATGTTTTATTTTAGTGTGTGATGTGATAAATAATATGTATCTATTTGTAACGCCCCTGGCTGAAGGTGGCAGGCGCATCACCATCGTGGAAGTTCGATTAGGAATACCCACACTGCTCTTTAAACTTCTTAACCTTAATTAGCATATTAGAAGACAAACGTGACGAAAGCCTTAGCTTGAATTTAGTCAAATTCAATGGGTGACTCTAAAACATGCACTTTTATACATACTTAGACCATACATAGTCTTACATATGTGCATATGAAACACATCCACGTCGTGTTTACTAAATGTAATTTATAACATAAACACATAACAAGATCTGCATTTCCAGCTTCAGTATCCAAAAAAGTGTACCGAATGCCTAGCCCTATGTATGCTCTTGTGCCTTCCTTAAACTTTCAAAAATTTAAAAAATTGTGAGGTCATGAGCTCCCCAAGCCCAATAAATAACCCTTGCCTTCTCTATTGTTATACTTTGCACATTAACCAATTAACACATAATCATACAGTATACATGTCTTATAGCATGTAAACATAACATAGTATATAGCATACAAAAGGTGATGTAAGAATATTCTCATGCTTCAGAAATAGACTCATATATTTCATATTTAACATGCTCCTAAACTTCACAAAACACACACACATAACCACACATATATGTCATAGATGGTAATTAAATTAATTTAGTCGTATATGTCCCATACCAGGTACAATTTAAGGATCGCCATTTCCACTTGAGACCCTGAACAGACTTTGCTGCTAGTCTTCACTAAACTAACTATGGTTGTACCATACCAACCACGTCTTTTGGATTCCTAGTCCTCACTGAAGTTCAAAAAAAGAAAAGTCTACTAAGTCAAAACAATGGCCTTCCTATAACCATCGACGACATACATGAAAATACATTTCTTACAATAGTTCACATACTAGCCACAAATACATAATGTATTTCCTTAAACATATTTATCAATCACATATAATTTATCAATCACACATATACTTCAAAATCAATCACAATCTCATAGATATCCTGAATGATCCTTCAAATCCGAAATCCAAATCCAAGCCAAAAACTATTTTCATAACATATCATATATTGTTAGCATAATGACAACTCTTTACTTTAGGAAAAATCAACTCATGATCCATGCAAAGAACCATCATAAAATAAGGGTGACAAACACATGTTGGTGGACAGACACAACTCATTCATATGGTACCAGCTACTAATGGACCAGTTGTAAGTCATTCATATGGTACTAACTAGACACTCTCATTCTAGAGGCATAAATACAAACCATGAAGTTACATTGATATCCTAGTAAGTTCAGGTCGAAATCCTTCTCACTAGGGACCCACCTGGCTGCATAACACATAGAGCCAACATTCCTATCAAGGGGATTGGTTAGAACCTCTCCCACTAGGCGACCTAAACAAAATGGCAGTCATTACTATGGTCATGACTCTAGAATGCAACAAAACAGCCACAGGAAAGACATAAACCTCTTTCCCCATAAAAACATAACTTAATGAAAATTATACACCTCATATATTCACATTTCTATATTTCAGAAGCTTATATCAACAATTTGCATGAAAATTTATCAAATCAAGACATAATTCCACCCAAAATAATTTTCACAATTTTTCATTATGTCATAAAAATGCCATCCTATTTTCAATGCTCAAAAACATCCTCTACAATATCAATTTATATTTTACGCACATGAATAACCCATAATTACACCAAATAGCATATTTCACTCAAAAACTCATAACTCAAAGAATTCAAGTCCAACATTCACGAAGATTTGCAGGAAAATAAAAAATCTCATGGATAATCCATCATTCAATTTTGAGAATTTTCTACTAAACCAATGCTCCACAAAAATTGAAAGTGTTTGAATTTCTGCACTAAATAGGGTACCTCCAATCAAAATTCACAAGTTAGTAAATATACATCCAAAATTCTCAAAAAGTTACAAAACATTGAACTATAATATTAAGAATCTACAGTAAAATTTTCATGATTTTTCTCCAACCCATTGGCTCACATAAATTAAACAATTACTAAAATTATACACTAATTAACAGGGTGGTATAAATAAAAAATTTATAACTCATAAAATACACTCTAAAATTCACCAAAATTTGTAGAAAATTGACAAATATCATAGATCAGGTATAGTAAAATATTTGGAATTTTTCTCCAATCTAATAATTCCCAGAAATTCACAAAGTGGGCAAAATTACCAAATATCTGAAAATAAAATCATTTATTTTCCCTCTTGAATTCTTTGAAACCACAAATTTGAGTATTCATAACGTAGTACAAACAAGATCAAATTCACAACATGAACATAATTTAGTAATCACAAATAACCATAAAATTTCTAGTGGTGGATTTCTAACAAATGAAATTAGGTTTCTAATCTACTAAACCTAAAACATCAAATTCATAACCTCGAACTTCAATTAGCTTCAACAATTTGAGCATAAACTATCAAAATAATCTTTCTCTAATCAATTTTAGGGTTAGAGAAAGCCTAGATTACTCACCCTGACTTTTTGTCAATAGGAGTGTTCATTAAACGGTCCAAAACCAAACCAACCCGAAGACCAGGCTGGATCGTTGCGGGCCGAGGCCATTCGATCCTGATTTTTGTCTTTTTCAGTTTTCAGTCCGGTCCGGGTTTGGATCGGGTGGAACGAAAACCGAATCAGGACCAAAATTCAGTTAAAGTAAGGGTTTTTCAGGGTGGGGGAAGCACCAAACACTGAAACACCCAAACAACCTCTTTTGCCTCCCCATTACGGCCTCACCGGTCTCTCCCTCTCCTCGATTGGATATATAGTCTCTAGTTACGAACTTTATAGTTGTGGTTAACTTGTGTACTTTATGCAAGCTAACCATTAGTGAGTGTAGCCAAGCAAAGTTCCCTCCTGTAGGAAAAGAAAACAATGAAGTTTTAGAAAGTGAAGTTAAGAGGCTGAGCAAAATGGGAAAATGTCGTTCTAGATCAGGTAAGTTTGAAGACAATCTAGATTGTGTAGCACAGGGAGATCCACTGATAAGTGCTTAATATGTGCATCCTTTTAAGACTATTTTGCCTCATTTTTAGGTGAATTTTGTGCTTAATGATGTTATTTGCTCTCTTATTCTCGATTTGCGCTTGGGTGTAGTTATTTTATGTGTTTTGCAGGACTTTTAGTCTTTTTACCCAGCATTTGCCCTTCAATGGCTGTATTTTGACCTCCCCCATGGTCATCCATGTTATACCACGATCATAGAGCAAAGAAATAGCAAAAAATCCGAATCCAACGCAGACCGTGGTCAAACCGTCATGAACCCCACGAACCATGGTATGCCTGTAATTATTGCCTCTTCGCTTTCCCTAGGTTGTGTGGCTGAGATCAATCGAAGTTTTCTATAAATAGAGACGTTCTGCCGCGAAGGAAGATAACTCAAAAGCAATCCCAAGCAAGCAAGTAGAATTAGCCTAGTTTAGTTTAGTTTATTTTCTCTCAAATTTTGTTCTTTGCTGAGTTTGTGTGAGTTTTGAGTGTGAGAGTTTTGATCCTGAGGCGGTTCTGAAGCCCTTGGTGAAGGCCATCTCAGTCAAGTCCCTTCTGCTTAAGATTTTGCCGATTTTTTTGGTTAATTTATCTTATATAATGTCCGAGTAGTTTTCTTAGTCTAGAAATTTAGTACTTTTTGGAATTGTTATTGGACCATGTTTTGATTTAAAGAATTGTGCTTATTTTCATGGTTGGTTTGATTTCATTCTATCAAGTGTTTGATATGTTGTGAGTTGATTTTTGACCAAAATTTACTTGCACACTTGAAACAATCGAGTGAACATTCGAAAGACGACATTTGGTTGTTGAACTGCTTGAATAGACTTAGCATAACTTCGTCTTGAAAAAGAGATTTATATGTTAGGAGGGCTAGTAAGTAATCAAATATATTAAACTTGGATTAAGTCAAGTTAGCTTGAAAGAATGATGTTTGCTTAGTCTAAGCAAATTTGATTGATTTCGAAAGAATAGATCAAGTTTCTTAACAAGATTGCAATTCCTCATAATTAAACAATTAGAGAATAGCACATGTTTATTCATTTTGATCCAATTCTCTTCCATAACTGTGAAAATTCCTAGACGTTTTTCTCTTATTGATTTAGATAAGTTTATTTACAGTCGTTAATCGAATCCATTTGAAATTGAGTTTTCTTAGCATATTCTGACAAGATTACGCTAGATAAATTACTTTAGCCCCTGAGAAACGGTATCTTTCATCCATACTATGAACACCTGTGTGCTTGCGGCAGTGTTGGTCATCCACATTCTTAAGGGGCTCCCACAAGGGAAGAGAAAGTCAGCAACCGTAAAACTGTAAGTTGTTTGCTACACATCTGTCATTTTTGTTGTTTTTCCTTAGGTTCTTTTGTGGATATGGAAAAGCCTCTAGGCATTAAGAAGACAGATGCCTCACTACTAACTTGCGCGCCTTTGGACTTCCCAGCGATTTCGACGCTGAAAAAGATGAAATGATTCCATATTTCCACTGCTATAGTGGATGATTATTTTAAGGTTTGATTCTTTCCCACTAATCATAGTTCATAGTTCAAGAGAGAATCCAGCATGGCAGCAGTTGGTTAAATGATGGTGCATGTCATCGTTTAGATGTTATTAGAATCAGAAGCATCGGATCATTAAATTGAGGGGCTCAGGCTTATGAGTCTTCTTACTCGTCCTTATACATGTTTGACGAAGGTGTCCTTATACATGTTAGACTCGGTGCAAAATCGGTATGGTCTCAGTCCAGTTCAAGTTTGCCCGATCTGGTCTCGGTTTGGATCAACTTTGGACCGGTCCAACCCACGGTCCTACACTTCACCTTTTAATCGGTCTTCAGTCTAAGCCAGGTCGGTCCGGTCCGATCCTGGACTGATTAACAACCCCAACTATCAAACTCAAAACCCTAATCTTTCTTCTTCCTCCTTTTCCTTCTTCTCCTCCTCTTCTTTCTCTCTCCACCCCTCACCTCTTTTTGTGCATAATATGGAGAGGAAAAAAACAAATAAATCCGAACCCCCTCTTTTCAGAGATAATAACACGCCCCACCCCCCACGTGAAATAAAAAAATCTCTTCACCGTTTGTTTTTCCCTTTTTTGGGTGGTACAATTATCCACATTCTCCTTCTTTTTTTTTGGACAATCTACTTACTCCTCAAAAATAATATTGATAAATTAAAACACACATATGTGTCTAAAGCAAAAAATGCATAAAAGTTACACGTAAATCACACATCCAAAATATCACATATATCAAAGTTAATGACCGAAATTCCTGGGGTGTTACACTGTTGCTTATTGTCTTTTTTTTTATCCATAGATTATATATGGATGACTAGTACGCGCACAAAGGGTAGAAGCCTTTAGACAAGCATTTTGAAATCCAGAAATATGCCTTTTTTTAGTCAAACATTTATATATCGTACAGTTATGGTTAATTAATTAATTAACACCTATTGTTAGTCAATAATTTATATCAATTGTGCACAATGTGAATATCTTTTGCATTTTTTAGCGATTAAATACAAATTTGATAGAGCAACTTGTCCTAAATAATATATTATTACATTTTGTTGTACAAGAAAACAAAAGTAATCATCTCTTGCCAACTCCTGGTCTATATTCTTTTAAAGTGATTGTATATCAAAACCGGTCGATGATTTTTTTTAATGAAAAATAAAACAATAGCCACGCATATAGGTGAGGGCAAGTATCGACTTGGCACACATACAATGGGTATTCACAGGCATAATGTGGAGATGGGATTATTTGTGCGTGCTTATAGGCGTAGAGAAATGCCAGCTTCTGCACTTGATAACCGTGTAAAATATTTCCCCACTCTTTCCCTATGCACAGTTATATAAAGCATGGAAAGCACCTCCTGCCTCACATTTATGCATGTATAGAAGGATTTTTAAGCATGGATGAGCGATTTAGGTGGGATATGAACCGGAGTCTTTGCTAACAACTTCTAGAGATTTTACGAGCTGAGCTAATTGATGTTATATTGCATCAATTTTTTACATATACTTTCAGTTTTTCTAAGCCTTGCATTAGTTTTGGAGGATATTTCCTTTTAACATCTCAAAATTGGTCATTAGAAGTAAGATGTACACAAATGAGGGTTGAACATGGATCTTCTTTTGCACTCTTCATATGTATACGAACAAAAACCTTTAAACCTGAAAAATTCCAATGAATATGGGTGTGAGTGTTAATTTCGAAAATTTGATGGGTATGGGTAAGGATATGAGCGTCATTTTTGAAAACAGGTATAGGTGCAACTACAGCAAAACTTGCCGCATGCATGCCTTATCTCTATTCTTTATCGAGGATGGATTCACTCTTATAGTATTGTGTCCTATAGACACACAAAAGTTTGTGATTTTTATTATTAAAGAAGGACCAATGACAATAAACTAAAGTAATATGATCTGGGACACCCAATATATTGCAATTAATATACTTAATATATATGCCAATGTGCCTAAAACCAAGATATCCAAACTTAAAGATGCCAAAGGCTTAATGGACCCAAAAGGACCAAATGAGCTAAAATTGAGGGTGTTTGATGTTTAAATGGGATCTTTTCTTTATTTTCATCTGGTGGCCCTATGATGTATAAGATTATTGAGTCTAAATATTTTTGATATTCTTAATCAGTTGAGCTTTTTAATGATATAATATGGCTCTAATCCATAAGGAATGGAAATGATATAAGTTGATTATCTGAGACATGTACTAAAAATAATGTAAGTCCACTCTATTGCTTATTATTTCCTCACACTTGTCCAAATATTATATAATTTGTATCATTAGAAACTAGACTCGATAATCTTTTAAACAGACAAAAAAAGCACTCAAAATAGAGGTTGGACGTGAAAATCATGGTAAAAAAAATTCATAATTGACATGTTTAGCCAAGGGCCTGCAAAAAACCACATGCTTCGGTCCTTGCAGACCCCTGCCCTATTTCCCTATTTCTAATGCAACTTCTAGAAAATTTTGTAGCTTACTCATTTTAGGTCTTGAAAGCTCCAGATAACAGCTACATGCTGAGAAATCCTAGGAAGCACTTATTCTCAACACCTATAAAGAAGACCAATCACCTCGTCATCAAACACATGATCAAAGCACAAAAAACCTGAGATAAGACTATGTTACTAGAGAACCTAATAAAACCCCATGAAGGGACGATAACACACAAATATTCATTTTTTGGTTTCCAAATACGAACTTTTTATTAGAAGATGAACATTTGGGAAAATGAGGAAAAAGGAATTAGCGATCACAGGAGTGTATGAAGTAACTTCTAAATTTAAACCGCCAAAATAGATATTGGAAAACATCAGTGCTTTGCAATATAGGGGGGTATTTGTCTATCATATCCAGGCATCCCATAACCCCATTTGACTGTATTTGGTTTTATAAAATTAGCTCTTAAAACGTCGGGGAGACTAAGAAATATTACCAAAAAGTGAGGCAAATAAAAAACATTTACCAATATGTCGAGGGGGTAAATGAAATTACTTTAAGGGTGTGTTTGGTAGGGGGAAAAATCATTTTTCCAGAAAATTATTTTCCATGGAAAATATTTTTCCAAGAAAAATGATTTTTCACTTACATTTTCAGCTGTTTGGTAGAATGAAAAATCATTTTCTTTCCACTTTATTTTTTGCTATTTGATAGAATGAAACCCTGTCCTCACTTCATTTCTTTTTACCATCAACCCTCTTCCCTGCTCAGTACTTTGACCCGACCCAACCAATGAATTCTGTTTCTTTCTCCTCTTCAAAATCAAACCCGAAACATCAGTAAGAAATATACCCAGTAACAAACCCAGCAAAAGAGAGAGTCAACATTAATGAATCTCAATTTTTTCACTATTTTCAAGGATTACCCAGTTGACTTTGAGTGATATTAAATCCAAATTAAAGAAAATGACGAACAGGGAGACGATAGTATCTCAGATTGCGAAGTTCTTCAAAAAGGCAACTGTAACAAGTTCAGAGAACTCAAGAAATAATTACAGAAATTAATGATGGAAATCATTGATGAACATGATGAACATAAAGAAGAGGGGAAGAATGAGAAACCAAATGAGAATGAAAATAGAGTGATTCTAGGCACAATTAAAAGAAAATAGAACGAGAGATAAAATTGGGCAATGAAAATTGGGCTTGAAAAATCATTTTCCCACCTTTTTCAAGGGAAAATAATTTCCTTCAAATGGGGTAAAATAATTTTTCCCTGAAAATGATTTTCCCCCCTACCAAACACACCCTAAATCTAAATGTTTGATAAATCTAAAAATAAGTTATTACTAAAAGAAATACAATAATCCAATTTTCCAAAAATATTTATGGAAAAAAATTATTAATGAAAAGGCATATGGCATGTATATCGTGACAAGAATAAATCTAAACATCAAAATAAGCTTCTACTTCCACATAACACCCACATAAGACATGGTAAATATACTTCAATCAGTTTTGTACTTGCAGCATCATTTAGCGATACTCTACATCGTTTGACTTTAATGTGCCTGTCTCGTCCATTGGTGAGCTATAGTACAACTTTACAGGAAGGTATTTATGTTATATAATGAGTTCAACATGGAAGGAAGATCATTATGATCGAGTCACATGAAGTTATGAACCTCCATCATTGAATCATTCTTGATCAAAACCAATAAATATAAAAGATAATAGATAGGCGCACTTGATAAAAAATTATGAGAATTTACTCTCTAACTGAATCAATTACCTTAATTAAAAACTTAGATAATGTATAGGTATAAGAAATAACTTGTACAATAGCTGAGAAACAAAACAATTCATAAGAGAAACCCTAATTTGCACAATTAGAAGATAAATTTGTTATAAAGAAAATAATAAGCCTCTAAATACTGAATTGATTCAAAAAGAGAATAGAAGAGCTGAGCTTCCCACTAACTATATATAAGGTTGTTGGTAGCATTGACAATATAAAAAAGAAAAGGAAGAAAGTCATATAAATTATAGTTTGAGAGGGGGAAGTGGGAAGATGAGGGGAATTGGGGGCTACACGGGGTTAAGGAATGGTGGAACACTAAAATAATTGCGTAATTTACATTGGATGGATTTTAGTCTCAAGCAGCCAATGAACAGAGTTAAAACTATTAAATTAAACAAAATTCACGGCATGTGTTTAAACATGATCCTTAGTCTAGCCCATCAGGTGGCTCTCAGGACTAATTATCCAACTGGCCCAACATAAACGCACAATGGGAACGTACTCTATCCCTCCTAGCACTAGATAAAATTTCCCTCATGTTAGGGTTGAACAGACGCCCCCTATAAAAGGAGCACAAGGCATCCTAAAAAGGACAAGTGTTAATAGACACAACATATAAGAGGCAGAAGAGACCAAACTCTCCCCTCTACCCTTCCCATGCCCATCTTTCACACCCCTTTCCTCCTTCATGCGCAAGTTCAGATTAGCTTAAACATCTAATAACTTAAGCATTTAAGGTCCAATCCCAGGGTTTCGTCCTAAGCTTAGGTTCCTTACAAGTTGGGTAGAAAGAGGCAGCACCACCGACATGCATTCGAGACGCCTTTTCTCCATCACCAACGTTCCCTCAATCTCACTTACTTCTTCCCGAAGCTGAAATGGTATGATTTGGAGGTATTCTTTCGATTTTTTTCTATATATGATGTATCAGGAATCTCGAAATCATATTAAATTTATTTTCAATGATAATTGTATGTTAATATTTCTCTACGTACAAATAACATCGCATAAAAAAAGATTGGCTAAACACTTGGATAAATGGTGGACTGTGCGCCTTCAAGTAAAATGACCAAGAACTTTGAATGCATTTACCCTGTATAGCAAAAACTAAGACTTTATGTTATCAAACTCGAAGATCGCTCGAAAGAAACCAACCTTCTTGCCTTCTCTCTTTTTGTCTATAAATAACATGGAGAGACAAATCATTTGTTGTAGCTTCCGAAAAGAATCATAGCAGTCTCAAAGTTAAAAATGAGTCCGTTTTAGAATAAAACCTTTTCTCAACTAAGATGTGCTACTTTTGTTCCTATGATCATAAAAATGTGCAAAGCAATACATAAAAAAAGAAACTAGAGTAAGGGGTGAAATTAGACTTCTTGAATAAACCGAATGGCAAGAGCACCAATGTAATGATTTTGAAAAGAGAAAAACCTAAATTAGCATAACTAAATAATTTTAGGGAGTGTTTGGCTAACAACATTTTGGATGCGTTTTGGGTGAAAAAGATTTTTTGAACCCAAATTAGCCGATAGTCAAAAAGCTAATTTGGCTGCTTGGTAAGCAAGCCTACTAAAAAAACTTTATTGGCGTAGAAAAACTAATTTAAAAAGGTAAAATTTTGAGGCTTTTGGAATTAAAATTTTTAGTTTGCGACTTATTATGAAACAACTAATTTTAGCACATACCCTTTTTTTCCAAATAGATAATGTCAATAATTGGCATAAATCACTAATTCAAGCCATTAATAACTAATAGCTAAAATTATGAGCTTACTAGAAGAGCTTTTTTGGTCTAAAAACCTAATCCAAAAATTTAGAATTATGAGCTTTATGGAATTAACTATCTATCTTACAATTTCGTCATAAACTACTAATTTTACCAAATACTTTTTTTGAAATAGGTAATATCAATGATTGACACAAATAGCTAATCCAAGCCACTAATAGGTAATACAAACATTAATTAATAGCTAATGCAAACATTAATGGCGAATACAAATAACTAATAGGTAACAACAAACAAATCTTTGTCATTCCGGTTCAAAACTCCAATTCTTGGTAAATGAATATTATAGTAATAAGATCGTCTTCCTTAATCTCCAATTAGTATTATGTATTTGTGCTTTGTCTAGGTTTTGTAACTTCAGTTGTTGAGGTTATTTGTCCAGGAGACTTCAATTTGCTTCAAAATTGCACCTTTTGTGTTGTTCTTAAGCTACTCAAAAGTAGATCTCTCATTATCTTAGGACATAGGACTACTATAGACAACCTTCTAGGGTTTATGGTGTTTAATGTAAAGTTGATCTAGTGACATTTGACACAAGATAAAATTGCATGGCGGATTTATGTTTTTGTTTAATTAAGGGTTGAAGGGATTTGTGCACTTTTGGTTAAGGGGTTTGAAGTGGATGAAATGGGGGTGTCTTTACATCCAAATCTCGATTAATGGGGTGATGATAATGAAGTATTATGACAATAATTGTAGTGCTCGATTTGGAAGGTCCTCCTTTTGTGCTAGTATGTGTTAGCAATTGAATTTGGTCAACTAGCATTTTTTAAGATGAGTTGGTTAGGCTGGACTTTAAACTAGGAGATGGGGTGTTAGGTTGAGTTTATTTTTCTTTTTTTATCTTGTATCTTGAATAGGTTCTATGTGTTTGTTTCACAATGTGGTTGTGTGTTGCATGTAAAACTTTGTAATCGGTTTGATTGTAGTCATGGTCTTTGATTCATGTTTGAAGAGGAGAGAGTTAGCTTGGTTATTTGTGTATGAGTAAGCCTAGTTCTACCTTGGAATTTTTTTTGGTGACTATCTGATTTGAAATATGGATTGATGCATGAAAGACCATAGTAAACTAAACATTATGACTATGAGTAAGAGAATGAATTAATAGGTTAAACAAAGTGACAAGTTGGTTGATTTATTGTATAAAATGAAAACAAAAAGAAAGGGAGTTAAATACTCAAAGATAGGGGTCCATATGAGGTCTTGTGATAAGTAAAGGTGAGCGTGATGACTCTTACTAGACCTACTTATTTTGCAAATGATGGTTGTCAGTTGTCACGCAAAGAGTAAGCATCCTATTGTAGAGGATAGAAGGTGGAATGAGATTGTAAAGGTGAGCATGACTACTCTTACTAGACCTACTTATTTCAAGTTTGACGGCATTATTTTTCTCATCATGAACAAAGAATAATAAGATGATATTTAATTATCTAGTGTACATAATAGTCCAAGTTATGCACCTTCCCACACAAAAATTGTGAGCATTGTGAATAAGTTGCAACTCTTATTATTTAGAAAGTAAGCTACTAGTTAGATGAGTTCTGCCAAGGGAATGAACTTCATCCCTGTTCAAGTCATTGCTAAAATGAACGGCGTAGCACTGCATCCACTAAAGAAAACAGGGGAAAGTAACAATATTAATTAGGATGAAGAGGGCAAATAGGTATAGTGTTAACTTAGGGAGGAAGGTCGTTCCCCTTAGAAATATTTGGAAACAAAAGAGTGAAGGAGACACCTTAGTTTCTAGCAAAGGAAAAGCACAAGTTGATGCAACTATCAAAGTCCTATAGGTTGTGAATGCAAGGTACACGAAGGAACCACAAGATAAAAATTAATGTCCTGGAATTTTTAGAAGATCCGAGCAAGACTTAAGTCGATGCTCGAAGTTACATGGCGGGGGAAATCATTCATCCTTTATGTTACATAGACTATCAAGAATGGTAACAAAATTGACTACTTCTTAGGTTTTAGATTTGATGTTGCCGCATGGCGCGTGCTATGTACAATACTATTAGACTGATAAAACAAGGATTACGGTGTTCACTACAATGAACAACTTTACGTGCAGAATGGTTACGGTGATGAGTTCTTTTAACTTTGCCGTAGTGTTATTTATTTTGTGGTGCGGACAACCATTTTGGCTTCTATTATGACTATGTGTTCGGATTTTGTTTGTTGTAATGTTTTTTATTTCATGTCTTGAACAACTTTTGTTAGATTGTGAATTTGCTACTATTCTAATGTATCCCTAGACTTGTACATTATGTTGGTTGCTAATGCTCATGGTTTTCAAGTTGGAATGTACAATGGATGAAGAAGAGAATATTGAATATGCTGTGTTATCTCATAATTTATAGAGTATTTTGTCAGAATATACAAGCATTCCAAGGTTATCACATAACTGAGGTGGTGAAAATGGGGGAAGACTTATACACTGAATAGTGTTTGAAGAACCCAAAACATATAAGGAGTTACGTCATCTTACATAAGATGCTTTTATACATCTTGTAAGCATAATGATTAACATACACTTATGCAAGGATGACAATAAAGTAAAGGTATCAAAACAACTAAGCACATGTTTATTTATATTGACCAAGGGAGCCAATTATTGAGATGCAAAAGATGAGTTCAAGCACATCATTTTAGTTATCAAGCACTACCATAGAGAGATATTGAAAGTTTTCCATCATCAGCTGACGTCATTGGGCCATATCGGAATTTAATTATAGTGCCTAAAAACTGCAAAGAAGATGGGGTTTTATTGGCCTTACTTTAAGGTATAAATTTTAAATCTATGAATCTGTTGTATAAACTAGATAATTCTGCACATAAATTGATAGGTATTAAGCACATGTTGAATTGACCTTTATCGGATTGTATTGGAGCATTAGATCTTTACACGTAATATATCTTTGTTGTCGTGACATATGAAATGATGATAATTTGTTTAAACGCCGATTGGGAGGGGAATGCACATGACATGATAATATAACAAGATAGTTTCCTCTGACCTAAGTTCAATTTTCCTCATCCTTCTCCAAATAGATAAGGTTGTATCTGTTGAATCTTCCTCTAAATAGATAAGGTTGTATTTTGTTGAACCTACAATTTACCCATTTTTTCATACCCAAATCCCCCTTATATCCCTACTTCATACTTCTAATGCAGAGAATTAGACCTATTTTCCTACGAAATTGCTTAATTGGCTCCAATCTCTTACTTTACAAGTGATTTGCTCATACTTTCAAGGTTTAAGTGGATATATAAAGTAATGAGTGCTAAGAGAAGGAGAGGACGATGGAAATCAAGTGGGGAGCAAGCGAAAGAAGAACAACACGAGCTACTGTGCCAAATTGCACGCCCATATCGACAAGCAAAAGTCGAAGGAACAACACTGAGTGTTGTACAAAATGGCACGATTGTGCACGTTTCCTGGAGAACTTAAGGGTCAATTCCAGATAGCGTTACGAGGTACATACCATTTAGCATGCCCTACCACCGATGCCACAATTTATGAAAAAGGTGTAGCACGGCACCCCGTGTTGTCGAGCACGACCATGTTGGTTACGCGACTTCTTATGTCGGTTGCTACTTTCGTTTTAAAAGATGGCCTGATGTTATTATTTGGGGGGGGGGTCTTTCTCTAAGCTTTCAATTATGGTTCTAAGTACATTCTAATACAATAATACTTGAGAGTTTTTGAAGATTATTGTTGTTAGATTCGAGACTTTTGTTCAATCAGATTTTTAGTACCTTAGTTTGCTTTCCCAATCCCTCTCTATTATTGTTGTTTTAGTTCTTTAGTAGTTGTTAGTAGTATGTTTTGTGATTATTGTCTTGTGATTTCCACTATGTTTAGCTGCTACTTTCCCCAACTTGGGTTGGAATTAACACCAATTATGCCTAGTTGAATCATAATTTATCACTGAACCTTACTTGTCATATGTTTGTATTATTGAATTCTATTTCGCTCACCACGTACTCAATGAATTGCTTGAAAGAGCATTCATATATTTCTAATAGGATTCAGGAAAATGTTGAACGATGAAACCTTTACGTCGAGTGACTTAGTAGACAGTTTGGATTTTGATATGAAAATAATTGGAACTCTAATTGAGATTTGAGATTGTGAACATTCTAATTCTTCAATTCTTAGTCACATGAAAAATAGACGATTATAATTTTAGGATTATTCTTCGATCTTTGAAGAAGGGAGGGGATGAACTTAATTAACTATTTATCTATTCACATCACATGCTTAGGCAAGTTTGATGGGGTTAGTAATTGATTTGCGAGCATAATTGCATTGTTAGTTGCAACCTGGGTATCTTAATCTTCTGATTTCTTGTTTGTATTCCTAGTTGTTATCATTTTCTCAGTTGATCAATAAAACCTCCAAACTTGATTTGCCCATATTGAGTAGTTTAATTAGGTTTGGTAATTGAAGGCGAGTTTGTTTGCACTAAAAAGATGGTCTATTTACGATACCTTCGTACTTAATTTATGCTCAAAATAATTCTTATATTTATATTTTTATTTGCTTTTATTTGATTTTGTAGGTGATGAAAAAAATTAAAACATGATGAACAAAAGGTGGAAAATGAAGAAAAGGATGAAATGAAGAAATTGGGTCAAGAATCCAAATACAACTCGCAGCCCACTCCCCCTTGATCCATTGACAAAAGAATGAAGAAAAAAAGGAAAATAAATAAAAAAAGAAACTAGCCAGCCCCCATCGCCTCCTCACGTGACTGTGAATCCCTCGCATCTCTTTTGTTCTCTTTCTTCCCCCAGCATCAGGAACCCGAAACATCCCCCCCCTCTCAACTCTCTCTCACTCTCTCTCTCTTTCTCTTCTCGAACCAGCAGCATCTCCACCATCATCAAGCCACCTTGACCATCTTTGCATCCACCATCATCATTCGTATACTCACCACCACCAAATCGCTCCCTTCGACGCCAGCAAATCATCCATCAGCACCATCCACGCCATCCGTGAAATCAAGGGCCGAGATTAAGAGAAGAATTAACCTTGGCAGCATATAAATTGAAGGAGGAATGGCGCAATCGGGAGGTTCAGCTGAGTTTTAATTAGGGTTTTATATTCGTAATTTTAGTTTTAATTTCAGTTTTAGTGATTTAGGGTTTTATTTTTGAGTTCTATTTTATATTTGTTTTTTTTTCTGGTTTGCAACTTCATCTACTTAAGCTTTGTTTTGTTAATTTGGAGTAGGCTTTGATTAATATCGGTTTGTTATTGAACTAATCTTGGGTTTCATTTTGGATAAATTACAGCTTCATCTCCCCTGTCCTTCTTTCTCTGTTTTGATTTCATATATGGCTTATTGGCTTTGTTTAATGTCGATTTGCCTCCTCTGCTTATGTCGTTGTTGCTGCATTTATAGAGCTCATGACCTTGCTTGAAACTAGGCTGAGCTCTTAACTGGGCAGGGATGCCCTATCCTTATCCCTCTCCTCTGTTCTCTGGTCACAATTTACTTCTCGATTTCACATCTGGTGGGAACTATACTTGGGTTCAGTTGCATATGAATTCGAATGGAGATTATGGATGGTGTTTGCATCTAGTTAAAGTTCAGGGGCTTGGTTCAAATGAGTTTTGTCGATTGTGTTCTATTTCGATTCATTTTGTTTCTCATCTGGGTATGGCCCTGTTTGGTTTGGATGCCCTGTTGTTTTGTTCTGATGGTGTTGGGAAGATAAAGACAGAGGAAGCCAGGGGGCTGAGTTTGAGGCAAGGAAACCCATATGAATTATTAGTTACTAAGCTTTCGTAAATATTTTAGATAGTTTGATTAACTTGGAAAAGTGGATTAGTTACTTTGATTTAGTATCTAGTGACCTAATTGGATCCTGTCCCTGATGATATGACCCTCAAATACTACAATGACAGTTATATTTTTGCGATATGTTTTTATAATTGAAAAATTCTTGTACAGAGTTCCTTGTGGGATCGACCTGTACTTGTCGGTTGTCATCTACAACTATGCCATGCACTTGCAGTTTTATTTGTAACATATTTTTAATATTTTCTTTGATGACTCCTCATTTAACAAGGACAATTCTAATAAGTTTTCATAAATGGTTGGGAAAATCCTATTTGGTTGACTTAGGATATCCAAATAATCTTACATATTTAGTGCCTTATCTCGACAAAGAAACTTGTCTTCATGTCTTGGAATTGACGAAATACAATGTGGCTAGAAGGACTAAAAAGGCAATTTAATCATCAATACTCACCTTTACAAATGACAATTCAAAGAACATTTCCACTGGTGAAAGGGAGATGGAAAAAATTGACAGAAAGAATGCCTCAGATAGTCAGATGAAACCAGAGTAGCAAATTGAGATTATCATTGCATGTTATACTCTCTGCAATTTTATTTGTATGCGTGATCTCGGAGAGGGAGCCAAATGTGGATGTGTCACTTGATTTTCAGCTGTACAAAGATAATAACCAAATTATCACGGATCAACTTAAGAATGAAATAGCCAAAATGCTTTCGTCAGCTACAGTTTGACTATTTTCTTAATGATTCACGTTGTAATTGAAATTTGAATGAAATGTTTATATTATTATTATTATCATCATCATTATCATTATTATTATTATTATTATTAGTAGTAGTAGTAGTAGTAGTAGTAATAGTAGTAGTGGTACTACTACTACTACTACTACTACTACTACTACTACTACTAATAATAATAATAATAATAATGCTACTACTACTACTAGTAGTATTACAATGCATCTTTCTTTTTATGATCTATCTCTATACTTGCTAAAAAATAATTGTATTCACCATATAGGATTATTATGTAATATTTTTTGAATAAATATCATATTCATCATAATAATTTTAGACTAGAATGTCCTTAAAAAAGTACACTTTGTCGTAAATAAAAACATGTATACAATTTTTTGTATTGTTACTATGTGCATTGCTATAAAACGTATACATTATCATAAATTACACATTGTCAAAAGCAAACCTACCAAAAAAAATCAAAAATTGTTTTTGTAAGTAATAAATTTCAAGATAATTTTAAGAAGTTAAAAGGGTCACTAGGAGTTGCAAGAAAATGTAAAAAGATGTAAGAATTGATTAGAACTGTAAAAAATTGTAAAGAACTGTAAGAAGTTGGAAACAAGAACTCATTACTGTTTATAGCAAAAAGAACAGAGCCTCAGTATCTAATTCCAAATTAATTTAAGTACTCCCTTTTACTCATATTTGAAATTGAATATTAGAGAGAAAGGAGGAACAAAGATGAGAAATTCTTACTCCTGCTTACTCCTCTCACCTCTCCATTTCAGGAGTAAGGGGGTAAGGGCATGTATTTACATCCTTTCGCCGTAGACTTAAACATATCGTATTCTAATATAGAGTCTACTCGTTTTTAACGTTTTGGAGGAGCAGGTAGCGGGTTGGAGCAGATCGAATCAGGTTGAAGCAGTTTGGAGCATGTTTAACTAGTGGTTAACAGGTAGGAGCAAGATTCAGCAAGATAGAGCAGGTTGGAGTGTTTTGGGGGTGTTGTTGTAGTGATTCTTCGAATATTATGATTATCAATGATTATTGTATAGAATATTTTGCGTTTTTGTAACATTAGTTCATAATAGATTTACAAAAATAATGCAACATAAGAGCTGAATGTCATTGTAGTGCATTAGTAAATGTTAATCTATGATAACCATATGTCTTTCTTTATAACAAAAAACAATATATATTAGAAGTTTAATTTAGGTAAGAATAAAATTAATTTAGGTCGAGAGGCATGCGAACAAATTCGAAGTTCACCTTCAAGGGGTGCGGAAAGTGCAAATGGGGAAGAGCTAAGGTATGTCGAAGGAATTTGCAATCATGGATGCTCCCTTCCCACCCGACATTGATAAAAGTGAACATAAGTTTATTACAAAGCAATGTCATGGTTCAGCAAAGTTTGAGCATGGTTCAGTCAAATCCAGTTAGGTCAAAGATTGGCTTGTGTTTGCGCTCGACATTGCTTATCAAGCGAAGCCAAGCGAGATCTCCACTAGCTCGAATAAACTCCAACCTTATATTTTTATTCGAGTAGTGTGGAGCACGAGTTGGAGTGAGTTAGAGCGAATTGGAATAGATTGGAGTAGGTTGAAGTAGGTTTGACTATCAGTTAGCATAATTGAGCAGGTTGGAGCAGATAGCAGGTGCAAAATGTTGAGAATGAACATGCCCATATTTAGCAAGAACATATGTGTTAATTCTTTTATTTGCTCTTATTTATTCTTATTTTCTTCCAAATAATGGTAAAGTTCTTACTTAAACTCCCAAACAAGGATAAGCGGTAAGCAACTTATGCTCTCTCTTACTCTTCTGCCTTCTTACTCATGTATATTGGAGTTTTAAAAGTACCATACTCTTGAGCGTTTGACACAAAATGAAAATACTGCTAAACTCAAATAATGTAGCAAATGCCCTTTGGCTCAACTATGTCATCTTAAAATATATGAAAGTTTTTATGACATGGCTTAGATGTATAATGTGGCTTAATAAAATAATACATGTTGGTGACATGTAAAAAATATAAATATTTTGAAATTTAATGTAAAGGTGCTCGTAGTTGCATATTTAAACTGAATTATACATGATTTCCGATGAATTTCATCTCTTAATAAAAAAAAAATAAAAATCAAAGGAGGTACTAGGTAGTAGATTTAAGGCTCAATGCAATGCCTAAAATATTTTGTAATTTGCTTACTTCGTTTGTAATTTTGTAGAATTCAAGATCTAGCTTGACCAAAAATAATTGGGCAATAGATTTAGATTTGGTAAAACTGACACAAGACCCGAAATCCGAACAGAACGACCTGGACCTATAACCAAACCGACACCCGAAATATGCTCACCTGAAAGTGGACCCGAAACTCAAATTGGCCCAAACCAAATCATACCCAACCTGAAATATTCTACAAAGTTGTTTGTTTTGGCATAACGAGCGTATTTAACAAAAAATTGGTTAATTCGAAATCGACCCAAATCAAACCATATCTGACCTAAACTGAAACCACCCGAAATGTCACTTAACCTAAACATGACACCCGATCCGAACTTGACTCGACCTATACACGAACCGAATGACCCATTTGCCTGGTCTAAATAGATTTACAAATTAGACGATTAATCATTTGAAAATTGCAACTTTGTAAGTACTTGGTCAAACAGAAAAACTATTTGCAAATTCTGCATTATTTTCTTAATTAATTATGCAATTTAGGTTGCAGTCACAAGCTAGTTAAATGATAGGTAAATGAGGCAAAAATCAGTCATACCTGATTAAACACGCTATCCCGAGTTGGGATTAGTTGACATATAAAAAAGGAATTTTTCTATTTCACATCCTTCAATAATTAACTTATTATATTATTTAAAAATTCATGAAAACCCAACTTGAGTTTCAGAACCCAACCAGAGGCACATTTTAAAAAAAAAGTAAAATAACTTTAGGATGTCCCAATACCCATTTTTAAAAGAAACAGAGAATTTTATAGAACAGCCAACATCTAACGTAAATACATGGGCCAAGCTACAACAAGGTAATGGGGGCCGTGGCCCCTCCCAAGTATAGACGCTCGTTGCCATGATGAAACTTCAGCGTCTAGTGTTTGAGTTGGTTAGTGATCTTCGTATGCTGTGAGGAGTAACAGCCTGCCTTGAGTTATGTGTTTGAATCCCACAAATAGCAAGATCTTATTTTTGCAATTGTTATATCATACAACGGGTTATAAATACAACCGAATTTTGGTCAAAGTTATAAATACAACACAATCGAATTTTGGTCAAAGTTATACATATCATACTAGTAATCATACCGTTTTTTCACTAGAAACAGACATACCAGATTTATATACCGTTGTACTGGGCTCGTACTGTTTTGAATTTAAGAAAATTTTTAAAAATTAAAGTACAAAAAAATGAAAAATTTAGTGTAGCGGACGGTATTTGACCGAAAATACCGGCACCGCACGGTATTTGACGGTATAGAACGGTATTGACAGATATTTGACCGGTACAATACCGGACAATCGCTTGTATCGTTTCTTGACCGGTACAGTACACTTCGGCCAATATCGGACGATATGGTACGGTATTTATAACACTGTTTTCGGCTCACTAAAAGTACCATATAACTTACTAAAATATGTTGTTGTGCACCTAGTTTCACTAACTAAAAATAATATATAGCTCACGAAAATATTTTAGTAAGCTGAGACACAATTTTAGTAAGTTAATATATACTTTTAGTGAGCATACATAACGAAAATAATGCAACTTATGTACCCAAGTTTCACTTAGTAAAAATATTATATAACTTATTAAAATGTGCTATTGTACTAAAAAAATGTTATTGTGCATTTAAAACTCACTAAACTATATTCTAGTTGTCCATATTTTTTAGTGAGTTATGATATTTATTTAGTGAGTTGTTATATCATACAACCGGCTGTATAGAAGCAATTGTACAATCAAATTTCAGCTCACTAAAAATGATATATAGCTTACTACAATATTTTAGGGAGCTGAGACACAATTTTAGTGAGATAATACATACTTTTAGTAAACGAATAGATCAAAATCAATGTATCTTATGTACCTCATGTTTAATTTAGTAAAAACACTGCATAACTTATTAAAATGTGCTATTGCACTAAAAAAATGTTATTTTGTATCTGAAACTCACTAAACTATATTCTAGTTGTCTATATTTTTTTAATAAGTTATGACATGTATTTAGTGAACTATGACATATATTTAGTGAGTTGGACTATATTTAATGAGTTCACTACATTTGTATTATACTCATAAAATATAATACAAATACCCTTATGTCATAGTAAAAAATGATTGAGCTGTAACATAACTCAAGAACTTGATAATATTATTTGCTGGCTATCTGTACTATTCTTTTTAGTGAATTATGCTATTCATTTAGTGAGCTTTGATAGATTTTTAGTGAGCTATAAAATGTATTTTGTGACCAATATGATTTAGCGTGGAATACTAATTATTCGTAATAAAAAATAAGTGGGCAAACAATATAGTACACAATTTTAGTTAGCACATATACTTTTTTGTTCATGTTCTATGGTATGTTATATTCGCCTTTTAGTGAGTTATGATTTATATTTAGTGAACTATTATATATTTTTAGTGAGTTGGATTATATTTGTATTATACTAACTAAATATATATAATACGAATGCCTTTATGTCATAATTAAAGATAATATAAATATTTCTAACTAACATTGTATTGCTCGTTAAATATATTATATAGCTCACTAGTATATGCAGTATTGCTCACTAATGCTGTATCCATACATATAAAAATTTTTAGTGAACTTTTTTTTTCTTATTTTTGTTTATTTTTATAATAAATCTGTACGCTTCTATTGAATAAAAACACGGATAATAAATATACAAATTTTTAATTAAAATTTATCTTAAAAATTAGTATTTTTATACAAAAATAGTGAACGTAGATCCATAATGTAAATATAAGTGTATGCATTAATATTTCAATGGAAGAATTTAAAAAAATGTGTGTGCACTTTTTTTTTTGGGAGGGGGAGCATGTACGATATGCCATTCACAAATTAGTGAAGTAAATAATAAGTATTTGTTCGTTGGTCTTCTCCACATTTGCTTATACAAAAGAAAAAGAGAAAGAAGAAAGAAGAAAGAAGAAAGAAGAAAAAATAGGTTATAAAATTAAGGGACAATGAACTACGAAACAGAAAATAAGACAAATAGGAGGAAATGTTTTTTTTTTAATGTGTAAAAAAATAGAAATGAAAAGGAAGAACATATTATATTATACTTCCGAGTAAATAATGTGTAAAAAAAAGGTGAACAAAATGAAGGAAAAAAAAAATCATGCAAACAAAAATAAAGGAGAAATATGACCATAACTGTGGACCCGGGTGGACAAATGAGGTGTCCACCCGTTCGCACAAAATAATTTGCATTATTTCTTTTAGTTTGCCCCTTGTTTTTTAGGTTTAATTTGAGCACTGGTTTGTAAGGTTTGTAAGTTCCAGCTTTCTTGGGCATATTTATTTCTTTCAATTTGAGCCCTCTTTCTTTGTTTTTTTTTTTTCTAATTTTTTATATCTTCTGTGATAATTGTGGATTTTATGACAAATATAATGCATATTATTCTAAGTTACTTTCACAATAAATAGACACATTACTTTGATTTGGTCCCCCTCAGTACAAAAATCTAACTTCGTCCCTGTCTAAACAGTAGGTTAAAAGTGGGTGCCTACACTTGGAAATATGGACAAATCATTTAAAAATATTTTGCATTAAGTATTCACCCTTAATCCTTTATATATGCTAACCAAAGTGTTCATTTTTTCCACATGTCATCAAAGGATATTATTTAAGCTATTATCATTTTTTTACCGATGCCAAGTCAATAAAAATACAAAGAAATAAGAGTTTCTTAATCAAGGGTATTTACAATGCTTTTAGAGTTTAAAGATGCTTTCTAACTTTGACCAAAAATTCAAAAATATTATCCTTAAAAAACTCCTTGTTTACTGTAGTGTATATAATACATTTAGGAGTGTGTACTCTCACTTGTCACATATATATATTTTTTCCAACATGTATTAATTATATAGATCATTTTTAATATGTGGTGCTGATGTGACTTATAAAAATATATATTTTTAAGAGTATGATATAAACTTTGCTTATTTATTGTGATTCTGTAACTTATTTTCCTTCTAAATTAACCCTAAATTTTTTGGTTAGAGCCAGCTTGATTTGAATATGACTCAGAGCTCGATGTTTTATGTTAGTAACGGCACTACGCTAGTAAGGGTTTAAAATCGACACAAGAGTCCATCAGTCGGCCCAAATCTGCCTAACGAACAATCTCATTTGTCTGTCTCACTCTCTTGTCCTGTCCATCCTCAACATTTGGATTCCGGACGCTTCTGGCTCCACATGATCATGCCATCACCAAGATCAATCATTGGCCATTGAATTCCCCATATTCGGAGCGATTTTGCGACAATGTACGGATTCGAAGCCCTGACCGTCAACATTCATGTAGGTTATTTGGAAGCCATTGTTAGGGGTTACCGATCTGGATTGCTCACGGCCGCTGATTACAACAATTTGTGCCAGTGTGAGAACCTTGATGATATCAAAATGCATCTCTCTGCTACTGATTATGGCCCTTACCTTCAGAACGGTAATTATGACTATTATCTAAATCTTCAGGGTGTTATTTTTGTATTTTTTATTCATATTTTGTTTGTGAAGTTTAAGTGATGACCATTTTACTTTGATTGAATTGGATTTTGGGTTCTTTGTGATTGTCGTTGATTGGTTTGGTCTGCTTGAAGCTGTGAATCGTTTTTGGAACTTTAGGTGAATCAGTTGTGAAGCAGGCGTTCTTCATGTTATTAGCTTAGTCGATGTTTCTTGCGTTTGGTAACCAATATACTTGTAGGCACTAGTCTGCAGTCATACGTGGATGAGTTGCACTCGATATTGGCTATATTCACGTTGCTTCGTTTGATTTTAAAGAGAAGCAGCAGACTTCTATGATGTTGGGTTCTTCAACCAGATGGATTTTTAGTAGATTGCCAATATGTGAGTTTCTAAATTCTGAAACGACCTGAATTTTGGTTTGAAAATATATATAATCTAAGGCCTGCTTAAAATTATGAGATATTAAGAACCTAGCTGTTAAAAGCCTGTCAAGGTTTTTGAATGTCCGCGAATAAAACCTATTTTAAAATGTTTTAAAGAGAATAGTAGATTTGAAGTGAGAAAGCTCGTTCTGTTCCAAAATACGCTCTTGCATAGTTTCTTGCCCATGTTAGATCAATCCTTGTAGTACCGGTATCAAAACCAATTGCTTCACTGTAGGTGGGGTTAAGTTAGATATATTGTGGGAAGCAGGGACACTCCTCTTATTATGGAAACCGATTGCTTACTTTGAGACTGTAGGTGGGGTTAAGTTAGATATATTGTGGGAAGCACAGACACATGTCAGACACCAAGAGTGCTTCGTTTTGAACAGTTAATGTTTTTATCATGTCATGCTTGTAGGACACTCATGTCAAAAGCAATTTTGTAATTTGCTGACATTCAAACAGGGCCTTATCTACGACCAATAATACAACTATTAATAACAATGTGAGTCAAATAATTCTATGATGCATGTCTGCTATATTAACTTGTCTGTTTGAAATATCATTTGTTATTGTTTTCATTTGGTGTCATGTGGGCACCACATATCAATGTCTATGCTTCTTAGGCGTATCCAAACTTATCCCTCTGGTAGAAATTGTGGGAAACAGTTTTGCGAACCTTGATTGGAAAGGCATTGAACTATCTTTCTAGTTTCTAGCAGCTGAGAAGCAAACAATAATTTAATGACATATTTGATTTGGTCTGTTTTTAATCAAAGTGTAAAATATTGTCCAAACCGGTGCCTTCTTAAGCTCCATGGAAAACAGATCCTTGTAAAGCCGGGAAATTAGCTCTTTAAATTCGACATTAAGATCTACACTAGATGATGCGACCGACATAGCATTTTAAAAAGGTCTGATTTAAGCTGTGTCTCTGATGTCATGCAAAGAGTTATGTGAACATAGTAGTGCATCAACTAGCTAGGGTCAATGTAGGGGTTTCGAGAAAAAATATGAGTGAATGTTTGTGCCTTTTAAATTTGGTGCTATGCATTCATGGATCCTCTTGCAATCTAAGGCAGTTGTTGGAAATCTGAAAAAAAGGGTTCTTAACCTGGAATCTCTGCCTAAAGAAAACCATCGAGACATGGCCACAACTAATTCCTGCAAAGCATGCGAAAATCATTGAACAGTAAATGCTCACAGTAGGGGAAATGAGAAAATATAAATATGCTTGTGCCCTCATCTATATACAACTAGGTAGTTGGAGTTGCAGAAAGGCCTCTGTTTCTTTTTTAAGAATGGTGTTCCAGGTAAATTCCTTCAGCTCTTTCTTAAATTATGAAGGCTGGTAATCTGGTATATTGTAATCCAAGAGAAGATTTTGCTGCAGCTATACCAAGGAAAGCTTGGAAGATGGATTATGTGAGATCTACCTGTAATTGTCTGTGGTGGGGCAATGGTTTTTGAGTAAAGTTCTTGATTTTGAAGAATTATCGTTGGGCATGCTTTTAAAAGACTGTTGCTAAATATATGGGA
Organism: Selenicereus undatus; assembly: GCA_017589665.1. Taxonomy (NCBI): domain Eukaryota; kingdom Viridiplantae; phylum Streptophyta; class Magnoliopsida; order Caryophyllales; family Cactaceae; genus Selenicereus; species Selenicereus undatus. The sequence goes on from JACYFF010031956.1 coordinate 81,281,937, forward strand.
GGATTGTGTGGCTAAAGCTAGAGAGCTATTTGCATATGCTTGCTGTCAAGGCTGACTAGTTTTGAGTTTTGACACTGTTACTGCTTTGTTATGTGGAGGACTTGAATGCATATCGTATTTTAACTATCTAAGCAAAAAGTTTTTGTAGTTTCCCATGACTGCACAATAGTAGAGTGCTGCCTGTGAAATGAAAAGGCCAGAATGAGAAGTTCTTGCAACCATATTCCTATGGGCAATGTAGTAGTTCATGCAGAGATGAGCTTGTGAAGGGTCAATTTATGGCTTAGCTCAGTATAAATGCCCCTAGGATCTTCAGGAAGTTCAAGAGTGTAGGCCATTGGATGCATTGGGAGCAAGCGTCAAATTTTGGAAATAATGATTTACTAGAAAATACTTCTAGTGTTGCATTGACATCTTATCCACGCCTGGGAGCACTTTATTGCATACTGGGGAAGGTTGATTAAAAAGCTTGACAAGAATTGTGCTTCTAATTGAGAGGTTATTGTGGGACTTGTGATGGTATGTTTTGGATCCTATATTTGAAGGAGAATTGAGGACCCCAAATGAGGGTTTTTCTTGGAAATATAATTTTCCGTCAGACAATTTATAGTAAATATTGTCAAATTCTCATTTTTGAACAATTGTTTTTAGCCTGAGACTCAGTTGCGATAGCATAATCAAGCTTCTAGAGTAGAGGATATGAAGCCTGATTGACAGTTGATATTTTCCGTATAGAGGAGCTTAGCAGTGTACTCAATGTTCTAAAAGTCTCAGATATGCCAATTGAGATCTTATGTAGTACCCCAAAAGTATGCTAAGTGTATCGCACCACCAAAGGACATGATAAGTGAGACGTTTTGTGGAATGTCTTGTCCAAAGGGTCTTTTGTAATAGTGTACAGTGTACTTATTACCGATACGTTGGAGAAATCAAAAACCATTTCTCTTCTAATTAGCTAAGAATAATACCAGATGGGACAACGCAAGGTGTGAGGAGGCTATAAACAAAAATCGTCATGCCATCCAGCCATCTTGAAATCAAGAGCTAACAAGTGCTCTCGCAATGGAGTGCTTGGCTCCAACTGTAGAGCAGTCTGGAAAAGGAAATTCTAGCTCTTGATACAATGCTGTTACCGTCAAAGTTCATAGCTTCTTTCCCATTCGTATCACCAGAGTACTGAAAAATCAATTTCAGTTATTTTGCCCTCTTCATGCTTCGTTCCCAAACCATTGGTTTTTTCGTCGTTCTAGGTGGACCGGATAACCCCCCAACTAGTGATAAATGAAATGCCAAAGACAGAGACTTTAGGAGAGAAACGAGAAGGTGATAACTTTATTTTTTCTGCCCTTTCCAAAGCCTATATGGAGTAAATTCTAAATAGTGTGAATATTCTTTGTAAGTACATTGTGTGCAGGTATCTTATCCTTGATTCTTCAGAGTTCTCAAAGTAAAGAATTAGCCTCCAGTAGAACCTTGGAGTTTTGTGAGGCCTCGTGAGGGAAGTTGAAGCTCTTCGCAGAAACAAGGCTCTACCTTTTTGTAGCCAACTTGATAAGTCATTCCCTTTAGGTTGACATTTTTCCTTGCAAGCAGCTCCATTAATATGTAAAGTGCATCATCTTCCCTATCATTCAGAAAATGAAAAGAAATCTACATAGCTTCTGACATCTGAGTTCCATTCTGTGCTTTTGTGAAGAAGTCATCTTAAAAGCACTAGTTGCTAAACTTCATAGGTTAATCTTCACTCCTATAAAGTGAAAAAAGATATTGGCTTATAATGCCGTAAAGCAACCAAAATTGCTTTCAAACATGGCCCCAAATAAGGATTATACCTATGGTACAGGTCCCATTCCACTGTGTTCCTTTTCTCCTTGAATTTAAAGTAATTGAAGGACCTACGCTTGATGTATTTTTTATCATTGTTATTATTTTTTTAAAAATCCATATGCATACCTCATGTAATCTTTCTTGGAACCCCGGGCATGCGGTGGGGGGGGGGGGGCGGGGTTGCAAATGCGGTAGCCTTACTCCTAAATTGAAGGTGTGTCAATCCCTAAACTAAAAACCCTGAATTGTGGAGAGGCCCTAAATTAAGAAACCAGTGATTGCCTACAACTCCATGTAGAGCTTGCATGCAGAGAGTTGGGGATAATATTAGGGAGGCAGTTTCCTTTGATGCGCTATTATTCATGCTGAAAGAATTGCTAAGATTGACTTTTTTAACTATGCAGAAAAGGGGCATAACTTGATCTGTTTGATAAATGAGTTGAAAATCCGCAATTGGTAATGCTTCATTACTAGGAGTGGCGAAGCTAGGAATTTGGGGAAGGTGGGTTGGAAATAAATTGGTGGTTGTGGTTGAATGACATCATTCCACATTTCCCATTCAATGATGAAATTTGGGATTCAGAACCTGAAATGAATATTGCTTAATTATCTTTTTGAAATATCTCTGTATTTTGGGCTATAATTCAAATGAACCCACAAATTAAACAATTTTAGAATTGAAAATGGAAAATTAAACTCATAAATTAAAACTAAAAATGCAAATTAAGCTCAAATTAAACGATTAAGCAACAATTGAATTATTGAGGTCAATTAAAGTGCTATCTTTTTGAAATATCTATACGCTTTGACTTAGAATTGAAATTAAATCCACAAATTAAACAACTTTAGAATTGAAAATGGCAAATTAAACTCATGAATTAAACTAAAAAAGAAAATTAATCTACAAAAAGGATTAAAGAACTAATTAAAGTCATTTTTTTTGATCCAACAAATTAAAGTCATTAACTTAATAAACTGGAATTAGTAAATTTTGAACTTCAAATTTAGAGATGGCAAGACCCACGGCCACTGACACCACATGCGGAGGGCTCAGGCTCACTAGTTCATGGCGGATGTCCGACTTGGCGGTGGCAGCAATGTTGAAAAATTCAAAACAATCAAACAGCATTGAAAAATTCAAAATAGTCAAAAATGCGAGAAGTAGGACTCGAACCTACGACTTCTCGACCAGAGAAGTAAGAACAGTAAGGCGGGCGCTCTGGGCCACACACATCTCGGTCATCCCTTTGCCATATTTTTTATTTATGTGTAACCTTTTTCTTTTAGATTTACCGGTTTTTTTTGGTTTTTGGGGGAGGGGCGTCCGTTGACCCCACTTACACCACGCACTCTCCGTCCCAAATTACCAGGTAACTTGATTTTGACCAGTTCACAAGCTTATGGAAAAGCTGAGCCAAGTGACTTCATTGTAATATATTTACAGCTCCACTTATTTAACTTTGGCCCATATAAAGTCAAAATGAAAAGAAAAAGAAAAAAGAAAAGCCAGGGATCATATTGTTAATATGTTCTACATATATGAATTAATAGATAAAGCAGTCACCTGAAGATTCTGAACACGAGCCTTTTGGCTAAAGAGGTTGGAGCAGGCAATTTTTTGTGTCAAAACTCTGAATGTCAATTTAACCTAGTTAGGGATTGGTGGCACATCATGGGCTGTATAATTAAATGGACCAATAGTTGCTTTGTTTCACTTGTAGTCTGTGTCACTTAATCATGCATGCTAGATGTGCTGGCCATAGTTAGATCTTTCTTGCCCTATTTTGTCATTGCAGCTTCAAAGCACTACTTGGAGAGATTCATTAACAGGAGGGGCTCTAGTTCCATATTTCCGGCCTGCAAGAATAAAACAATTGCTCTTAATTGAAAACTTTATACAGACAACTTTCTTGCGGATGAAACCCTTCATTGTGAAGTTTCAGGCCTATAACCTTGTGGACTAAGACGAAATGTCTAGCTGAATCATCTGCAATTTGTTTGTCGTGAACTAGTGATCTAGGGTCCAATGTAAAGAGCCAGATTCAGATAATAACGGAGGAACTCAGTTACTGTATAATTGTGTAACTTTATTAGTTTTAAGAAATAATTGTACTTTGTGATCTCATTTTATTTTTGGATTCATGTTAGCAGTAATTTCTAAGAGGTGGAGCTTGAATATTAGCTTTATCATGTTTGGGAAAGTAATATTTTAGCTATGTTAGGGTACTTTTATACTTTCCTTATCCCACTTGTATTCTTGGGGCTATAATTGCTTTTATTGTGTGTTATTTTCAGTATTTATTGGGAAAGAAACATGTGTCTTGTTTGTTTGGAAAAGTTCTTCTCGTCTCTGCAATTTAATCGAAATTAGTCTGGCTATATTTGACCCTTAGACCGCGCTCTTGATAAGACCTTAGCTGTGTAGGTTTGATTTGTTTTGTATGCAGGACTGTAGGGCCATAGGCAATTGGTGGGTGCTTAATGTCTATACAGCAGCGGCTGTTGTGGATATCTGCAGTGTCCAGCTTGTGATCGTGACTCATGCATACTAGAAAAAGTGAATTCATGGCGTCATTTCAATAATATGCTTTCTCACAAAAGAAAAATAGAAAATGGGAACTTCTGTATGTGTACTTCGCCTTTGAGATGTATCAGGGGAGTCAAAATTTTAATTTATGGCAATGATCTATGGATTTTTTTGAGAACATGTTGACTTTCAAAATAATCTGATGCATTATTCCTGCATTCTGTTCAGCTGTTGTTGGTTTGGGTTGTTGTTGCTTGGCTGCAATGGCGTTTATTTTCTGAAGATATCTATTAAGTATTGTTGGCAGCCTTACTTATTTTGATCTTGATTACTTTGCTTTGGTTGCAGAACCTTCTCCCTTGCACACTGCTACCCTTGTAGAGAAATGTACGCTTAAACTGGTTGATGAATATAACCACATGTTGTGCTAGGCCACAAAACCTTTGTCACCCTTCTTGGAATACATCACGTAAGTAGACTTAATTCGATTATGTATGTATACTTAATAAGGTGTGTGAGTGTGTTGGCTTCCGTATTCTGTACCGGGCTATAAATTTGGACAAGTTGTTTTCAGTACTTTCCCCGTGGTTGTACCTTAGAATTTGGCTGTACTACATATCATTTTATGTGAATGTGTTGAGCTCCTTGTTTGCTCTTCATTATTTTTTTTCCCGCTTCTGTGCTGAGCTTGGCCAGCCAAAACAAATGCACAATTTTTCTCACTTGTCGGAATTTATTATATGCGTCTTTCCACTCCATATTTGGGAAAAAATTATGTCATGCTAGATTTATCTCAATATTTTTGTTATCCATGCCTTCCTCACATGGCCCAAATGAGGGTTTTTTTTTGGCCTCTGGGCATTTGGGATTTCTACGCTGCCTGTATTTTTTTTTAAAATAATGTTGATATAGGTGCTACCATGCTATTGACAAGTGGATCAATTAATTAGGTTTGCTGTTTGGTCTTCATTAGCTAAGTTTTAACTGTGAAGTGATTGTATGCCAACGTTTTTGCAGTTTGACCGCATATACTGATGTAGTAGGACTAGAATTCCCCTGCATGAGTGCACTCACTGGCAAAGCTTTTCGTAACCAACTCTCCATGGCGCTGTCGCGTAAAATTTCTCTCCTATGTCTAAAACCCTTTTATTCACCACTGTCTGAATATATCCATAGAGACTCATTCCCCTACACTTTGCCACTTAACCTTTTCTTCTCACGAGCAATTTGTATCTCCCGCTGTAAAACAAGCTGCCCTTAATTTTTCAGCTACTGCAACCAATTTGAGGCCCATTTTTCAGCTACTGCAACCAATTTGAGGCCCTGCTTGGTGAGGGGAAATGGAATCGAACTTGAATCCTGAGGTATCAATTTCTTTTCCTTTGTGCTTGGTAAAGGTTTTAATGGGAAGGGACTTGATACTGGGGGGCATCAAACCCCACTGCCCCCACCCCAAGGAACTGAAATCCCTCCTCAAAGGAGTGTCAAAGTCCCCAACCCCAGGGATCAACATGTTCTTTTTCTTTTAAAGAAAGAAAAAAAACCCCCAAATTTTCCCTTTGCCCATCATGCTTGTTATCAATTCACAGATCTTCATCCCACTACCATCTTCAACTGATTTCTCTCTCTCCTCTTCCTCACTGCTCAGTTGGCTGCTTCCTCCTCGGTGGTGCTTCACACACAGGAAGATGATGAGGCGAGAGAGACATCGTTGTTGCTGAACTCCGCGAGCATGATTTCCACTAATTTCTAGCAGGTGGTGGGATTCCGACACCAAATAAACGAAAATCAGTGACTGTCTGGCATCTAAAGCAGACAAAGCGAATATGCAGAAATCTTGCTTTGATTCTGCCGTTTTTGCAGAATACTTGATCTTGAGGGTTTCAGTTTGTGGGTGAGTGTTGGAATGGGTTAAGCACAGGCTTTGATTACAAAGACAATTAATTACAAAAAAAAGTATTATTGAGCTGTGATTTATGAAATTTGAGTCATGTTTTAGCTTATAAATCGAGACCTTATGTAATGTTTTCCTGCAGTTGTGGTTTATGAAATTAAGCATTATTGAGTTCGTTGGAAATTTCCCCTAATGCCTATCAATTCATGATTCATGTTGAAAGCATCTAGAGTTACTTCAGAGGGACTATATTTTTCTTTGTCTCCTATAAGTTTTGCTTGTGAACAGGGTAAAAGGGTTTTTGATTTGAATTGTTAGCTTCTTGGACAATATCAAGTGCCTGGTATCTAATTGCCTTTGGAGTTCATGATCCTGGTGATTATAGGATTGGACTGAGTTAGGTAACTGTGGTGTCATAGTATGAAAATTGCATCGTGTGGGTCAGCATTGCTTGAAGCAGAGAATACATGAGTCATGAGCTTTAATTTAAAATGGTTGAACCTGTGACAATTTAATGTTTGAAAGGAAATCAGACAGGAACAAACACTTCATTGGGTGCTTAGATTCAGGTCATCTTGTACTCTCTAGTTTTGCATCACTTTTGCTGTTTGGCACTGACTCTCACTCACATATACTGCTCTCTACCTTTTCAGATATGGATACATGATTGATAATGTCATCCTCATTGTTACTGGAACCTTGCATGAGAGAGATGTTCAAGAACTATTGGAGAAATGCCACCCCTTGGGCATGTTTGACAGGTGATGACTCTCTTGCAAGTGTATCTGTTGGTTCTGCATAAACAAAGATAATCATTTTTTTTTTCTTGTGTCAGTATTGCTACTCCGGCAGTTGCTCAGAATATGAGGGAGCTGTATAGCTTGTTGATACTCCCTTGGCTCCGTACTTCTCTGAGTGTATCACATCTGAGGTACTATGGTTACCTTTTTTGTCTTACATTTCATTCAGTTAGCTGTGCTCTCCAAAAATAATTCCTTTAATTGTCTTTTTCTATTCTATTCTAGTTTGGATAAAATGATAGCTTTTTGATGCCCGGATAGCTTGTTCTATTGACACCTTCATGAAATGATGTCATTGTGATGCATGGTTAGTCTGCTATATTGACACCTCTTTTGAGTATATTGACACCTCTTTTGAGTTGGTCTTTGCATGATCTTAAACTTATTTGAGTAGAAGGTAGTGGTCACTGACTACAGCTTGCTAGTCTGATTTCATATCCTTTCCAATTGATCTACCAAAACTGAGATGTTCAACCCTTTTTTTGGGGCTGGAGGGGATATGAACAGGGGGAAGAGTTATTAAGTGTGCTTCCTCCTTTTAATTCTCTCGTTAAATTCGCTGATTGATAAATAATTTATAATTGCCACAGTTCAACAATTTGGATGAACTGTGAATCGAATCAAATACGAAGTAGAGAGATGATTAAGGAAACCTTAATTGATGTTTATTTTGATGGTTGTGTTTCTGGCAGTTACATTACTGCTTAGCTTGAGCTAGCTACTGTATGATGTGCTACAAAAAAAATTAGTTACAAGTCATTTGCTACAACCTTTGTTACTTGGATAACCATGTGATATATATCTGCATCTGACTGAGCTCAGGCAGGACCTTTAGTACCTAAGGGCTCTGCCCTGGACTCTGACAAGGGATGCTAGGACAGGCTGTTCTCTTTGACTTGTTGTAGGACGCAACAGCAATTTCCATACCGAGAAAATTCACACAAGAACATTCAAATCCACAATATTTCAATTCATTCACGTCTACTAGTCTCGATTGCATGAGGGCTTAAATAGACGAAAGACCTACATGAATTAGGAAACTAAAGATGTAATAAAATCCTAATCTTCCTAAAAGACCATCAAATCTTTTTATTTAAACTGCTCTAAGATATGCTATAAAATAACTATGAACATAATCGAAATATAAAACGTCATATAATTTAGAATATTTCCCAATATCCAATATTTGGATTTTCTTCCCTTACTCTTGTCTTGCTTCATTCTCCCCCAGTTGCGGAAAACTTGACCTTGAGTTTTGAAATGAAAAGGATCTAGCAACCAAGATGAAAGGTTGACGTAGCTTCCTTACACATATGCTGAAAATCAAGCCTTAATAGCTTCTCCAACATTAGGAACCATGTGGTCACAGGATGAAATGTGGTCACAGGATGAAGGGTATTTTTCTCAAAGAAAAGGCTCGGGAGAAAATATTCAACATGCCTTCCCACTACTTGGTGCACTTGATGTTCTTGTTGCATTTGTTTAAGTTTCTCAACTCTTGGCAAAAACTCATGAGGGATGAAAGGAAAGTAGCTTTCAGAGGTATTGAAATAACCATCAGGATGTACTGAACACACATACGATGTTGCTGTGACATCCTCATTGTTGACTTTACCTATGAATGCTTCATCTTCCTTATCTGAAAAGAAAATTTCCTCATTGGCTGCATCATTTACATGCTATTTGGGGCCAAGAACTTCTTGATTAATTAGATAGAATATCATGTGAGATGATGTCTAAAACTTGATGGTCCTTTGCTTGTGCAAGCTCTTTGTTAGCTTCTTCTTTCAAGGATGCTTTTGGAGTGCACATTCCCATACTGACTGCTACATCCACATGTGACTGAGAGGCAGCAACTTAGTGTATTAAGGCCTTTGCTAATTGCTCCTTGTCTTTGGTGGACTCCTTTTTGATGGTTTCACCTTTTATCTTCCTTAGTGTAAGCTCTCCTACCAATCTACCATAGGTTGGATGGGCCTCATCCTTAGTTTGAAAAAGCGCGAGGCGCAAAGGGTCCCAAGGCGCGAGGCGAAGGCGCGTGCCTCAAGGACGCGGGCCTTTTTTTAGCTAAAAAAAGGTTTGAAAACAATTTACAAGACTTATTTATGATAATTGAGTAAAATAGTGACATCAAAAAACAATTGTACATCAATATAAGTACCAAAAGTATCGCAAATAATCCACAAGACGGTAATTTAGCATGACAATATTATAAAGAGTAAAAACACATGCACACACAAGAACTTAGCAAAAGTTTAGAAACAAAGAAACAAGCATAGTCATGAAGACATGAAAGAAAACATGAACAACATATAACATAGTTCTTCAAGTAATCTAAAATCAACTACACGTTGTCATCATCATCATCCAACACCATATGCTCAGGATCAACATCGTCAAATCCACCAACATCGTCATCTCCTATGTCCTCTTCCTCCTCCTTTTGATACTCTGCAACATTCTCATCCTCATCCTCATCTTCATCTTCATCAACTAATTGAAATCGTCCACGAGGCCTAGAAGATGAAGCAGGAGCCTTTCCTTTATCCTTGTTAGACATAGAGCCTTGCTTAGTGGTGCTTCCTTGAGATGTTCTACGTCTAGTGTAATAATTACGCTCATCTGCCCCGGAGGCTCAGGCAACAACAGCCCATGTCAAATTATCATCCTCAAATACAAGGGTATCATCATCTGAATCACCATCCATCCTTCCAAGCAACCACTCATTACTTTCATCAATGTCCTTTAAGAGGATGGGATCCATGGAGGTACTCTCTTCACGTTTACGCTTCAAAGCACGATTTGCTTTGACAAAAACCAAGTTATTCAAGCGAGAGTGGGCTAATCAATTTCTCTTTTTGGTATGAAGTTGGTAACAAGAAAATAGGTTTCATTAGACTTCATTAATCATTATTAAATATTAATAAATGTAAATAATAAATTATCAAAAGGATTAACGTTCGATTTTTCTAACTTATGTGTTGAAACACACCCCAGTTCCTTTCACACTCGGTTGCACTACAAGTGAGGCTAAGAACACGAATGACAAACTTCTTCAAATTAGGTGCTTTAGCTCCGTAATTACTCCACCAATCAGCTAGTAGAAAATAAAATTGAAAAGTTATATTCGATTATAATATTTTAAGGAAAACAAAAGAGAAAAATATATAGGCAAACTTATATAATATTCTTACCGGGAGCTAGTGCATTCCTTTGTCTTTTAGCCATGTTCATCGCAAAGAGGCCTTGAGCATTTTTGTACAAGTTTAATTCTTGGAGAATCTTATCTTGAGTTCCCAAATCCGGAACCAACCTTGCTATGCAATCATATAAGCCCTGGACAACTTCCCTACAATTTTCGATGCTTGGGTTTGAATAATAAATTTCCGGATTTAGAAAATGCCCGGCCGCATGCAAAGGTTGGTGAAGTTGGCATTCCCATCATGTATCAATAAACTTGAATGCCATTTCATAATTCTCCTCTTTATGTCCAAAGCTTTTAGCAATGGCTTCCTTAGCTCTATTCATGGCCTCATAAATATAACCCATTGGAGGCTTCTTTTTTCCATCAACAATCAGAAGAACCTTAACAAGAGGCCTTGCCAACTTAAGAGAATAAAGAACATTCTTCCAATAGCTCTCTTGTAAAAGGTAGGATGCCATCTTCTTCCCTTCTGCTTCCTTAGACCATTTACTATTATTCCATTCTTGTGAAGTTACCATCTTCCTCAATGCATTTCTTTGCTTGTGAAAAGAAGAAAGAGTGATGAAGGAAGTGGCAAATCTTGTGATAGCCGGTCTATGCAAATTTTTTTGACTCGTGAACCGCCTCATCATGTTAAGAAGAGGAACAGAGCTATTGATGTAAGCATTGATGAACATGCTCTTCTTTAATGCAATCTTGACCTTTGGAACTTGATTTCCAATATCTTCCAAGATGAGTCATGACAATGTGCGGCACATGGAGTCCAATATAGATGTGGCCTCTTAGCCATTAGCAACTTCCCTACATAAATTTATTTTAACAAGAATGATGTAAGAAACTAAAAATGTAACCAAAAAGGCAAAAAACTAATTCAAGTCATTCAAAACTTTTAGAGAAAAATTCTTACCCGCCTTGACATAATTAGATGCATTGTTGGTCACCACTTGGACCACATTCTCCTCTCCAATTTCGTCCACCAAATCATCAAGAATTTTGAATAGGAGATTTGCATCCTTCACAACATCGGAAACATCCATCGATCTAATAAGGACCGAACCCTTAGGAGAGTTCACAAGAAAGTTAATAATGTCTTTTTGAACCGTGGAATCACGCCAACCATCGGATAATATTGAACAACCCTTTTGAGCCCATTCTTTCTTGTTCTCTACCATTGCTTTCTCGGTATCCTCCACTTCTTTTTTGAGGAGAGGAATCCTTGCCTCATACATTGAAGGTGGTTTTAAACCCGGGCCAAATTGACCAATAGACTCACACATGACTTGAAACCTATCAAGTGTAAGTAAGTTAAAAGGAATAGCACCATCATAGAAGAATCCAGCAATATCCCTACAAACTTTGTTCCTTAGATCTTTCCTACACATCTCATTTAAAGTCTTTTGCCTTCCTTGATCCTTCCCTTCCTTTCGTGCCTTCACAACATTTGCGGGATTAGGAGTAAAGAACATATCTGACCTTTTGTCTTTGATCTCTTTGAAGGCATGCTATTACAACCTTTTGACCCACCACTTGTGAATTTTCCACCCTTCAACACACTCATCATCATCATCTTCTTCATCAAAATAGCTTTGTGGCAAGCGTTTAGGCATATCGTAGGCTTCTTTACTTGCCTTTTTAAAGTCCATGTAATTTTGGATTTCTTTCTTAACATGCTTGGGAACCCTTTGACAACCCAGTGTGTTTCGATGCCCACCAACTAGATGTTGTTTTAGTCGGAAAATACCCCCAGTGGTTCTCACTTCGCAAAAATTGCAAAAGAAATTATTTCTATTTGTTGGATGGTGCTTCCCATACTTCCTTCCGGGGTCTAACGATTTAGAGGAAGCCGAACCCGAACCCGAAGTGTTACCGGTTGGGTTTGAATCCTCCATTTAACTCACCGTTTCAGCTCTCAAACTAAAATTCCATAGCAATCAAGCAAATAGTTAGTGAGACACTAATCACTAATTGCATTTTAAAAAAAGACAAAGCAGAGGAGGCCAGCTGCCACTCATCACTAATTGGTAATTGCCTCCCATATTTCTATTTGTTGGGGACTGCCACTGACCAAAAAATGGAAAATTTGGTTGTTGCAAATTTAACAAAAAAAATAATAACATTTCTAACCTAGCTGTTGCCCTGCCCAGCAAATTTAAAAAAAAAAAGTGACATTTGGTGTTGAAGAAGGCTCGAACAGAGGGAAGCCGAGACAGAACAGAGGAGGAGAAGTCAGCAACCCGAAAACAGGGGAGGAAAGCCGATGAAAATGGCTCGAACAGAGACAGACATGGCCGAAAGAGAGGATGAGAGCTTAAGGGAGAGAGAAAAACGAAAAAAAAAGGAAAAGAAGGCGACACAGCCATGGTCGGCTGGTCGACTGTAGCAGAGAAGCACGAAGAAGAGAAGAAGAAGAACAGGACGAAGAAGAGAAGAAGAGAAAGCATACACATACTTGGTCGATTGAGATGAAGGCTTCGACTGAGATGATTTGAGGCCTCTAGGGTTTCGAATGGTGGAGCAGAGTCGAGGTGAGACCTGAAGAAGGCAGCCAAAGCAACGTTTAATTATTTTCTTCCAATTCTTTTTTTTTTCCGAAGGAAGCCTTAAGTTCTTCTGGGCGTGCGCCTGGCTCGTCTTGCGCCTCGGCGCGAGGCACCATGAGGCGCAAGCCTCACGTGGCTTCGGGAATGGGCGTCGCTTGGATGTGGGTGAGGCGCCAGCCTGTGCGCCTCTTGCCTAGGCGCGCCTCACCTGTGCCTTTTCAAACTAAGGTCTCATCTAACTTATAACTTAGTGTATCCCTAGAAAGTGTTGAAGGTGGAACCCTGTAATCTTCAATGCGAAGCTGCCACGGAATCAAAGGGGCTCAAGGAGGTTCAAAATCCAACATATAAGAGGAATGTAGGGCTTGCAACCGTGTATGACCTCACTGGCAAAGTAAAGATCTAACTCACAACAATTCATAAATCTAACGACCTTGAAGTTTGCAAAAAGCATGGACAACATCTCCATGTGAGTAGAAATTCACGGGCAAAATCACCCATTGTCTGAATCTGACAATCTTTTCTAAATCCCTGTAAGGAGAGAAAACACGGTATAAAACATTAGTTGTAATAGGGAGTTCTTTATTGCAAATAACTAGTTCTCAATGATGTTTATCACACCAACCCGTGGTTGTTGTAGACAACAATCTTCAATCAAAAAATGGAGAAACAACCAAACAACAAGCACTTATCTCTTAGTGATTCATGAGTAATAGCCTAGGTTCCGCACCTTCAGAGTAGCAGCAAAACTGAATTGAGAGTTGATGGAGATAACGACATAGTAGCGGTGTAGCAGCTCCGGGACAGCATGAAGGGGATGCCAGCAACAGCAAGCTAGGGCGCCTTGCTAGCATCAGCAACAGATAGCAATCAGCAATGAACAACAGCAAAACGCCATGCTCCCTGGGAGCAAGCTTGTGAGGCCGTTGTCCGGGTAGAGGAGGAGCCGGCAGTGGTGGAACTGAACGGCCAAGAGGTTTTCAGCCTTCTCTGCCACTGACCGAAAGCACAAAAGCCCTCAGTTTGCAAGCAAAGGGCGGTTCGCTACTTAGGGTTTTGCGATTTGGCAGTAACCAATTTAAGCAAGAATTGATGCAATTCACTTCAATTGATTTGGGGCTTTTGGACGAAATTCAATTGATAGAAGACGGATGAAGTCAATTTGGGTGATTTTAATGAATTAAGGGTGAATTTGGGGTCTAGGGTTTCGAGTATTGGGAAAGTCGAAAGTTAGGGTTTCGAATTTGGGAACTTGGGGTTCTGGTTAGCAGCAAGCGGCGGTAGTGGTGCGGTGGTGGTCAACCAGAGTTGGCGGCTGAGGGGTGGTGGCCGGTGGTGGTGGGCGGCTGGTCCTGGTGGTGTAATCGAAAGTATTGTGTTTCGCGTCTAGGGTTTCGACTTTGATAATTAAGGTTCTGGTGGGCGTCTTCGGCGGGTGGTTGTGTGGTGGTGGTCGACCGGGGGGCTGAATGCTGATCGGCGCCGGTGGTTGGCCGATCCTGGGTGGCAAGGCTGAAGATAGGCAGCTGCGGTTAGGGTTTTGGGTTAGGGTGGTTTTTCCTTTCTTTTTTTTGAACGTCGGTGGAAAAAATGTGAAAAGGAAAACCCAAAGGGAAGCGGTGAAGATCGCAGGCTCTAATACCAAATTGATGTAAGACGCTCTAAAAACCATTCCCACATCGAAAAAATTTACACAAGAACTTTCAAATATTTAATATTTCAATTCATTCAAGTCTAGTACTCTTGATTGCACGAGGGCTTAAATAGACAAAAGACCTACATGAATTAAGAAACTAAAAAAATATAATAAATCCTAATCTTCCTAAAAGACTATCAAATCTTTTTATTTAAACTGCTCTAAGATATGCTATAAAATAACTATGAACTTACTATAATTTAGAATATTTCCTAATATCTAATATTTGGATTTTCTTCCCTTACTCTTGTCTTGCATCATTAAATTGATGTAAGACGCTCTAAGTGCCATTCCCACACTGCGAAAATTCACACAAAACGTTCAAATACTCAATATTTCAATTCATTTAAGTCTACTAATCTCGGTTGCATGAGGGCTTAAATAGACAAAAGACCTACATGAATTAGGAAACTAAAAGTTATAATAAAATCTTAATCTTCCTAGAAGACTATAAAATCTTTTTATTTAAACTGTTCCAAGATTTGCTATAAAATAACTATGAAGATAATCAAAATATAAAACGTTTTATAGTTTAGAATATTTCCTTATATCGAATATTTTGATTTTCTTCCCTTACTCGTCTTGCATCACTTGTATTCCCCTTAATTACTTCGACTACCCCTTCACTGATGCCTTCTATGTATTACGATATGAACAATTATAGTTGGGTAGACACAACCCTACTTTTGCTAGGCAGTAATTTTGAGAAAAGAGCTTTCATTTCTACTTCTTCTTTGCAACAATCTGTGCTTCTCTTTCGTCATCTATCTTCTTCGTTCTTCCGAGGTGTGCCTTCTTTGCCAAGCCTTCCTTCAAATTGTTGAGTCCAATCCAGCTATTATCTTCATACCCACGTGTTTTGCTGACACGGTTGCTCAGAATGGGGAGTTTGTTATTCCTTAGCTTCTGTCAGTAGGCCTTTGTCGTGCCTAACGAAGTGTCTCATGTATTCAGTTATTTATACAGTAATATTAATATTCCACTTCTTTCATTTCACTTGTGTAATTGTGTTCCATGTTCCGGAATTTGTTGATAAAATTGTTCATCATAGCTTGAAAGCATGATGGTGTTTGCCATTTTCCTCTCGTTTTTTCGCATGGGTGACACCCACTTGGTGACCTAACAATTTTATTTCTCTTTACGAAAACTTACGCTTGTGTTTCATTGGGTAGGACTTGGATGATATGAACATTGAGATAATGAGGAACACCCTCTACAAGGCATACCTCGAGGATTTCTATGGCTTCTGTCAGGTGATTATCTAAACTTCTTCCCTGCTTTCTCCCCTTTCTGTCTTTACTCTCATTGCTTCCCTCCCATCAATCATCATGTCGCTCATGTATTCTTGCATGCTTGTTGCATGTTTTAAATAAAATTCAGAAACTTGGTGGGGCTACTGCAGAAATTATGTCTGATCTCCTTTCATTTGAGGCAGATAGAAGAGCTGTCAACATTCCAATTAACAGGTACAACTTACACCTGTTTCTGTTAAAAATGAAAGTACTCTAACATCTAAAACACTAAATATTTTGTGAACTCTTGTGTCATAGTTATTTGAACCTAAGGTCTTGAATTGTGCAGTATTGGAACTGAGCTTACACGGGAAGATCGCAAGAAGCTGTACTCAAATTTTGGTCTTCTGTAAGTGTATTCCAGATTTATGATTTGTCCCATTGTTGTAATATATCTTTCTGAGATAGATCATAGATGTGTTTGTGCACTCCAGGTATCCTTTTGGGCATGAAGAGCTTGCTATTTGTGAAGACGTAGATCAGGTATGGTTTTGATTTCGTTTCAGCTTAGTTTTTGAAATAGATTTGTGATTTGGATGGAATTTTGTTAGCAGTTCCCCTTTCCTTACTTGCTGCATTGGATTCTCTGCAATCTTTGCTCTTGGAGCTTCTAAAGGAAGTCCATGTCTAGGAATCTATTAATTAAGGTATATTGCAAGGGAAAAAGAATGCCAGCAGACAGCCTTGTTTTCTGTCTTAGCCCCCCCCCCCCCCAAAAAAAAAAGGGGTTAATCTTCCTTGCGGGTCATTAAGATTCACGAGGCCCTTTAACTACTTCAGATTCTCGTGTAACGGATTACTGTTACTGTAACAAATCAATCCTGAAACATGGGCGACTTTTGAAGGGAGAGATACAAGAAGCTGCAACGGGTCCTAGGTACTTAGTGGTGAAGAGCATTGGGGGGGGGGGGTGTCTTGGAGCAAGTAAAGTGAGCACTAGCAACCAAGTCCTATGACACATACATGTCTTCACCCCCCCCCCCCCCAAAAAAACAAAAAAAAGAAAAGAAATAGAGAGTTTCATGGAGTGCAATTAGGAGTTAGAAGTATGGTATGCTGTATATGCCCTTTGTATTTTCATAACGATTTTCTAAATCCAAAAATGATGCTGAATTTCTCTTTGTTTTTCCAGTTTGGCTCATGTTCATCCTTTTTGCCCGGCATTTTCCTGTTCCCACTTACATTTAGTTTGATGAATCAATATAAGAAAAGGCCACCTGAAGTTTAGACATTCATCTTTATAGTGGCTTAGGGCATAGGTGATTGCCGCAATCTGGAGTTCTTTGTCCCTTTTCCTGTTACTGTGAAAGGTCCTTGCCCTTCCATGAATGCATGCTCTCAGAGTTATCCAATACTTCACAACCACCTGGCAAGATGAGCTACATGTAGTTCTTAGCCCCCTCTTTGCAGTTCCATAGTGATAGTAGGGTTATACTGTGTAGATTTGGCTCTCTACAAGCTGCCTAGTGCCTAGGTTTAGGCACTGATTTGGGGGAAAAAAGGATCACTTCAACCTAGGAGTTCGAACACCTACTCATGTTGGCAGTTAATGGAAAGGGTTGAATATGGCTATTGCCTTCCTGTTTTTTCAATGAGATGATTAAATTTAGTGGCCTCCTCACTTGAGAAAACCTTTTTATGTCTAGTTCGTGCTATATGATCGGTATGTGATGTTCTTGCAATTTTTGACTCTTGACTAGTGGTGCTTACACCAGGTGATCCTATTTTGAATGAGACTGAGAGCATACTGTGGGTTAACTTAGATTTTTATTTAGATGTTACTTCTTACAGGTATGCACATCCAACAAGCTTAGATTCATCTTCGTGCAACTGCTGAAAGTCATTTGTGTGCCTGATTCTCTCTACTGCTCTTCGTAGGTCCGTGGTGTAATGGAGAAGTATCCTCCTTACCAGTCAATATTCTCCAAGTTGTCTTATGGAGAAACTCAAATGCTGGACAAAGCATTTTACGAAGAGGAGGTCAAGCGACTCTGCTTAGCCTTAGAGCAACAGGTCCGTCCTTGGCAGAGAATTTGCTTAATTTGGTCACTGTCTAAATGCTGCATTGAGCGCCTCCAGGAGCATTTTCACTGTTATCATACATTTGATTACTATTCATATTTTTCCTTTTAAACCCCCCCCCCCAAAAAAAAGAAAGAAAAGGAGAGATCCCACTGGAGCCCTGCTTGCTGATTGGAGAACACCTGCATCTGTTTGAATTGCAGTTCCATTATGCTGTTTTCTTTGCTTACATGAGGCTGAGGGAGCAGGAAATAAGGAATCTGATGTGGATAGCAGAATGTGTCGCACAAAACCAGAAGTTCAGGGTGCATGACAGTGTGGTCTTCATATTCTAGTTTCATTGCAACTGGAGGGGATGAGGGACAGAAAAGAGATTACTTGTAACAATAGACTTGTGTTGTACTGTTATTTCTGCTTTGTACATCATCTCATAACTTTTGTACCTATTATAGCACCAAACAGTTATGCTTTGCTGGTCAAGGTGGACCGAGGCTTGTGTATTTATGATTTTCTTTTTATTTTTAGTTCTGTTGTCTTTTTCTTCCCGTGGATATTGAATCTAACTTTGGCTTCGGGTAAGGTAAAAGGCTGCAATGGCTTGCTAGTGTAAGGTCTTGTATCCAAGAATGTCGATTGTTTTAAACTCAAGTACCTATGGTGGTTTCCAAATGGACTTCCTATTAACAAAATCTGTTTTCATTTGGCCATTTTTTGTCAATTAATTTAGAGGTTTATATGGAAAAGTCCACTAAGTGACTTGTGACGTGATGTGGTTTATCTGGACATGTTGAAAATATTAATGTCAAGGTATACTTGCTAGTTAAAACTTATCATGGTGTATGTTGAAAATGATCGTTTATTGGCCGTAACTGAGCGCTTCCCATGCGTGGCTTTCTGTTGTGGAACCGTTCATTGCGCATACACTAGGCCTCAAATCTTTTTGTACATGACATCGATATGCAGTAGAGAGTGGACAGCAAATAGCAATTTCACTATCATACGTAAACATAAACAAACTCATATTCTAGAAATATAGCAAATCATTAGATACAACC
The DNA here is from genome assembly GCA_017589665.1 of Selenicereus undatus. Lineage (NCBI taxonomy): Eukaryota > Viridiplantae > Streptophyta > Magnoliopsida > Caryophyllales > Cactaceae > Selenicereus > Selenicereus undatus. The sequence continues at coordinate 81,300,795 of JACYFF010031956.1, forward strand.
GGGACCATATTTATTTAGTTTTGTGTTGCGTTTTTTCGGCCGCGCATGTTTTCGAGCCTAGCTTCTTTCTTCTCTCCTTTGCCTCTCACGTTTTTTTTAAAAAAACAACTTACTCATTGTTTGCACAGCTTCTTCCTCCTCTTATCTGCTGTCTTTTCGTTCTGTGATCTGCTGTTTTCGATCTCTTTTGTTTCTTCTTTGGTATTGATTCAATGTCGGGTATTGATCTCATTGAAAATAAAGTTCAGCTCACTAAGAATACGTTTAATCACTGAAAATAAATTTCTATTCAGCTCACTATAAAGAAATTCATGCTCACTAAATATAAGTTCACATAACAAGAAAAAAAGACAGCTCACTATCAACATTTCTGCGCTCACTAAGGATAGCTTTCAGCGCACTACAAAAATATTGTCTCTAGTACAAATAACTTGTTTTGCTGTTATATTTGACTAAAACAGATGTGTTTTCTAACAATTAAACTCTTTTCTTTGTTGTTTAAGTATTTAAATGTATATCATATATTCAAAAAACATAACTTCATGGTTTCTAATATCAACCTTACGCTTACTAAAACAAAAAGTTCAACTCACTAAAATATGGCTGCCTCACTAAGATTAAGTTTTTGCTCGCTAATTACGCAGTTAAGCTCACTGTAAAAATTATATTTGCTTTTGCTGATGATTCTTCAATTTTGCTATCCACATTAAATCAGTCTGTTATTGAGGTCATTGTTGTTGTTGAACGTGTTACAAGTTTGCGTAATTTTGTTGGTGTTTTTAAAGGGAAAGGTGTAGCTCCTAAGTGCAATTGTGTTATGCCTGATAATGGTAATAATGTGGCTGCTGTGTCTAATCCTGTTGTTCCTGATGACGAGAAATGTCTGGCTATTAATGTTGAATGTGTTATTGAAGCGAAGAACACATGAGTCAGAAATGATTGGTAAAAGGGTCAGTTCTCTAGATGAAGCGTTTGAGGTATATAATGAGTATACTTTTTGTAAGGGTTTTTCTATAAGATGTTAAAAGTTGAGGGAGGGTTCACAAGAAGTGCATTTAAGGGAGTTTTGCTGCAACAAGCAAGGTTTTAAAAGGTGTCCTAGAAAAAAAGAGGTAAGATATTCGCTAAGCGGAGCCATAGGTGCAATTGTAAGGCTAGGACCATTTTTTGCATTGAAGCTATGGTGAATGGGTTTATTAGAACCATAACATTAATTGCTTTTGGAAGATGAGGTTCATAAGTGGTCGTCTCATAAAAAAAGTGAAGAAAGCTCATGTTGATTTTTTCCAAAAGGTGAGAAGAAATGGTATGAAAATTTCGCACGCTTATCAGTTTCTAAGAAATGAGGTTGGAGGGTCGTCATTGCTCGGATTTAGCGAAGGGGATGCCTATGAAAATGTTATGAATGAAGTCCAAAAGACCTTAAACGGGTTGATGTCAATCATTTGATGTGCGTTTTAGAAAAACAGGTGTGTCAATGAGCAAGATTTTTTCTATAATTTTAAATAGGATGAGGATAATTGTTTGGTGAGCTTCTTTTGGAGAGATTTGCAAGTAAGATTTGCCTATTTGTTGTTTGGTGATCTACTTGTATTTGACATTGCATATAGAACCAACCATTAGGAGATGATATGCATCCTTTTGTTTGCATGAATAACCATGCAAAGAATGTTGTGGTTGGATGCGGTTGCTTGATAAATGAGAAGGTTAAAAGGCTTTTTTTTTTGGGTTGTTCAAGATATTTTTGGCAGCTATACATAATCTGTAGCCGAAAATCATGATGACGGATTAAGCATTTTCTATGACAAATGCCATTGAAAAGGTCTTCCTTTTGGCAATGCATAGGTTGTGCACTTGGCACATCTTGAAGAATTAAAAAAAGAATATTGGCCACCTTAGGATTTTGGATGGATTTGTTGATAAGTTTGACCATATTTTGATGAGATGTGACACAGAAGTAGAGTTTGGTTTTGTTAGAGTACGTGAGTTATGCCGCTTTTAAATTTTGCCCCCATTATATTATTGTTTTATTCTCTGCTCACTAAGGTTACATGTTTCCGCTGTCTGATTTATTATTTTGTGCTCACTATTTTTTACTATTTCAGACTGGTTGGGGAGTATACATGTGTTGGTTAGACTGTATTGGTTGAAAAAAAAGTGGTGTCTAGCTTTTTGCGAGGATTTTTTTTCTAGTGGCATCTTATCATCGCAGTCTCACAAATACATGAATCTACAAATGCTTCTTTGTCAAAGTGAGTTAATGCTACTTGTGGTTTGTTTGATTTTTGCAATATATTTTGTGATGTCGTGACTGAGTTGAGGATTAAGGAGAATGATGAGAATGTGAAGAATAAGGATGGTTTTCCTGAGATGTATTTGCCACATGCTAGCCTTTTGCTGCATACCGTCAAAATCTATACGAATAATCCTTACAAAGCCTTTGAGAATAAATACATTGAGGGTGAAGAGTGTTGTCAAGATATGCTCAGCTCAACTGAGACTCCTTATGGCATAGAGAATATTTATGTTTCTATGAGAATCGGCTTTCAAAAAAGTTTGGGTTTGTGGTTAAGTTCAGTCTTTTAGGTCAAAATATTATTTGTGATTGCAAGAAGTACACTGAGAGTGGTATTCTTTGCTGCCAGTGTTTGCATATTTTCAATGTTTATTGCGTGCCTAAAGTCCCTAATCATTATATTTTGAAACGATGGACTATGCTAGCTAGACCCTTCGGGTTGTAGAAGAAGTTTCAGGTAGTAATGTTATTGGTGTCTTTGGTTTCATATGGAGAGTTCAGATGCATAGACAATTCGAGTCACTTCTTGCAAGTGAAGCTAATCTCCAAGCAATAAAGCTATGTGAAGAAGCTTTTTGGCAAGTTAAAGGTTGATGTTGGTGTTGTCGTCAGTTCAGTTTATGTTTCTAAGGTAGAAAATGATCAAGGAAGTGCAAACGTTGGTAATCGAATCATTTGTAAATTGTAAGGGTTCTAGAAAGAAACGTATAAAGAATATAAGGAGGAAGAGTATGCCAGAGAAGATGTATAACATTGTATGATTAGGGAAGACAATGTTTCGTTCAAGGAACGGAGAAGATACATCACAACTTCAGGTTAAATTTTTTCCACAACCTCAGTGAATAAGTTATATATTTCATAATAATATCTTTTATACGTCATTGAAATTGTGTTCCTGCTCACTAAAAATGCTCATATGCTCAATAAGTTTGTGTATCTGCTAACTAAAAATGTGCATGAGCTCAACATTTTTTTTATTTTTTTTTGGCTCAAAATGTTAGTCATCCTACATGCTCACTAAATTTGTACCTTGGCTCATTAAAAATATTGATGTGCTCACTAAAAATATATTTCTTCTGTGATGTTTTAGGTCCTTCATGCATATGCATCTAACCCAGCAGTAGATTTCAACGCAATGTATTTATTGTTTAACTTGATTTTTGATTAAAGGTTGAGGCAACCAGGTGGGGGTAGCATGCTTACTAATATGTTGAATCCTCTTTGTGGAGCTTCTACAAGATATATATATATAT
>JACYFF010031956.1:81328281-81352214 GCA_017589665.1 Selenicereus undatus
GTATATATATATATATATATATATATATATATATATATATATATATATATGCATATATTTTTGTATATAACAATAATACATATGTTTTGTATAAACCAAAGGGATTTTACAAAAATTTTATCTTACCATAATTTATGATTCATGCTGTGGTTGCAACTCTTTGAGCCTTGACTTCCCTCTTCCGGTGGATTACTTTATGCAAATAAGAGTTGTATGGTGAATGTTAGTTAGCTCAGGTTGTAGATTTTTTTTAAAGTTGTTTCCAAGGACCTGGATTCAAATTCCATTGCGTTGGCTTTTACAACTTATTCTCCAAAAGAAAGGATACATTAAAAAAAACTATATAGTAGGTAATAAAAAAAGGCTGCATAGGTAATTAAAGAACCCAAAACTAATGGCAAAGTCTGAGGTTGATGAAACTATTTGTAAATCTACCTACTTGGGAAAAAGGAGATGACTGGTGAAACAAAACTCAAAATAAATTATTTAAAAATATTGAAATTAGCATATGGCCTAAATTCAAAAAAGGGTATACCCCCCGCCCCCCAATCAAAAAATAATGTCAACATGCCTCAACATGTAGACCTTGTTAGTAGATAGAGATATATAAACATATATTGATGATGAAAGATGTCCAATTGTTGAGGAGTCAAGATTGGAGAGCATAACACAAAATTGGCTGACCACACTATGTTGGTGAGAGTGCGACGATGGTCATATTGAGGAGAGTCCTTCCCTTGTATTCATCAAATAGGACAAAAATGGAGGGAAAACAAGAGTTTTGCAAAAATATGAACAAAATCAAACCCAAAATAAATCAAATATATTAGAAAATTGAAGGGGAAAAATTGTTTACGATAGTGTCAACAAACCTAATATCAATTCCAAGACAGTAAAGTTGAATATATCAATAATGACGAGAAAAAAAATAATATGTTAAAAGTATTAAGAAAATTAAATCATATATCTGTGACAAATTGCAGATTGCAGTATATGAGTTCAGAAGACCTTAGCAATGTACTAATCCTTACAACACATCGTGTAAATTGAACCATGACATAGTCAGGCAATCATCTTTCACCAAAATGTGCTAAAATAAAAAATGAAACATTTTAAAAAAAACCCTCATATCCTATTCTTGTCATTTTCTACCTAATGAAAGTGGACCTGCAATAGATACATTCATTCAACTCATTGTCAAAACACAAATTGCAAAACCAATTGTAGTACTTGTAAAATAATCTTCCATATTAGCTTCATATGTTGTAATGATTTCCATTGCATGAATTGTGGCATAATACAAACTGCAACTTATTCATAATCATTGTGATACCAATTATCTTGTTTGATGCCTTCCCTCTAGAGCTCTCATGCTGCTTCAACATCCATATACAATCTCAATAAATGGTGTGAGGTGAATGACTAGAGGCTCCAACTGCTTCTAATTGATATATAGCCACAAATATTGCTTGAAATTGTGGATAAGTTGAACCCATTCAATCAACAAACCAAAAATGACTGTGACCCTACACACATAGGTCGGATGTTATAGCATTCAAACTTAAATCCATGATTCAATATGTGATAAAATTTTTTCATGTCGATACTGATACCAAAAATATATGCTATTTAGTGGATAAGGAGACCATGCAATCCTACATATTGAAAGTTGAATAAGGAAGCTAAAAAGAGAAGTTGGATTAAGGGTTTAATCTAAATAAATGACAAAATAAAGCTCCTTTAAAGTCGAGTAATAGATAAGAGGGACAATCACCCACAAGTTTCTGCTTAGCACCATCTGCCCTCATTAATACCACTCCTCTACCCTATCCAGTGGCAGAGCTATGGTGGGGTCACGTGGGGTCAACCGACCCCGCTTTAAAAAAAAAATCTGCTAGTTAAGTTAAAAAAAAAAAAGAAATAACATATATATACAATTTGTGATGGACCAATTGCATGAAAACAAGAGTGTTTTGTGGTAGAGAGGGTGCGGAACTTGGACAGAGGCATCCTCATATGTTTAGGTTTGAATCTTGCTGCTCTCTATTCTTTTTTTTTTTTTGCCTTAGTTTTGTACTAATTGTTCTGCCACTCTTCTCTGCCCTTCCTCAGTTCCACTTATTCGATTCGCAGCAAGCCAGCAATAGAGTAAGTGAAGTGAGCAACCAGTCCAGCCGGCAGCCACCATGCGTCGCCCAGCCGCCCATACCACGTAGCCGTCCACCACCCTGATGGCCTGACCGCCGGTACCGGAGGCGACGAGGCGTGCGCAGGTAGCAACTGAGCAAGCAACCAGTCCAGGCGGCACTGCGGCAAGCTGTCCAGCAACCACGCGGTCCACCGTCCACACCCCCCCGCCCCGAGTCCAGCCAGTCCAGGCAGCGTCAACCCCCCATTGGCACCCTCCCAAGTAGCCACCCACCCACCACTGATTTGATTTTGAACTTTGAAGGTACAAACCTAAAATAAAACTCTAGATAGTTTTTAAATTTTCGTTTTATTTGTCAAATTTTTGATTGTTTACTCTGTAATTGGCTATAAATCATTTGTCAATTGTAATTGTCGTTGTTCTGTGTTGGTGGAGAGTCTTATCAAATTCAAGTTCAGTTTATCCTTTGTTGCCTGTTCTGCGTTTGCTGTCTTCAGTCAATGCAAGTGTAGCTTGGATTGCTTGAATAGCCACTTACACTCTTCAACTAGTCAAGAGAATGCACCAGCCACTACACACAAGTACACAGGACTTTTAAAATTTCTCATCATTCTTTTCTTTACTGTGCCATAAGCTAGAGATATACCACAACCATTCCAGTTTTTGCAAACATACAGACTGTTTCCTATGTCTATCTTAACTCATATTTCATCACTTTCATTCATGAAGGATCCCAAATACAGCTAGTCAACGTGACCCTATCCCGACCCCGCTTGAATTAATTTATGGATTCGCTACTGACCCTATCCATCTATTTACCCAAATATGTTGCACATCATGAGCACCCCCTCCCTCCCAAATGTATTATTTGTCCTTACCTTCCCTTGCTGCAATTCTCTGCCTTAACCAACACCACTCTCACAACCTCCATAGTTCATCTATCACCTCTACCCTTTACTAAGAGTGAGGTTCGCTTTTCCTCCACTATCTATTGTCTACACCTTACCCTATTTCTAGGATATTCCATTAATCTACAACTTTTATTACTCTCACTGTTTAGCACCTCCATACCCCATCTACCTTCAAAAAACCATCAGCAAAACTCAAATCCTTTTTCCTATCATTCACTATATTTCCCACATTGCCTCCCCTTACCCCCCCTCTAAAACAAATTTAAAACAAAAGAAAAGAGAAATATCCAATCCAATTACAAAAGCAAGCATAAAAATATGAATGGATGAAATGCAGGGAATAAGTTATCGTTGCATTGATGATTGGCTACTTCGTTGAATTGACTACTTACCATACAAAATAAAGTAAAACCTAATTAGAACCCAATTGTAACAAACACATGAAAAAGATGCTAATCTTAAAAAAAACTTTTGCAAAAAGTTAATTGATAGCCGAAGTTTTGGCCAAGTTATTGGAAAGTTTATGGGAATATGTTCATAATGTCAAAAACTAAATATGAGTTGATCTCATATGCTAGTTTTTTCACAATGATACCAAAATCCAAAAAAAAAAAATCCGAACAATGGAAAAGGTCAAAAACTATCGTAATATAACTTTTGGAAGAAATCGTATCAAAAGAAATGAAATAAAATCCATAATTTTTTTTTGGAACAGTTCTTTTAGTTCTCATCATGAATACAATCAGTTTCTCTATTTTAGTTCCCATCATAAAACGAATCAACTGCCTCTACAGCACATTCACAACATTCATATTGCCTTGTCTCTTAATCACCCATCCCCTCCCTTCTCAATACCCGAAGAAAAAAAAATCTCTATTTGTCTATTTTAGTTCCCATCATAAATGCACTCAATTGAGCTTTTCATTGTATAGTATAGGCCATAGTTCGACCTCTCACCATAAGCTTGATCATGATAAAGACGGAGAAGAGGGCAAGGGATGGCAGATTGGTAAATTTCGCACAAAGGAGGGGCATAATTAGGGATGCAATAGGGTGGGGTACAAGAATCAGAACAACTAGTTTCAAATTCATAAGTATCCCGAGCCAACCAATCAAGAAAATCTCATGCTTCTTCGACATTTCTAACATAAAAATCCCAATGCTCAAAAAGAGCACGGGTCTCACAATTCACACCCTCATCAATAACATGCAATATTTCCCATTTCTCATATAAACATTCACAAGAAGCACATTGAGCAAGATAAGCATGTAAACGATCCCAATAACGGTAAAATAATTCTTGCTCACATTGGGGGAAATGGAAAATTGCCATTGGAAATTTTTTTTTCAATTTTTTTTTATTTTTTATTTTTTTGAATTTTCTAAAGGCTTAGCCTCGAATGCTTAAGTAAACCCCAATATTGAAAAACGCCAATTCCCCGGCAACGGCGCCAAAAACTTGTTAGGGAAAAAAAACAACAGTTTTAATATTTATAAACCCCAAGTGCAAGGTGTATCGTTGAGTACTTGGGGTGTCGTCTGCAGGGAATTGTGTTTCCAACTATCAGAGTTCACTAGAGCATATCAATCTAGGCGAGATCAAAGGTGAAGGAGAGAAAACTAAACTACGCTACAAACATAGAACAAGCGACTTGGAGCTGTGATTTTACCAATGAATGAACCAACTAACCAAGACGAGTCATAACCTACCCAAACCACACTATGAACAAGAGATGGTCGGTTGCACCATCAAAGACCACCCAAACCCTCTCTCAAGGGTCATGAGCTAGTCTAATTCGCGTAACCACCTACTTTTGTGGGGTTAGTCGAATTAGACCACAAAACTAGCAACCCTAGACCTAACTCGATTCTTATACTATTTTCATGTCCCAAACTCGGTTATTCCCTCTCCCACACTAGCTAATTGACCTCACATCTCAGCATAAGTCAATTGCCCAAAAATATGGATGAAAGCTCTCTCAAACATTTCATCGAACATTTGGTGGGCATGAGGAAAAACTCTAGGTTCTAAGCATAGATTGGGTATGGTTAGGCCTAGTACAAGATCAATTAGCCATCAAGAGGCTAATTACAACCCGAGTCCACACAATCTGCCAACTAAACATCACAAACACATCAAAACCTAAACTAACAACTAAGAACATAAACTTGAAGAACAAAACAAAGAGAATGAAATAAAACAATTCTAAGCAACTAAATAACATGAATCAACAATGAAAACTAATCATAAAAGCTTAAACAAATCAAACACAAGAATTAAACCAACAAAACATAAACAAGAACAACTATGAAATAAATAGAGAAAGGAGAAGAAAACTCAGTCTTGAATTGATGAAGGAACTTGAAATCCAAAAGTTGAATCCAACATTACAATCTTCAATCCTAAACTAATCCTCCTATTGAGGTTTTATTTGCTAAAACCTAAACTAATCTAGTCTAAAATCGCCAGAGAGAAGATCTAAGCGAACCCCGAGTGACCCCCCACGAAAACGCATGAAGGAGGGTTAAATAGAAAAACCCAAGCGAACGGCGAACAAGGGGGAGGCACGACCGTGCCTATGTGGCACGGTGTGGGCGTGCCACATTGCTGGCCGGCTGGCTCCCGTTTTTCTGTCTTTTTGCCTGTTTTAACCCTTTTTCGCCCGTTTTCGCGGTAATTGCTTGGTTCAACTTATTACCTGCAAGAATAGACAAAACAAGTAAAAATCTCAAAGAATACTGAATAAAATAAGAAAAACTCTAAAGATTACGTTATTATATGAGCTCAGATTAGGCGAAAAAGGCATGTAGAATGCGACAAATTATCGCTTAACAGATACCGGTCGGGGAAAACTAGTGGCGAGAAGGGCCAAGTTAGAGGTGAGTTTTCTGGTGACTGAGGTGAGGGAGGAGGAAATCGACGACTGCATTTGACGCCACTGTGGAGAGCTTCAAGCCGAAAACCATGGTGGAGGTTCGTTGTCTCGCCAGAATAAAGTTGCCGAAAGCCTTGGATGTTGCAGGAACCACAGTTGAGCAATACCTTCGTTGTCGCCGGAAAACTCATTGCCAGAAAATTACTTGTCACCGGAAACGTGTAAGTGGAGAACAACCGAACAATACAATATAGAAATTAATTTTATCAATATTTAGATATATTTTGTGATTTTTACAATAAATTTTTTAGTATTCAAAAACAAAAATAAAGTCAACGGTTAAGATCAATTTATTCCAAATGTATGCTCTAGATTTAAAAAATTGTGGTGGTTATCATATAGTGACATCCACTATAACTCTACTCTTTGTTTTAATGTAGACAGTCAATCTTCTTCACCAAATTATATTTCTCTCCCCACATTTTCTTTCGTTTCTCGGTTTACCATGTTTAGCAAGTTGGCGTATAAAAATAATTGTAATTAATTTTTATGTTTGCACATTTCAATGACTAAAAAATGGTTTCAACAATCAATTTCTCCATCAAAATGATTTGCGGCATCAATCAAGAATTGTGCTGCAGATTTTACTTCCACCAACAATCACCATGTAACATACACTATATGAAATGGCACACTTAATATCATGATTAGATGCACATTCGAGATGATTGTACCAAAGTGGAGCTAGGGGCGGAGCTAGGATTCAAAGTAAGGGAGGTCAAGATTAATAATACACATAACATAAACTTTAATATATAGTTTTAAAAATAAAGTGCGCAACTAATCCATTCAAGAAAGTTATCATTGATGAGATCTCATGTTTTGAAAGTAAATCATTAAATCTACCAATTATTAACAAACATAAATTTGACTAAAATCAATAAATCAAATACAAATAAACAAGCAATAACCAACAAATTACCCAAACCCTAATTCCTCAAGAAGGGAAAAACCCTAATGTCTTAATTGATGAATAAATCTCTAAATCAACCACTTATTTAACAAAAATTCAATAAAAATTAGTAAATTAAATATAAACAAGCAAGCATTAACAAACCAAATTAGCCCAACTTTAAATCTTCAACCTAGAAGATAATTAGGTAAAAATCCTCATTTTTCAATTCATGAATCATGAGTAATTAGTCAATCAATTATTTAACATGAATCTAACTAAAACCAACAAAATAAACATAATTATTTACAAAATAACAAAACTAAAAACAAAAATTGGGAATTTTTTGGAGTTAACTCAAATTGGGAATTAGGAGGAGAAGTGGAGGAGGCTGGACTTTTGCCGGGCTGCGGTTATGTCTGTTGGAGCAAGCCAGGGCTGCGGCGATCGTACCGTGGGCGGCCACTAGTGGCGGCAGCTGGCGAGCAACTAGGTAGAGAGAGAGGGCAGTGCATGATCTAGTTCAGTGAGTGAGGGTAGAGAGAGGGAGATAGTGTGTGGGCTGCAAATTGAGAAATAAAAATAGAGGAAACTTAAAGGGTACTCGCAAAAATTCAAAAACAAAAACACAAAAGGTAGCATAAGGAATGGAACCTATGAACCCCCACACGGCGCAACAAATGTTCAACTACTCTGTTGTGCACACCTTTGTGAAATATCTAGGAACTCGCTAATATATACCTATTTTTTTTTTTTACCAGAATATCCCACATTTAATTTTTTTCCAAAAAACTGGGGGTCAATTGACACCCCTTATCCCTTAGTAGCTCCGCCCTTGAGTGGAGCTGCTTTAACTTTGACTGTTCAGTTAGTTGATGTCCCAATTGAAATTGACACAGGCACTTCTATTTTGGGTGAGAGAATGCATGAGGCATAAGCAAAAAACTAGAAAAGTCACGAAAAAAGGGAAAAGACCAGTCCAAAGGACACTGACACCATCTGAGGAGTGTAATCAATTAGCCGTGAAGGCTTGCGGAGTGGGCAAATTGGTTGGCCTAAGAGTTGTAAGAGATGAAGATCAAGTGATAAAGAGAATCAGCTACAACCTCAGAAGTAGCAAGAACGGGAGGGTAAATAACTTGGTTTCCTAATTTTTATGGCTAGAAACATTCGAGGATTTCACGCAATTGTTCAAGCCTGTGATATGTATGGGATATAAAATTTAAAAAGTATAGGTGGTTTCTTTGTCCGCTATAGATGGTTTCTCTATATAGCTTTTGCTTTCTTTGTCTGGTATAGCTAGTTGATCTTATAAACTGGACTATTTACAGCCATCAATGATTAAAAAAAAGAAAGAAAGATTAGATGCAGATGAATTAAACCAAATGCAACACACATACACGATTTTTTAAAAAGGGGAAAAAGTGAAAGGAATTAATAATAGTAATAGCAAAATGATGAGGGCGCAATAGATTTCCACAATAATTTATCGACAAAGAAAGTCGTAGGGTTCTATCTAGGTTCTCCAATTTGGAGACAACAATTACAGTGACCCACTTCTTTGCTGGTGACAATAGAGTGACCCCTGAACCCCACTGAGGGTATCTAGCATTTCCTCCCTTTGATGCACCTGAGGTGACCAGCGAAACGGGTTAGTCTCCTCACATATGATCCGTCCTTGGATTTGATGAACTGCTTGTCAAAGGGGTTCTTCCTTAGGGGCTCCCCGGATTCGACAAAGTAGGCTCCATTCAAGAACAGGTCATTTTCTGATCTCCACTGCCAATGCTTCCACTCTATTTCAGGAGCATTGTTCCTGTGGGTTATCTAATTCCCAAAAAAAACATATATATATATGAATAATTAGATATGTAGATCAAAAATGACCAAACACTGTTACATTGATTGACGATATATATTCACTGACTGTTTCAATTTATTAGCTCAATGCTCACCATCTTAGCTGCAGGATTTGGAGGAGCAATAAATCGGTTCCCTTGGCTAATGATGGTTGGGTGTGCTGAGCCACCAATGGCATACATGAGCCAATGTGTGTAGTCATTGTTGACTACATGAAAGAAACCATGTCTACACCTTGGCATTCTTTGGACTAGTCCTTTACCGAAATGGTTAAAGGCAAGTGTTATTTGCATCATCTCATCTTCGGTGTGCGCATCGTTTGCCCCAAACAAAAACACCTGCAATACTCAAATTGAAGGTCCATCAAAATTCAGTAATGGTTATTTCCACTGAATGCCAGGTTAAAAAACTTTTAGCTACCAATAACGATAAGAAAAATAGTACTCAATTTTTTGAGTGGGAAGCTATATAGGAGAAGAGACGGGTTTGTCTTACGTACGTGGTCATGTTTGGTGAAGTGGCCATTTGAAATAGTGACAGCGGTTGAACCCTTGAGGACATCAATCATGCCATCGTGGCAGTTCCACATAGAAAGGTGATCAATCCAAATATTGGATGACGCGAATACTTGGATACAATCTCCATCATCAACCTGTCTCTGCCCAAAGTGGTCAGCTGTATCTCTTATCAGCCCACCCAAGCCAGGCTTAATGTCATGGATCTTAATGTTATGAATGATAACATTCTGAGCAAACTGGACTGTGATTCCAGCCCCATGGGCAATTTGGACCATAGCCCCTCGCCCATCGATGGTCTTATTGCTCGTCACAATCAACTCTCCTTTCAGCCTGATTGCCATATCCTTGGCAAAAATAATCCATAAAGGCTTGGGTTGAAGCACAGCATGGCGAAGGGTTCCTGGCTTAGGGGTGACCAAATCATCATCTGAATGGTCAGTCACCACGTAGTATTCACCGTCTCTTCCTCCGGTGGTTGCACGACCAAACCCCTTAACGCACTCTACCAGCTGCTTTCTGTTCTCGGCCCAGTCATCTCTGCACCTCCAACAACGATCGATTGGGTTTTGAGCCAAGCATGGACCCCTGTACTTCACCCCTAAGTCTCTCCTTGTACTGTTGGTTCCTTCTAGTGCTCTATACGTATTTGAAAACGAGAAAAGAAACAACTTTAGAAAAAGTCTTTTTTTCTTTTTTTGGTTCAAAAGAAGACTTATCTATATGTCACTCAAATCTTAGTATATTTTTTAACCTCACCACATGCATTGTTATTTGGTTAACTTTTTCATATAAAGTATAGTCCTGTGGATCTAAAAGGCTTCATTAAGGTTCTGTCCTAGTTAGGGTGGGGATTATAGTACTAATCAAGTTGGGTCAAGTCAGTCATCTAATAATTGTATTGTTTCTATAATAGGATTAAAATCGGTCATTGAGATTTGGGTGTTTGGTTTAATTTGTGTTTTTCTCAAGAATCTCATCTTCAATTTCTACTATACAGAATATTGTGTCATATCAAAATTTGTCAATTCTAATACAGGCGATGGGATGTAAGTCTTGGCCAAGGCTTGTCTCACTACACACGAAGGTAAGGGAAATACATAGTTTTCAAGTTTAAACATAGAATGCCCAATACCGGAGACATATTCTGCTTATAGTCTTGTTGGCTTGACTTCCATCCGTACCAAAAATACATCAACATGAAGCGTATTCCAATCAACATGCTGGGGCAATTATAATGTAAAATGATGGTTGAAGGAAAGAAATAAGACGAGAATTAATTACGTACTTGTGGACATGATAATTGAAATGATCGACAACTTCAGTAGGGTTGGGGTGGTATGCTCGCAGTGTCACATTATAGGATTCTGCAAGTTTCCGTTGGAACCACTCATCGTATTCGATAGGGTTGCCATGTACGTTACGAGTGATGGCCACTGCAAGGATTACAAGAGTGAATATGGCGTAGTGAAACGCCATTATTCAATCTTGCAGTTGAATTTATTTCGCCCCCCTAAATGATAAGAGTGGAACAAGGCCTTCTCTCCCTGCAAGGCCTGTTCCTTATACTTATCACTCTTTGAATTTATTTGTTGCCTGATGAGGATTATGACACACGGTGTTTATATAAGCCTAGAAAGAGCTATAATTAGTTGATCAGTTGTTCAGGGAAAAAAGGCATATCACATCTTTCTCCGCATACCATGGTTCAAATATTTCTTCCTGTATCTTCATTAACGGCACATTTTTCGTCACAATCACCAATCAAAATAACATCAGATATACACACACATATACATACACACGCGAACACAGGCACGCGCGCGCGCGCGCACACACACACACACACACACATATATATATATATATATATTTATTTATACATACACACACAGATATATATGTGTGTGTATATATATATAGATACACACACATACATGCATATACACACATACATAGATTGGTATTAAAGACTAATCAATGAGTTTAAAGATAGCATTGGACGTTATTAAAGAGGCACTTGGCAATATTTGAGAAGTCGAGGTTATTAATCAATGAGACTAATAATTAGTACCAAATTGTTCCACTTTGAGTCATTTGGTTTTGCTTTTTTAAATTTAAAAAATTAGACTACTATTAATTCAAAACTATATATACTGTATCTATATAGTTCTATGTAAAATTGAGTAATTGCACATGATTTTGACATGTGGATAGCTTAGGTGGCATTGGAGGCTGAGATTGCAAAGTGTTACAGGTTTGTGTTGCCATTCATTTATTAATCATGAGTTTAATATTTTTATGTTGGTACTAGAGCATATAATTGTTATGATATTAATCTCATATAAAATCAATTTTATCCTTTTTAAATTTTATGTATTTAAACCTATCATTATTTATCTTTTCACTGATTACCAACTTTTTTTTGAATCTCAAGTTGACACATTATGGGTAGATGTTATATGCTTTACATATGAGTCTTTTTTTTTTTGTTTTTGGAGATCAACATTGTACATCAATCTTATTAATTATTTTCTATGTCTATTTTCAAAAATTTTTTTTTTACATGATTCATCCCCTAGGCTTATTATTAGTAGTTTAAAATATTAAGATTCACAGAATAGGTAGACAATTACACGTGGTATTGAAAATCTAGTTACTGGCAATTATCTAACTCGTTTCCGTTATCAAGATTAATTGTCAGCATCCAAGAGATGCTAATCCATCGTTCAGGTAAAAACATTTATATATTATTGAGCAATACAATCAATCAATCCATTGACTAACCATATTGTGGAGCTTCATAACAAATGCCTATAATGAAAATTTTCTTTTGTAATGGTTTTCTTCAATGGCTTGAAATCTTTGTATAAATGATCCCATTTTATTTGGTACAAAGCAGCAATTGAATCCAAATACTAAAAAAATCTAACAATCCAAATGCACAAAACTGTGTATTGGTATTGATCTTCTTTAACTTTAGAAGGAAAAATACTAGTCATCAATCTTTCCCACTTTAATTTTTTTATTGAGTCTGGGCAAGTATCTAGGTCACAAATTGTCATAGTTATGCTCAACGAAAGGTTGCATGTGGTGATATATATATGACATAGGACCACAATTTCAGAATTTAATCGTCATAGTACAAATTATTTTAGTGGTCGATGTGCTTTTAGCCTGATTCACGTATAAACCTTACTTTTTACTTTACTATCTCTATTTCATTTTGCATATCTAGGAAATTATTTTATACTTTTGTTGAATGATATTATTAGTTTTTAGACTTTATATTGTCTCCATGAGAAGTGCTTTAACATTTTTATTCAAATAAATTATAATTAGCAACTCAACTTATTGGTTAAGAAATGATAGTACCTCAAAGGATTAACAAAAGAACACAAGTGAATTTGGGTTGGTTCACTACTAATTAGTATTATTTAATACTGGTTCAGAAGTTGGGATGCATCTTAATGTCTAGAAGGATAAAAATCAATATTTTGTACAAGTTATACAATAATCGATATTCAACAAAAATATGTCTGTTGTGTTTTTGTTATAACAGCTTAGTTCACTTTTTGGTGTAAAGGTACGTAAAAAGGTCAATATAGGTACGATTCAAACCCAGTTTTATTATGACAACAATTTTCTAATATTTTACCTATTGAATTAGTTGATATCCACAAGTGTCAAGTATTTCAAACAGGTGATTGCTAAGTGTTGTTTATTGTTTGGAGCAAATATACCGATTTGTTGCTTCGTATTCTCCAAACAGGATACCTAGGGAGAACTACCTTTATCTGAAACACACAAAGAGAGAAGCGATGACTTTGTACAAGCAATAATCAATATATTAAGACATAATAATTCTCAAAGTTAAAATGATTTCTAAAAAATAGATTGTTTCCGTACAAAGTTTTTCTTGGAGGTGGTGCTTGGAAGAATAGGTTTATGTGATGGTGGACAGTTAGGACCTGATTTCCGCTCTCGGAGTCTCTGAACCTACAAAAAAGACATGTCTCGAATGCTGGATCTAAGGAATGCCTCTTCGATACTTAAGTCGGCGAAAATCTAGGAGAAAAGACCTGACCAGGTCTCTGCCCGGCCAAGAGAAGATCTTTATCAAAAAAAGGGAAAAAAAATTCTCTAGAAGGTATGCTGCATATGCACAGAGGAATTATGGGAGTAGAGCATACAATTACACGTTGCCGACTTACCTTTTTCGAATCTAACGTGTAAGTATATTTATAGTAACTGTAACCAGCAGTAAATCCGTAAATTCGGGTTTTTCCCTTTCTCCATGAGCCCAAAGTGAGGTAACTGTCTGGGGGAGATCCACGAAAGGTTAAAGTCTCCTCTTACGGGACCTACCTGCCTGCTGATGTACCTTGTTGGGCCCATGAGAGTTTAGCCTGAATCATAGATTGTCCAACGTAATACTAATATTGGTGGAACAAATTCTCACCCATTTAAACCACAACACACAAATTCAATTGTGTAAGATGGAATTCACCGTTTAGCCACTTCTTATGGATCTCTAAAAATAATAAGAGTTTTGCAAACGCTTTTCTCTTAATTGTAGAAGTCATATCTATTACCAATAATAAATCTATGTTTCAAGCAATTTTCAACCTGAGTACTCTAGTTTACCTTAATTCAAAAATAATAAAAATATTATTCTTTTTTTTGTTCTTTGTTCTAATATTTTTCTGGTTCCAAACAACTTTTAAGTGCATCCGCTATTTCAAAACCACAAGGATCAATGTGACATTGTCCAATAGCTAATGAATAAATTTGGCAAAAATTCACCCGACTTGATAACTCAACGTGAGGCCGTCCGCAAAAGTAGTGTTTTGGATGCCATTTGGGAACCCGAACCCATTAGAGTTAGGGTTGACCCATTTTGGTTAGACCGATTTTTTAATATATATGTTGTTATGTGAAAATTCTACTTGCCCAATATGTATACTGACTTTTTACTTGTTAATGAGCGTATGTAGAAGTTAAAATCTTACTTGAAAAGAGCAAAATTTCCATGTTTGTATCCTCTTTTAAAATTTTCATGGCCTAGTTTGGCAAACAACTATTAGTTGTTAGCTGTTTCTATTGGTTGTTTGTTGTTAACTGTTTCAATCAGCTGTTTGCATTAGCTGTTTTAATCATCTGTCTTTAAAAAATGTGTTTGATAAAATTAGTTGTTTCTAAAAAAATATATTTGATAAATTTTTGTTTATGCTCATATCTATTATTTACCACCAAAGACGATTTTTTTTAATTAGTTGGTCACTTATTTCTTTTTTAATATAAATTAAATTTGTGTGATATGTGCAAATTACCTTCACTTATATAATCACATTTTATTATTAGTTATTAAATTTTCTTATTGATTTATACATGACTTATTTTTTTTTGTCTAATTTTCTTTTCAATCTAAATTAAAAGTTATGTGATGTTTAAGGGCCATATCACAACCTTGTTTTGTTGTTCACTTAGAAAAATTTCTATTTGTTATTAGTTTAACTTTCTTTCAATATAAACTGATTTTTTTGAAGCGTGTAGAAATAGGGAATTAAAATTTGCATTACATTTAGTATTACTAAATGATGAGCAAAAATTAATGATTTTATGTTTTTAAAATAAATTAAAAAGGTATGGTTACTTTATATCATTATTTAGTTTGAATTTGAAGAAGCAAGTAAAAACTTAGAAGAGAGACTGCAAGAAAAATATTTGGATTTTGTTTATGATATTTAATCAAAGGCAATTTAGTCTTTCATATTAAATCTCGAAGCAGCCAACTTGAAAAAGTTACAAATGTTAGCTTTTTGAAAAATAGCCTTTTGGGAGTGAAAAAGCTATTCCAAAAAGCCATTCACCAAACAACCTAAATAGCTATTTGACTTAGTCAAACAGCCAAAATCACCCCCAAAAGTCATTTTTAAGCAAGAAGTCATTCAAAAAGTCATCTACCAAACGTCCCCGTATCTTTCTTCCCTAGCTATATTACTCTAGTCTATTACTATAATATCTTCGCTGTGACACTATCGCTAAAATTATTTGGTATTTTTCTAATGACAAACTATCTTTTCATCATCTAATTAAATCATTGTGTCACTTTGTAAAGTAGTATATTCGGGCCAAAAAAGACTTGCATGTGGTTGATCATCTTACATGGACGAATGATACCAACATCATCAAGTATATTTCGTCGGAATTGAAGTTAAATGTATACACAATTTTCTTTTCTTTTCTTTATTTCTTTATTCTCTTGATGAGAAAATATGATCTAAAAGGTAAATAAGCCTTAGGTTCAGTTGACTGACACTTAAAAAGGTGCTTAACAATTGAAGTTCTAAGTTTTGGAGCTAGATGATTTTATTTTTTAAAAAAACAATTGCATTAACTCTTATAATATTTGTAAGAGAAAAAAATTAGTAAAAAATGCTTTTAACCTATTAGGTCTTACCCGAATACGAGACTTTAGGGTTAGGGTTTAACATTTGCAAACCTGAACCTGAAATAGATTGACCTACATTTAGCACGTCTGTCCGAATTGACATATCTACTCATAAAGGTACAGTGTTAACCTTTTTTTTTTATCTCTTGCCATTTGAAAGCCATATGTTTTAGAACAATCATATTTCTTAATTTAATTTATGGCTTATTTATAGCAAGACGATATTAAATAAGCAAAGGCAAAACTGGAAACAAGGAATGACACAAGGATATTGACTTATTCGTATATTTAGAGAGGAAAAGGGATTAGAAAGAGAGAAACAATCGGAGAAAGAAATGGTCTATCATCACTTCCCTCCTCTAAATTCTACTAATTATAGCTCTTCTTCTAGGCTTATTATGCATATAAAAACCCGAACTGAGTTTGAAACAATCACTCAAAAATAAATTAGAATAATAAAAGACGAAATAAGCACATAGGCCAGGCAAGACCGTGCTTAGTGATCTTCCAGTTCGGTCTAGTCTGCCGTCAGCCCTTTAGGGAAAAATAAAACAAAAAATAAAAAAATTCCAATGACGTCATGTAAATTCATTTTCATCCTTGCAATAATTTCGGTGACAATTCCAAGATTACATGCAGATGAAAGTGAAGACGAGTGGTTTCAGCGGAAGCTTGAAGAATCTTATAAGGCATCAGTGGAAGCCTACCACGATGACCCTGTAGAAGTTATCGACCACTTCAACTATCATGTCAATAAGTAATAACTTCTTACTTTCTCCATTATAATTATCCCATTTACTATTATGGAGCTGGCAAATTTAATAGTCATGTCATTATAAAAATTTTCATTAGAAAAACAATTTGAATTGTTAAAAAATATTAATTAGTTGACATGTTTCCAAGCAAATAGTAAAAATATCTTAGTAGAATTCAATTTATGTCATATAATATTTGTGTTTTATTTTATAATTTTGGATCATACTCGTGTTATATTATTGTGTTGGTATGAGGTTTTCTTGGCTCTAATTCTTATTAACTATAACTACATTTATCAAGTCTTAGAGATCGTGACAAAAGGTTTAGGGGGGGTTTTTTTTTCACATGGAGCCTTAAATTCATAACATTGGATGTCAAATGTCCATAGACTATCGATGGCTAGCTTGGCCCAATCTTGTTCATAATCCTGAGTATATTGAAATTCAAGGACACCCTTCCATATTTTCCAACGTCCCTAGAATTTGTAGAAAGGAAAATACAAACGAAATTTGACACTCCATTTATTAAATAGAGCGCAAGCTATAAAATCTAAATGTCATTTTTTACCCTTTGTCTTTTCATGTGCGTAGGGCTTTAGAAGGGGAGAACAACAGTACGAGGAGAGGCCTAGGACAGAAGTACACGGGCGAATGCAAGGCTCAAAACCCAATTGATCGTTGCTGGAGATGCAAGGACAAATGGGAATCCAATAGAAAGAAGTTGGTAGAATGCGTAAAGGGTTTTGGTCGTAACACCACAGGTGGACTAAATGGTGAATTCTATACAGTAACAGATGATTCAGACGATGATGTGCTAAACCCTAAACCAGGAACCCTTCGTTTTGCCGTGCTTCAACCTCAGCCTTTATGGATTATATTCGCTAGGGACATGACCATCAAGTTAAAGGTAGAGTTGTTGATGGGAAGCGATAAGACCATCGATGGGCGTGGGTTCATGGTGCATATTGCAGGTGGCGCTGGGATTACCATCCAATTTGTTAGAAATGTCATCATCCATAATCTTAAGATCCATGACATTGTTCCTGGACCAGGAGGAATGATCAGGAGTTCATTTGACCACTATGGACTAAGAGGTGTTGATGATGGAGATGGTATCCAAATCTTTGGTTCTCAAAATGTTTGGATTGATCACCTCTCTATGTGGAACTGCGCTGATGGCTTGATCGACGTTGTCAAAGGGTCAACTGGAGTCACCATCTCAAATAACCATCTAACCAAACATGATCATGTACGTAAGTCACACCATTAAATACTTGTTTTTTGAGGATATCAATTAATCCAATTGAGAAGACTAAAAAGTGACATAAAGATTGGGGCTTAGCTCCACATGTATTTGCATATATGCCGTCCTTTGCACTAATTACAAATATACTAGGTGCATTTTATTTCTAGTGCACTAAGGTTCGTCTACAGGTGTTTTTGTTTGGTGCAAGTGACAGCGATCCTGGCGACAAGGTGATGCAAATCACACTTGCATTTAACCATTTTGGGAAGGGTTTGGTCCAAAGAATGCCAAGGTGTAGGTGGGGTTTTTTCCATGTTGTCAACAATGACTACACACATTGGCTAATGTATGCCATTGGTGGTACATCAGCTCCCACTATCATTAGTCAGGGCAATCGATTCATCGCTCCTCCAGATCCTAAAGCCAAGATGGTATGTTGCACCAGCTTTAGTATTTCTAATGCTATTTCTATTGATTACTACTATTGTTGTTATTGCTGATGTCGCCATCGCTAACTAATTTTTAAACCCACGCGTGCATTTCATGGTTTTATTATATTCCGTAATTGTAACGATTACATAGGGATAATCAATATTGCCACCCCTATTACAATAAGGGATGTGAAAATTTGATCAAATATAAATTCTCAATTGGAATTAGATAGATCTATGAACCTGGATTAATAATACATAATGAATCAACTCAATAACTTCAGTGGACATCAACATACATAAATTACCAAATTGCAATCACATAAATCAATAACTATTTGTCAATTCATCACATACACTTAAAGATGTCCAATCCTGGCTTAAATCCCATGCTTTAGACAATGATAAATTCATGTTTAGTTAGATATATTGAAAATTGAGGAAAACAAAAGCCAAAATAGCTTGGTTGGCTATGAGATGAAATTGAAAAGAGATTGGGGCACGAAAGAGTGCCCAAAAAAAAAAGAAAAACACGTTGAGTTTGAGAACTAATTGGTGCGACCTTCATTCAAGAGCTTCTATATAAAAATGATACAATAGATTTTTGAAAATCATAATATGCCATAATACATGACATTGTATAATTTGTTTTTTTTTTTTATGCAGATCACACATAGGAACAATGTTGTTGGAGATGAGTGGAAGACTTGGATATGGAGATCAGAGAAAGATGTGTTCATCAATGGAGCATACTTTGTTGAATCTGGGGAGCCCTTGAAGGCGAAACCATACAAGAAGGATTTTATCAAAGCAAAGGATGGATCATACGTGAGAAGGCTAACTCGTTTCTCTGGCTTCCTGAAATGTGTTAAGGGCATAAAGTGCTAGATAACTTTGTACATGGGTCGGTTTCTTTTTAATTTTT
Organism: Selenicereus undatus; assembly: GCA_017589665.1. Taxonomy (NCBI): domain Eukaryota; kingdom Viridiplantae; phylum Streptophyta; class Magnoliopsida; order Caryophyllales; family Cactaceae; genus Selenicereus; species Selenicereus undatus. Next base: position 81,347,356 of record JACYFF010031956.1, read on the forward strand.
TGTTTTCTTTTTATTTTTTATTTTTCAAAGAGTGGAAGGGTCAACTTGGAAAAATGTGACCTTCTTTTCCACCAGCGAAGTAAGGGAAATGAAAACCCTTTGGGGGGGAAGGAAAAAAAAAAGCTATGTAAACAGCAAGTGGGGAAAAATGGTGTTTCTTGTCGAGTCAAAAGTACATAGCAAATGCACAAATTTGTAAACTTTGTAAATTTCTTTTTTTTTTTTTTCGGATTGACTAATAGAGATTCATTTCCTTATAGTTTCAGTTATCATTAGCTCATTATTATCTGTCACCCTTATCATCATAACCATCACCATTATATTTAATATAAAATTAATTACTGTCATTGTTGTTGGCATCATTATTGTTAAACACTGGGTGTCTATCGAAAATTCAAATAATGATGCTCCAAGATAGTGTTTCTTCTTGAAACAAAAAGTTAATCAATTGAGGATTAGGTTGTGATGTAGATGATATATATATATATATATATATATATATATATATATATATATATATATATATGGTAAAACATGAAACCTTAATTACCACAAAACAAATATGTACAACCTATAGAGTACTCCTATACATGGAAAAACCCACTGTAGAGTCTCAAATCATATGAATAGAAGGTCTATACATCTATTGTATTTTGTTGTAACTTGAAACAAACTCTTTGGCTGATTCACTCCTTGACTCTCCACACAACTGCTTGACTACTACTTGCTTTTGTCGAAACACATGAAGATTTCTTTCATATCAGATGTGATACATGGTTGCAACATATGTGGCATACACCACTTCTTTAACCACTATTGGCAAATGTAGATTTAGCAGTGAATTCACCCATTGGTCATCAAGCTACACAAGGTCAAGGATATGAAGCCACTTATAGACTTCTTCTCGAACTAGCTGAGAAAAATCACAAGAGAAAAATAAATGGCTATGGTCTTATTTTCCTTAGAGCAAATCACACATGTAGGCTCAATTTGATTGAGATACCTGTAAAGCCATCCTATGAAAGCTTGCCTAGGTATGCAAGCCTTGGACTAGAAGCATCTTGCTCATTTAGCTATTCTTTGAAGATTTAAGCACCATAAGTAGTCAAAAGAAAAAGAAATAGTGTAAGTGGCCCTTGGATATTTTTTCCAACACCAGTTTTTTTGTGCTTTACTTGCCAATTTTAACTGTTCCTTTACATAGCATATCTTCTTCAAGTACCGGCAAGAACCCATATATGGCTGGAACTTCCACAACTCTTTCCTCTATAGATGCCTACTATGAATCCATTTCACCTACAAGATATCTTTTTTAAGAGCCATGGCCCAGACTAACTTACCAACACATGCCATATTCTATGCATCCAGGTTTTTAGGCCCAATTCCACGAAATTGTTTTGGTCTGCATGTATCATTCCATGATATCAGTGCATATCTCTTCTAATGAATTTCGGCACCCTACATATAATTCCTACACAATCTGACAATCTGTCCTATGACCTCCTGCGGCAAGATAAATATGGTAGCCAAAAAATTAAGTATGCCTAGCAACACTAAATTGATTAGAGCAACCCTCTTTGCATATGATAGGGTTCTAGAATCATGGCTGTGATTTTTTCACAAATGGCCTGCATTCTATTTTGCTCATTCTACTTATAGTAATTGGTACGTCTAAGTATATGAAAGGAAGGACTCCTTCATAGAAACCTATCACCTCCCGAATTTGGTTTCTTCTAATTTTATCACAACCCCCAAGCAGTGTTTGGGATTTAGAGAGATTCGTAGCCAATCCTACATAGTGAGAGAAGACGTTGAAAGCCTCCATCAGACATTTAACACTGAAGACATCATCATGGCAATAAATGATAAGGTCGTTTACAAACATCAAATATACTAGCTTAAGCTTGTCGCAGTAAGGGCGATATTTGAAGCCAGGTGTAGAGCTTGCCGCAGTAAGGGCGATATTTGAAGCCTGGTGTAGAGTTGGCTGAGACCAGAAGCCTAGGGAGGTACCCATGGCCAAAATAGGGCACATTGGACCCCCTTGTCTAAGCACTATTCCTTCTTCAAAACCACCAGCTTTGCTCCCATTCAATTGAAACGTAAAGGATGTAGTATTAACACAAGACATCATCCATTTCCTAAATTCCATAAGAAATTTGAGAGAATTCATGAACTCACTCACAAACTCCCAATGAAGGGAGTCATAGCCCTTTTTTAAATCCACTTTCAGCATACGGCGATGAACGGTTTTTTGGTTCGTCCAAAACTTGAACCATAACCAAACCAAAAAAAATTGGTTAACCGCTTTTTTAATTCGGCTACTAGTTAACCGTTCATAAATAAATAAAAAAAAGTATACTTTTTTACCTAAACTTTTCATTTTTTATGCTTAAAATGTTTTTATAAAAATTGCATTTCCGTTACCATTCATAAATAATAAAAAAGTGCACTTTCTTTCCTAAATTTTTCATTTTTTATTTATAAATTTTTTGGGAAACAATTAATTCCGGTTCAGTTAACCGCCAGTTAACCAAAATTTCAAACGATCCAAACCGTAACCAAACCAAAAATCAAAATCTCTTTTTAGTTTAGTTAACTTAACCAAATTTTTTGAAAAATTTGATTGGTTAACAGATTTTTGGTTTGATTTTTTCAGTTTTTCGGTTCGGTTTTCAGTGCCTTTTTTTTTTGGCACACCCCCTACTGAACATATAGCAGACTTTCAACTGATCATTATTAATCTTATTGAAGCACATTTCACATTATTTGAATAAGGATTTGGTTTTGGGACTTCAAGGAAATAATAGAACTAAGAGAGTGTGATCAGAAAGGGATTCATTTAGGTATTCTAACTTAATGAAATCACCAATTCCATATCATAAATCATTAACAATGACTCTATCGATTCCAGACAATATAGACTTATTTGTCCATGAGAAAAAAGCTCATGTGCTCTTCTCAGCTCACACATTTCTAGTTATATAGCAAACTCCCTAATCTCATTGTCGTCCACCTCTATTCCCCCCAGCCATTCATTGGGATGTAAAAAGGAATTGAAATACTCCAACACTCTCTAAGCATTCTCTATATTTGTCCAATCTAATATAAGTCATCCCATAGCTATCTTCTTTGTTGGCTTTTGTTGTGACCATAGACAAAAGTCATAAAAAACTACTTCTATGTTGATAGTTGATCAACTTTACAATCGACCATTTGACCTGTGATGTCAAGGATCTCCACTCCATATGATGTGGGACACCAGGCAGCCCAGATTCTACCTTTATGCACTTAAACTAAGTTAGCTTGCCACCGCTAGTGCCCAAACTAGGTTACAGTAATACTGTGTTTGTTTTTTTCCTTCACTTTTGGTTCCAGATGTCCTATAAGACCAATTTAAAACTTATTCAAGAAGATTTTAAAATCTTGTTTACTAGGGCTATTTAAGCTCTTAATGTTCCAAGTTGAAATACTATCCATTAGGTGAGGCTCTTAGGAGCCCTGTTTCCTATGCTATCAACTCCAACAGCTCATTTTCCTACAACAATCTATATGCATTGGATCCTAGAGATGCTACAACCTGAATTTCACCTTTTTGTATGCCTTGCTACTAATCTTTTAGGTACATTGCTAAAGCCTTCCTCATTTGTCTGGTCTTGCTGTACAACCTGCTCCTTGATTTTTATATCCTCCGCAACTGATTTTTGTTGTTGCACAACTCTCTACTCTATTGCTACACTTGTTTCTTTCTACACTATACAACCTCATGTCGATGCAAATGATAGTGTGTGCATTTGGTAGGCTAGCATTCAAATTTCATCCTTTACCTCATCAAGATACCATAATCATTAACGAAATCAATTGATTTAGGAAAAGGCCCATCCAAAGGAACATCTATCATTATTCTAGCACAGTTCAAGAACACTTTCTTCTTTTTATATTTATCAATCTTGATGGAAATGGCAAAGAGGTTATCTAACTTAGTTAAACTATCACATCCCCAATATCTAAGGTCCAAGTCAGGAAACTGAACCTATAGAGGGAGGGTTTTAATAGCATCCACATTTATTTCCATGTTATCATTCCATGCCTTTACCATAAATGGCTTCTTGTCAAAATAGTAGATACCTTTTTGAAGAGACTCTAGTTTGTTTAGATCAGGTGTAAACCTCACAATGAAAAAACCCTTCCTAACTAGAGCAACCTTGGTGACCGCTAAAATGTCTCCAAATTCTTCTAATGAAACCATCCATAACCCTAACAGGGGATTGGCACCAATGACACAGCATAAAATAGTAGATGACTAGCACTTAATCTTAGAAGTAACATGAGTTTTATCCATTTTTGCACATGTAACCCCTTCTATAATAGTTTTAGGAAGATATTTGAGAGACAACCCTTCATTAGAGTCAACTATAAAATCATAGCTACTTACTCTAGGTTCTGGAGCTACTGGCGGTTGGACATTCTCATAATGTTGATCCACATCAGCTTGCTCCTCCACCTCGGAAACCCAAGGCTCTGCAGTGCCACACACTGTTCCATTGGTTTTCGAAATTGAACATGAGCCACACGTTCTTGGATTTTACCTAGAAAAAAAGTGGAGTAAAACTATATTGAGGAATTGGACAGTTTTACAAAGACATTGAGCTCAATAACACTCGTGGCTTCCCTCGCTTACCCCCTTGCCATGGTTAAGGCTTAGAGATTGCCTCCAAAATCGCCTTAGAGAAAATGAAAGGAAATTTTATATACAGCACACATACACATATATGTGTGTGCATGTGCCTATATGTGTGTGTGTGTCTGTATATACATACATATATATATATATATGTAAATATGTGTGTGTGTGTGTG
>JACYFF010031956.1:81352614-81405126 GCA_017589665.1 Selenicereus undatus
ATACACACACACATATACATATAGGGAAGAGATCAAGTGGGCACTCCTCTTTAGGTGAGCACATCAAATCTTAACCATTAGATTACAATTTAAGGGGTCTGGATTAAAAGCCAAATTTTACTCAATAAAAAAAAAGAAAAACAAATTGCCAGGCAAGGGGGAAAAATCACGACATTCATCTCCATCTTCTCTCTCGTTCGCAACTCTCTCTACTGCGCCTCTCTCTCACCTTCGCATCTCTCTTTCTCTCCCATCTATATCATCTCTTTCCGGTACACCTCACCGACAACAGCTATCGGCAGCCCGCCACTACAGCCACCAGACCCGTGGCTGGCTAGACTCTTCGCCAGCAAGACCCATCTTGCCACCCAAACAATCTTCCTAAGCCCATACTCTCTAACCTAGCCCATCTCGACTTGCTGCCCCTCCTCAGTCGCCAAAGCTGCCATCCTCTCCATCCCACCCGCCCACTACCAACCTCTCCACCATCTTTGACGGAACCCTAGTTGGTAATTTTATACTAAATTTAATATTTTTTATTTTTTATTTTCTTAGCTCTGTTGTTGAAATATGTTTTGATGCCTGACATTTTTGCTATTTAATTAAATTAATAGTTGGTTTTTGAAGTTAAAAAATTTGGTTGCTAATAGTGAGAAGTTGAGTGAAAATAGTAGCTAATTGCTTGATGAATTTGGTGTGTTCATTGTGTGTCTATGATGCGATTTTTCACATTTTCATCTGTCTATGGTTGAAATATATCTTGATTCACATCTATCACATTCCCATCTGTGATAAGTTGAATGAAAACAGTAGCTAATTATTTGAGAATGCCTTCAATTGAGTTGCCGTTTCTTGTTTTATTGACTTAGTAAATTAATTTTGATATTTTAGAATTATCTTGAATTTTTTTATTATTTTGAATCATTGATTAGAATATGAGTTTGAAAATTAGTGGTTATATATTGTACGTTAATTTTATATGACACTACTATATTTTTGTAGATTGTATCATGAAAACAATAGAGGGGGAATATCAAACGCCAGAGAAATGCAAAAGTCCTACACATGTTATGAATGAGTGGATCCCATTTTGTGAGGAGGACTAGAAACCAAGAGAAGGATTCGAGTCTGCCAACTTGGAAGAATGTGATAAATTCTATAAATCTTATGCTCATCATTTTAGTGTTCTTAAATCAAGGTCTAAGAAGACTAAAAAAAATTCACACAAATATAAGTACTATGTTTGCTCTAAGGATTTAGGAAAACTTCAACAAATGTAAACACTAATCGAAAGGTGAAGTTAACTAGGGAGGGACGTAATGCAATGGTTGGATTTAAAAGAACAAATAATTGGAGATATACACTTTTCAAATTTCATAAAGGTCATACACATTTACTTGATACTCCTAGGAAGCATCATGTAACTTCTAATAGGTGTGTAAGTCGTGTGCATGGGACTTTATTTAAGTCACTGATTCGTGCTGATATTGGCCCTTCTAAAGCTCATCGCATCATAAAAGAACAAGTTGGTAGCTTTCAAAATGTTCAGAGACTTGAAAATGACTTGAAAAATTTTCAGAGAGACTTGAAAGCATTTATCGAAGATTCTGATGCACAAATGTTCATTGAGAATTTTAAGAGGAAGCAAAAGATTCATCCATCATTTTATTTTGCGTATGAGTTGGATGTTGATAGTACATTTAAAAATGTATTTTGGGCAGATGGTATTGTAAGAATGAATTATTCGTTATATGGTGATGTGGTTTCTTTTAACACAATATATGATACTAACATATACAAAATTTTGTTCGCACCATTCACTGGGTTGGATAACCATAGATTGTGCGTTATATTTGGGGTTACGTTCTTGGGGGATGAAAAAGCATAATCATTTATGTGGTTATTTAACAAGTTTTTAGATGCAATTGGGGGTCATTTGCCTGCTTGTCTCATTACCAATCAAGATCCTACAATGAAAGTAGCTATACATGCAAAATTTCAATCGACTACTCATAGTTTTTGCATTTGGTGTATCATGAGAAAACTTTCTGAGAAGGTGGGAAGCTCTTTGAATAGTGGCAATAACTTTCTTGTTCGATTCAAATCATGTGTGTACAACTCAGAGACTCCGGTAGAGTTTGAAGAAGGGTGGAAAAGTGTTATTCATAATTTTGGGTTGAAAAGCATACAAGGATATCTCATTTGTATGACATTCAAGATATGTGGATTCCTGCTTATTTCAGATATTTGTTTTTTGGAGTAGTTTTGAGGACCACATAAAGGTTCGAAAGTGAGAATCATTTCTTTAGCAATTTCACAAATTCATATTTGAGCTTAGTTGAGTTTTGGATGTGATATGAGAGTGCAGTTGAGTTACAAAGATATGGCCAGTTGGAGGCAGATAATGAAACCTTTCAATGTCTCTATTGAAGGCTACTAAAGCTCTAGAGAGGTATGCAGGTGAAATTTATACTTATTCTAATTTTTGTAAGTTTCAAGATGAGTTTTGGAATGCTCGTATGGATTATGAAATTGAGGAAAAACAAGCAATAGATTAGGGGTTTGTAATTACTATAGCAGATAACAGTCATAACAGGGCTATGAAGAGACAAGTTATATGCAATTCCTTTAATCATGTAGTTCATTGCTCTTGCGAGATGTTTGAATGTGAAAGTATTCTTTGTTGCCATACATTGTGTGTTTTGAAGGGAAAGGCTTTGGGTGAATCGTCTTCCTATTGTATCTTGATCCAATGGACTAAAATGGCTGGAAGTAAACCAATTTTTGATGTGAATGGCATTATTTTAGATGGGCACTCTCAAATGGAGAATGAAGACAAGTTGATTTAAAGAAATTGGTTAGATTTTTTGGATTGTATGCAAGTTGTGGGAAAATACTTAGAGAGGCTAACTCTTGTTAGCAAAGGAATTCAAAATGTTTTGAAAGAAGTGAAGGACTTGAATGGTACTACAAGTGAAAGCAAAATGAGTAAGTTGGAGTCGTTTATTGGATCAAGTGCATTCAATCAAATTGACATTCTCCCACCTAACAACGTAGTACTAAAGAAAGTGGTAAACAAATTAAAGGTGGAAAGGAAAAAGCAACAGAGCAACAAACCAAGAGGTTGAGACTGTATAAATCTTGCGGACAGTGAGCTTACGATCATAGTTGTAATTGTCTTACTAAGTTCTCCTCCTAATTTAAGGTAAAAAAGGGTTCTTTAGCCTAGATATATCCTCTTTGATTTATCTCTTGGTAACATATTTCAAGTATTGATTCATCTCCATTAGAGGTTTTCTTTTATTTTAGGAATTCTCTCTCTTGGTTCATCTTTGGAATGATTGTCTTCAATATCCATTGGGCTCATCAACATGCATTTCATAATTTTATTTGGTCACATGGAAGTCACTCATCATTTGGTATCAGAGTAAGTCCATTCCGCATCAATTAGTATCAGAGCAAAAAGTTCCTTCATCTTGGTAAGAAAATTAAGAAATAAATCCATCAATCTTTTGTTTTGATTTGCTTAAATTTCCTACCTTTCTATAGTACTTTTTCATTTAGTTCTCCCTCTCTAAATCTCATATCTAACCTACAAAGAACCCTGAAATAGCCTAAACACAACTCCTAAACCAAACACAACCCAAAAACTCTAAAAAAAAGCCATTATAAAAATCCAGAAAATACTCGGGATAGTCACCTCACGGACTGACTATGGTGACCTACACGAATCATGCATTTTTTTCTTATTCTAGGTACCACCACGACCCCTCCTTGGTGTCCCCCATGGCCCATGGTCCCTGTTCTTGTTCAACACTTTCACTTCTTTTCACCTCCAAACCTCTTGCAATCATGGCTAACGAGATACATAGGGCCATTATTGGGCTTCAAGCTCAAATAAGAGAGTTTAGCAAGCACATGGCTCATATGAAAAAGGCCATAAAAGGGCCTCCTTGCTTTGATGGTATTAGTTCGAATCCTACCACCTATTTGAGATGCATTCAAACACTTGAAGATTATTTTGAGGCAAACGGATGCTTGGGTAAAAAGATCTTCTTGATAGCTACTCAAAAACTCCAAGGTTATACCTACTATTAGTTTAAATACCTTATGAGAGAGAGAGCTCTTCAAGACAAGCCCAAAATCAAGACTTGGAGTACGCTCAAGTGAAACATGGATGTAAGATTCAACCCATACCAATTATTCCCACTAGAAGATATTGGTTCAAGAAGAAAAATCTATTTTGGCTAAAATGAAAAATGAGCCACAACAATCCAAACTTGAGGATCAAGAGGTACCCTAGTGTGAGTTGGATATTAATGAGTACATTTGTGTTTCAAACAAGCTTATAAGCATTGTGGGTGATGGAAAAGAATCCCAAGTTCTAATGGCCCCCAATTTATTTTAAAACACTTATGTGTTTAGGAAAGGTGGAATTCTTAGCACCATGATATTGTTAAGATCAAAAGGGTGCCCTTATCTTGCTTGGGTAATGATCTTTGGGAATGACACAAGTGGCTGCAAGGATTTGAGGACAAATCCTTCTAAAGAAGGGGAATTTGATGTGGAGTAAGAACCCAAATCACTCCCCCAAAGTTGACCAGTTTCATAATTCACTTGTTAGTGGTGGATTATGACAAATAAAACTTCTAGCTTAAGTTGTCCAAAACTTTTCAGTTTCATAGGTAAATTTTTAGCTGCTTTTCAGATCATCAAATAAGTTTCAAAATTAGCATTTTATCTATGGTGGAAACCCCCAAATGTCTATTTGCCAACAAGTCTTCAATCGTAATCAAATTCACAGTATTAAGAAAATCACGGACTAAAAATAGAGTAAGGGTTGGTGCATGCGTGGAAAATGCACAGTTCTAATTATCGGTTAATTGAGGAGATTACCGCTGTAATTTTGGAGATTAATTAGTAGGAAATGATTCTTCACACATAAAAGAGGAATCAACAAGTGGCGGACATCAATTGGTGGAGTAGAGTCTACTCAAGGGCCTCTAGAAGATGGAGGATGAATTTTGAAAAATACAGCTCATAGTGATTGTTATTATCTTAAGCATATTGATTTATTTTTCTAGGATATTTTGTAAGCCTCCTATTGGCCTACTTGTTCCACTAATGTGCATCTAATTCCCCCTCCAATTGGGTATTTATAGGCCTAATTACTCCTATGAAAATTTAAACTTGATGAATGATATGAGAGCTTGAAGCTTGGTCTTCCTCAAAATGTCAAAATCCTTATCATTAGAGGCTTTTCTTTCTTTGGGAATTCTCTTTCTTTCTTGGTTCTTCTTTGGAAAGACTGGTCTTCAACATCAATTGGGCTCATTTACACAAATTTCTTACCTTTATTTGGTCAAATGAAATTCAATATGGATCATCTGGTATCAGAGCAAATCCCTTCCGCATCACTCAAGTTTTAAGCATATTCACAACTAACATTCTATGGACACATCAAATATATAAACATAATCACCAAACATAATTTTGATAATCGCTACATGCAAATATGTTTATCATGACTAAAATTGCAAGTAAAAATATATATTATGGTTTTTGATGAAAATAACGTTTAGTTACAACAAATAAAGCTCATCTAACTACAATTAAAGATATGGTTCATGATCAGCGAACACATTTATATTGGTCACCATAAATAACTCAATTGATCACTAAACATAAATCCAATGATTACTAATACTACATCTATTGATCACTAACTAACATTACAAGTTAGAACATATATTATGACTTTTAATGAAAATAAAACTCACCTAGCTAAAATTGGGGATGTAATTTATGACCAACAAATGTATTTATAATGATCACCCTATATAGATCAATTGATCACTAGAAATAATTTTGATGATCACTAAAACAAGATCTGTTGATCACTAATTGTAATTATAAAGAAAAACAAATATTATAAATTTCACTAGAAATAAAGCTCAGTTAGAGCACGTAAAAGTCACCTCGTACGCATCATTAATGATATAGTTCATCATCAATGACCTTAATATAATGGTCACCAAAAATAGTTATGATGACAATTAAATATTTTTGCATGACAAAAAAACTATAATCAAACTATAATCAGTTAATATAATCCTAAATAAAACCTAAACTAGGAGGCTAGAAAAAGAATGAAAGCCCAACCAAAAGTATATTTATAGATAATCAAACTATAATTATGATGACAATTAAATATTTTTGCATGACAAAAAAACTCAGTCAAGCATACCAAAAGTAATAAACACTTACAAAAAATAACGTCTTATTAAAGCATCTCTTTGAATATTTAGCAAATTAACATATCATAATATTTAGCTAAAAACATCTTATCAAAAATAATGTACAATTAAATCTCAACTCCTTACAAAAATATTAAACAAAAAGTCTTATTGAGTGTTATAATAAACAAAATTCAATGCCAACAATGAAATCTGAGTTATATATCTCTAAGAATCATGCATAAGAAATAAATGATAAAATCAATATTAGTAATACCATACATCATTTTAGGTTTTAAATTTACCTAATCTTAACAAATTCTAGGGTTTATACTTCCTTAGGTCAATTAAATTTAAAATACTAGACAAATTCACAAAATTTATACATGGTTATTTAAAGTATTTGGAATTCGACAACAAAAAAAGAAAATCCAGATGAATTTTGAACTTCCTTGAAATTTGAGCAAGTCCAACAAGTAAAACATAAAAACAAAGGAACCACTCCTAGATGAAAGTGAAAGCAACAACTTCACCCTAAATATGATAACACAATAGTGAAATTTCACAAAAAAAATTTGGACTTGGCTACCCAATCGAACTTCACATATAAATCAATTTGTACAGACACAGTAGCACCGAGAGAGAGAGAGAGAGAGAGCGAACGAGCCAACAAGTGACATAGAAGAATGTGAAACTACAAATTTCAAGTCTAAATCAAATTAAGACAAGAAATATGGAACAAATTCAATTTTTGTATTTATAATTAAAGAATTGATATAATCTCTGTATATTTGTTACAAAAGAACAAATGTAACTCCTCTGATTCAATCTCTTGTTATAACTTAACAGAGGGATGGAATAGTTGCAATCTTAATCAGGTGTATGATTCGATCTCTAGAGTAAACGACACATTTGATGTGCTTATTGTCGTCTACTTCTAGAGAGCCTTCTCCCTGAGAATTTTTTTTGTCTCCTAAATGAAGGGGTAAAGCTATATTTATAGGGAGGTGCCTCCCTTCTTCCTCTAGGATTTACGGATTAATACTCTTCTTGGATCGATGGATGGGCCTTGAACATGGGCCGATGACTTAGAATTCAGCTTAAGTTGATCACTTGGTAGTCCACTGAGCCGCTGACTTGATAATGTTACTAGGCCATTGACTTGAGATTTGATTAAGCTATTGACTTGGTAGTCGTTTTAACCTCCATAATTCAAATAGGATCCTTTTCCCTCTTTAATTCAACGCATGAAAGCTTTACTTTTCCTAACTTACAACCCTTATACCTTAGCAGTAATAGCCACACAATACACTTACTTCATATCATGTAATAGGCCTGCATGACCCAATAACAAGATGACTCATGGTAAGACCCAAGCATTGAGGATAATAAGTCGTTCAGTTCTCATACAAACACATAACACTCAAGAGTGCAATTAGAGTTACCAATTGGAGTTGTTATGGTAAGAAAATGGGATTGAACTTGTAAAAAGGCTAGACCCCTCACTTAAAGCAAATTAAGCACTTATAAAGTAATTTCTTCATAGGAAAGTTGTTTGGGATTCAACAAAAGCCTTTTTGAAGAGTACATGTATTTTTTCCAAACATTTGCGCTAGCATAGTCCTCAAATGAGGAGGTTTCAACTCATAAGAATTAAGAAATTCACTTTCTGGGCATCGGATATCCTCAAGTGAGTCTCATAACTCACAACTAAAGGTATCCTCAGGGCCTCTCATAATTAGTGGATGTTTACCTTCGTAAGGGTCTCCCTAGAAATTATGGTTCCGCATACCTGGTCTACTTTCTAAACTGTATCCAAACAATTAGCACTATCTTCCTAACTCAAAATATTTTAGAAGCATCTCATTTTCAATACGTTTAGCATCAAAATTCCCATTGTATCACAACAATGGCATTTCCATTCTCAAGAAGGTTAAAATGCCTTGATAATTTCAAATCGATTCATAAAAGGCATTTGGCCACTCATTTTGGCAAAGCATGCTTGTAACGACCAAGTAACCTTCCACTTTCACATAGAAGGGCCTTTAAAACTCATTTTAGAAGCTACTAGTATGCAACCTGCTCATAATAGTTTCACTTACAAGAACTTCAGTAGTTTGGTTCTGAAAATCAACCACGTGCTTCGAGTTTGCTAAATTTGTTTCAAGTTTAAATGAATGAAGCATTTAAACAAGCTCGCAATCTTTACATAGCACTTTATTAATTCAAGAGCAATGTTTCAATGTTTCGGTCAACGGTTCAATCAATTGAATAATTTAGCTGAACCATTCAGTGAACCTAATCATTGATCCTAATTCAAATACGGCAATAAAGCATGATTGGAGACACATCCAAATAGGCAAATATGGTTTAGCTAGAGTAAATTGGGACAGAATAAGTCGCCGCTTAGTTCACGAATGTGATTCATTATTGAGCTGATTTATGAGCCGTTCAGCAAATTCTCAGCCCTCTTGATTCACTCTAAAGCCATAAGGTATACATGAATTGACACTTCACAATAATGACGAATCTAATGGCCAACAAATTTACTACGAATTCAATTAGTCAGTAGAATCAACACAGCATCATACACATGCACACACTTCATAATCTCACTGATTTTCACACAACCTAAACACCCTCCTCATAGGACCGTACACAAATGTCCTTAAAACTAACTCAATTTCAATCCCAGATCATTCCAAGTAACTCAAACGGTTTGCCTATTACCATTATTCCCACACACTCAAATTTCATCTTCCAAATGCAATTCAATTTATTGAACGAAATGGTAAAACTTTGCGAAATTATTACTAGATTAGGAAATTAAGAATCATCCACATTAAATCCAAACAAATAGGACCAAATTAAGTGGTGGATTGGGCAAATCTGGGTCTAATCCTCCTTCCTTGCCCTCTTTCTGGCTCTTGCGCTACTCCTAGGAAGCAGCTTGGTAACTGGCTATAAGCAGGTGGGTCACCGCAGCTGGCACCAGCAATGCCACCTCTAGCTGTTACTACACTCACTGCTGCTGTTTCTCCTCCTTTCCATCTGTCGGTCTCACTCTCTTTACTCTTTACTCTCCCTAGTTGTTATATAAAGTTAGGTGCACCGTGTGCAATGATGGCCGACACTAGCTGCCGGTGTGATAGTGGTGTTCTCTCTCTTTCCTTAGGTCATGGCTTGAGTAGTCAAAAGACCGAGTCCCCCCCCCCCTTCTTTTGCTGCGTGAACCCAAGGGGTTTGGCCCCTTTTTCTTTCTCTTTCCCCTTCTTTTTTTTATGGTTTTTGGCTGCTAGACCATAAAACGCAGTTGACTCAATTACACTAAGTCTAAATTTTGAGAGCACAAGCCCAATGTGAACTCGCTAATTCCACGAAAGCACACAATAAATTGAGAAATTATCAAAACTAATCCACATAACTTAGTACACTAAATTAACAAGTAGAATTGGTCTAATATAATTAACCCAAATTAAAAATTCTCGATTATTACATAATCCAACTAGGATATATGAGTGAAGTTAATATTCAAGGAATCTAGCTCTGGTATTTATATGACTCTTAGAAAATTGATTGAATGGTGAAGTTATCGGAGTCATTGGGGGAGGCCAGATAATTCAAAGAAAAGTCAAGCAAATGGGTATTAAAGGGGTAAGAAAGTGGGATTTCTCATAGTCATTGAAAATTTGGCAACTAATTAGGATTATAGTTAAAGTGAACGCCTAGATATATTAAGAGTCAAGTGTAAAGAATTCTTAAGAAAAGTTGAAATGCAATGTTCGCTAAAAATGCATAAAAACCTGTTGAATAAAATTTAAAGGCATACAGAAGTTAATTTTTTATTGAAACCAAAGACTTCCGTCAAGGCTTTCCACAAAAGAATAAACCAAGAATCAAAGCTTAAGAAAGAACAACTCGATTAGTAAGGTACATACTTGTACCCTTCAAAGATGATTAAATTTTCGTTTGTTAATATTAAAACATTTTATTCAGCCAAGGTAACCTTTATGATCCATTTCATTGTTCATCAATTAATACTCAACAATCACTATTTGTAAGTTACTACTAGCAAAATTCATTGGTTTTGGCCCTACCCATTAATCGAGAAATTTAAAGTTCATATGTCTACGGATGTCATGGCTACTGTTTAAATGTTTGGGTCCTAGTCCAAGCCAAAAAAATAAATAGTTTCATAAGCAATTCTTATTACAATTCTACTCAAATGGACATTTCAAAACTTAATTTAAAATTATGCGAGCGCTCACTGACTTTCTGAAAAATATTTATTTGACTGTACAAGAGTAATGTATTGAGGCATAGCTCATTTTCCCCTTCTTTGTGGTTTGTAAACTATTTTTAGCAAAGAAGAGGCAAGTTAAGGTTAAGCAACAACCTTCTAAAGCAAAAGGATCACGTGGAACTGACCAAGCCAGTGACTTCTAACTCACGACTTTTGCCAGGTTATTTTGAGTTCTGGCATACGGACTTGTGATTTAGGGGCTTGCTTAGTCCTAAATAGGATGTAGAACTATTTTAAACATTATTGTGTCATTATAGTTACGACTACTCATAGATGCTTTGTTAATAATCTAGAAACTTGAGATATGTACATGTTATATTTTTTTAGAGTAACACGACTGTTGGTTGCTACCACATAACTAAATGTAGCTTTGCCTCTTACAGGGATGACAATAATGCTCCTAGCTCATTAACGATTTTTGCTACCTCATATCTATATGCTTGTTAAGGGATTAGTATATGATAAGTCAGGGGCATTACAATTAGGTATATGGCCTTGTTGACTTTTCGAGTAATTAACTCATCCATTGCTTACAGAGCATAGCCTATTGCCTTGTTGACTTTTCGAGTAATTAACTCATCCATTGCTTACAGAGCATAGCCTATTTGTTCCAAGGTATGAGTGTGCTTGAAAGACAGATGTCTGATAAGGCATCTTCTACCATGTGATCTTCTTTCCTAGAGATCCTAAGTTCAGGATCATGGTTCTTAGAAGCATCAGTATCTTTGCTCTAAGTAATATCCTTGGGTGGCATCTTGCTCAACTCTAGGAATCTCCATAAATGACATCAGACTTTCCAGCACATAGTGGATTTCTAGGCTTTTCTTTAAAACTTGAGGAACTCATGCCACTGTTCAAAAATTTCTTGCAAAAACAACTCTGAAAAAAGGGGAGTGTTTCTCCTTTTCAAGAGCCTTTCGACACTCAAGTTAGGAGAATACAATAATGAAATTAGAGAAATAAGCCTAGGGTTGCTATGTAGACTTTTGTGTGCTTTGTGCTCTCTTTCCCTTGGATCCCACCATAACTTGCTTATATAGGGGTTTATGGTGGTTTTTAGAGGAATTTAGTTGAATGTCATATCTTTTTAGATATATTTTTAAATTCCTATTCTTATTTAGCTTCAAACATCTTTGTTGTTTCCAAGTATGTTTGGGAGATCTTTATTAGGTCTATTACCTCACCTTTTCACTAGCCATGCACTAGGCAAAAACGTTAAGGCTTTATAGGACTAGGTTTTTATTAAGCTAATTACTTGGGTTTTAGCCTAATGCTCAATTTTAATAGCTTAGTTGATCTAGTTAATCTCTTTCCTTAGGCTTTTATTGGGCTTTGTTCATTGCCTCTTAGAGATTTTATATACTCGAATTACAACCTTTTAAGTTTAACTTCTTCAAGAAATCCTCAAAGCCTTTCAAGCTTCTCAAAAATTATATTCTCTTTTTACTCTTCCCTTAAGTCCTAACCCCTTTTTTTCATAAATTTCTCACAATAATAGAGATAGGAGTCAAACCTAGCCTCTAATGAGGAGCTTCCCATCCCTCCCATGCCTTATAGGAGGATATGCTAACTAATAGTGGTGCATGGGATAACATTATAGAGGTTTATTTTGAGGAAGAGAGAGTAGGAAGTGTGGGACGTCAATTTTGGATTGACGTCCTTAGTAATCTACGCATCTATTAGTTGGCTAAGAAGCTTGAGGGTTATAATCCCCTTAAAGCCAACATCAAGGGTGATTGTTCTTGCTTTAAGGCTCAGTAAGCCCAAGTAAAGTGGGGCATGTTTCTCCCAACATTGCCCCCTTTTTAATGATAAAATCCATGAGATCATTATGGGCATCTTAAGAGATGCTCCATCATTGAAGAAGGATAAGAAAGGTTTGGCAGTCTAGTTGACAGGATTTGCACTAACATCTATCAAGGACGTCTCATTGTTCTTAAGGGGTTAGTTTATGCTTCACCTCATCTTCCCAAATACCCCCACCACCTCCTTTTCTACACCATCTCACCTTGCTCTTCCCACAAGATGCCTTTCTGAGGGTTGATCTTGATAGGGTGAAGGCGGAACCTTTGTCGTGCCTACTAAAGAAGGCTCCTAAATCAATGTTGGCCTCTAAAAAAGATGTAGATTCAAAGGTTGATGGTAGCAGAGATGTGGATGATTAGGTGAATGTGTGGTGATACGAGAATAAACAGAATTAGGAATGGAGTAATCAGGGACTTAGTTAAAGTGGATCCCATTGAAGATAAGATGAGAGAAACAAGACTCCAATGGTTTGGCCATGTGAAAAGAAGGAGTGTGGTCGCTCTAGTGAGGAGATGGGAGATGATCAACATCCCTGAAGGCAAAAGAGGGAGGGGACGACCAAAGAAGATTTTGGACGAGGTGATTAGAGAGGACTTGAAAGTTGTAGGTTTGACGGATGACCTGACTCAGGATAGGAAGCTTTGGCGGTATAGGATTAGGATCCTAGATCGCAGAGAGTTGATCCCCATAGTTGTCTTCTAAATGCAGTGGCATAGTGCTGGTAGTGGGTTTTTCGTTTGTCGTGTTTTGTTTGCAGGTAGTACTTTCATCTGGAAGAGACTACGTTTGTTTACCTCTAGTTGTTAAGGTATATGACCTTCCTTTCATTTATCGTTCTTATGTTACATAGATACAACAACATATCTTTATTATATCTTAGCGATTCCTTGTGTGTCCTTAATTTTTTCATTAAAAGTTTTCTCAAAATGTTTCTTCTATAAATTATTTTCACAGAATCCTTGTTTTGTGGGTCTCTTGGAATCAGTCTCTCTACGGGTAGGAATGTCGGTAGAGGTAAGGTTGCTTACAGCTGAATCTCCCCAGACCCCCGCGAAACGGGACCCACACTGGGAGGTGTTGTTGTTGTTGTTGTTGTTGTTGTTAACGGCGGATATCCTGTTATATGTGTAGCATTCTTATTCTATTGTAGGTATACTGGCCTACCCAAGTTTTATGAGGTTATATGTGTAGCAAGACTGTCTCCAGTGAAACTGGATAAAAATTAAAACACTCGGAATCAATTTGAGGTTGTAGGACGTGTTTGGTTGTTGGCTTTTTCATTAGCTTTTTGATATAAAATGGCTTTTTGGAGGCTTTTGGCTATTTTGACCTGGTCAAAAAAGCTAATTTGATATTTGGTAAACAGCTTTTTGTAATGACTGTTTTAGCCCCAAAAAGCTAATTTTCAAAAAACTAAGATAAGTAGCTTTTTGTAAATGACTGTTTGTATAAATCACAAAAATGCCCAATGTTTTATTAAAATTACAAGACATGCCATTACAGAAATCAAAAATCCTAATTCTAGTCATTTAAAATTACAAGACATACCATGAGTGGCTAAGATGAGTAGCTTTTTGGATTAATTTCAAGCTAGTAGTGACATTTGATATCACGTTTATTTGAATATAATTTAATGAAGATCAAATCATTTAAAATTCAGACAAATTTTAATTTGGAAAAGACAAAGAAAAAGATCTTGAAAAGACAAAGAAAAAGATAAAAAATTATATAAATTTTAATTCACTACAAAAAAAATCCTTAAAGGAATAATAAAATAATGTTGTAAGATGTGGGTATCACATGAATACATATAAATTGAAAAGAAATAAGATAAATAATGAATACAAAATATGTAGAATTAATATGAAAATAAGGTTCCAAGCATTGAATTAATTTTTACATATGGCATAAATTTAATTATTTTGAAAAGAAAATAAAATGGCCAATAAATAAAAAATTATGTCCAACTACAAAGTAATGTAGAGAAAGGACATAAATAAAATTTTAACAAACAACCTTTTCAAAAATAGCTAATTCTATCAAACATTTTTTTTAGAAACAACTTATTCAAATAGTTAATGTAAACAACCAATTCAAATAGCTAACATCAAACAGCTAATAGAAATAATTAACAGCTAACAGCTGATTGCCAAACAGGGTTGTAGTTGTTTCCTGCTCCTAATATTAGATTATCTATCTCTCTTATTTTGAATTGGCCAGTCTCTTTGCTGGCAGTGATGTTCGTAAAGGTAAGGTCGCCTAAATCTGGATCTTTCCAAACCTTGCGAAAGCGGAACCCACACTATGATTTGCTGTTGTTATTATTGTTGTTGATGTTGGTATCTCTCTTATCAACCACTAAATTTTTTTATATCTTATATCTAAGTCAAATGATATTTAGGCATCCTCCATTGACCTTAAAGATAGGTGCATCAAGCTCTCATAGAAGCAATTATACACCATATTGATATGATTGTGGATGACATGGTTCTTGTCTACCACATGCAGCTAAAAATTTTTACTAGTTGTATATTAACATGTGTAGGAAATAAATTCAGGACTAACTTGGATGCGGAATTGAAGGGCAGCCCGGTGCACAAGCATCGCGCGTTCACGCAGGGTCCGGGGAAGGGCCGCACCCCAAGGGGTGAATTGTAGGCAACCTAACCTAACTGTGTCAGTGGCTGATTGAACTGTCGGTAATAGCCCACAATAAGAATACCAGTTCTTCAGTAATAATAAATCTCAGCGGCTACTAGAGTCGCCTTATAACATCCACGTCCTAAACCCGATTTCTTCGCAGTGATGGTAGAGTAATTGTGAGGAGAGAGAGAAATAATATTTCAGTTCGTGTGTATTTAGCTAACCCTCCCAAACCTCCTTATATAGGTATTAGGGGGTAGCAACTAGGGTTTATGGAGGTCTTTTAGTGACCGTCGGGCCTCAACTAATGGGCTCGGCCTACAGCTCCCACTCGGCCACAAAAGGCCATTACAACACATGTTCCCCATGAATCATGTCTCCTCACACTTCATACTGGGAATAGGACGTGCGACCGAAGATAACAAATAGTGTTATATTAAGTCACCATCCAACTAACATAACACCTTCACGAAATACGATACCCCAAAAATATCTCAAGACATCACCAGTGGCATCTTTAGTCCCTTATGCCCGATATATCATATGATTATGTTCTCAACATAATCGCCCAGGCTGATATGGTGATGGTGGATAAATTTTCCTTAGACACTCATGAAATCTCATCTTAGCTTAATTGCTTTCCTAACGTGTTCTCGTTGAACCGTATACATCGTGTCCCTTGAGAATCACATTAAAGTAGCATCATTAAGCTTTGACTTAATATCATAGCTTTAAGTCAAAGGATCATCGTCCATAGGGTCACACAGTGACAAGTGAAAGGGAATTCAATCGTCACCCCACATATGGGTCGTCTTACAAGCACACACAGTATGAGATGTGTGTCACGGCATAGCTCCCACTTAGCTGGGTTCGTCACTCTTTATGCCATGCGAATTGTCAGTCTAGATTTTTACTCAAAAATATAACCTGAGCCACTAGATCAACATACTGAATGTTGGCCTTGACACTCAAGATTCGGCTTTTAGGGCTTCAATATGAAAACTTATTTCATACTCGACTCCCTCGAGTCTCATCTTAGTCTTACTAAGGCGACTATATTCATTCCACTCACACACTTCCAGTGTGAGTAATCAATATTCCACACGTAGTGCTAATATGATTATGTCTCTTCATGCCCGCTACTAAAGCGTCAGGGCGATTGCCTGTGTGACTAGGCCGATCAGAAGCTTGTGACATTTCAATATGCCTAACATACAACAATGAGCATCATGCTCATAGAAGAAAACATGTCCATCACGTAACAGAACATGTCTAGATGCCAAACCTTATGAAATCCAAGACTCAACCAATGAGTTTTGGACACATCACTAGGAATGGGTTTAGTTAAGGGAACATAATCACCTTATTAGTCTATATATATACCCAATGGCAATGCTTTTTGTCTCTATGGTACAAGATGCACAATCTACCTCCATAGCTGACATTGTTGTGCAGCTGTGCTTCTTTGCTGCACCATGACATGACTCTCGCACTCAGGGTGAAGACATGTCTTGAGGTTAACTTAGACTTATCCGAGTTACTACCCCAATCAAAATTTGAGCATCCTCTCAATTTGAGGTTTGCTTCTTGATAGCAAAACGCTGAGTTATCAATACCACGAAGGTAGCATTTGATTCTCCTGATGACTTGTCAATCAGGAAGTCTTGGGTTACTTTGATAACAACTTATCAAATTATCCACAAAGCAATATCAGGTCATGTACATAACATGACTTTCATTATGCTTACTATGATACTAGGGTTAAGGACAGTTGTTCACTATCTCTATTTTTGTCATCTGTTTTAGAACACTGAGCAAGACTCAGGGTTGGACCCTTCTCAACTGGAGTATCTCCAGGATAGGAATTACAAACCCAAAAATCATTCCAAGTCATTTCGACGCATGCTTCTTGGGACGGCTTTGGATTATTTCCACTCCTGGGACATACCTAGTTTCACCCGTGTCCTTTGTCTCAAAGACATGGGATAACTACCTTTTAGTAGCCTTCATCATCTCCAAGTTGTTCCCTAGTTAATAGTATGTTATCAACATAAGGAACGTAATCCCCATGTTGATCTTTCAACATACACAATGGTCACATGTGGACCTTTTAAGATGACACACATTGTCCTCTTATCCCTTTGATACAAAATCAATGGGTTGGTCTATGTAAATCTCTTTCTCAAGATCACCATTGAGAAAGACAACCTTCACGTCCATTTCGAACAACTCAAAATCCAAATGGGCAACCAGGGTTAGGAGTATCCGGGCCTAAACTTATCAATTGAACTATCCACCCGATGTTTTATCTCAAAGATTTACATCAGCGTGGAGTTTCAATGAGTTCTCAAACCCTGTCAGTGAGTCCATCTCATCCCTTATCGCATCCAATCACTTTTTGTAATTTGGTGAACCAACCGTCTCTTGACAAGAGGTAGATCCCTCAACTCCCAAGGGATGTGCATAGGATTATTTCCTCTTCGATTTAAAAATATCGTCGAAGAATTCATCCACGCTCAGTCCTTGGGATCCTGGGACCTCCATTATTTGTCTGCCTAGGTGGGAAATCCCTCCCCCTTTCTCTAAGAGGTAAGGGACCAAGTGTTCCTAACTTTTTCTCTAAGAGGTATGGAACCCTGAGTAGGGAGAGAACATTACTCCCACTATCCATTGGAGGTGGGATCCTGAACGTGAGGACTAACTACATGTTCAGGAATGACTCTCCTCAACATTTGGAGATTGAGGACAAATCTCATTCTCCTTAATAGACAAACCTTCACCATTCCTATCAAATGAGGAAGGTGTACTATTTTCGGTGACTTAGTGAGAATTCAAATCCTTCCCCTCACCGAGAGGTGGTTGAAGGTCTTATTGTAACGTATACAAATTGAGGCCCTTTTAAATTTCACCAAATGCTAAGAAACTACATCCTTAAGGAAATCAATATTGCGGGATTTTGTTTCACGAAGAAAATATTCATGATCTCAATTAGTTCGAAAAGTTTTTAATATTTCGTCCCAATTGAGTCCTACTACCGCTATAAAGTATATGAACACATCGAGCACTTAATAACAGTGAGATAGTAGATACACATACTTATATCATGAATGTATATGGCTCCATGATTTGCTTTTGTATTCATGGACCCGCAAATGTCTAAAGTGAATGAATGCTAAGGGATTCGATGCCCTTGAAATCTTACAAGAGGATTTTCTATTACTTTACTAGCTAGACATAACTCACATTTTGCACCTTAAGCCTAGTGAGTTGGTCTTAAAAGGCCATCTTTAGCTAGTTATCTCTATCTTGACCCTTATGGTCAAAATGAGCACGTCTAAAACATATTCAAAAATAAGACAGGGATGAAAAATATTCTATTTCGTCCATTGAAAACATCTTTTAATGTGACATAGCCAAACAAATCACCATGCCATATGATGTCTAAGACAACTAGACGAAAATTAAAGAAAACTAATCTTAGGAATAGAAGACACAAGGAAACATCGCACCTCAGGTGCATAGAGAGCATTGGGAAGAGACAATGTAGTCCCTTCAAGGAGCCTCGAATGATTCGTCTTTAAATCAAGAACACATTTTTCATTGTCGTTACCTAAAACGACAATTTGTGAACCCACCGGGTAGTAGTGAAAGTTCACAAAGATCAACTCAATCCTGAACTATATACTTTATTTCTCCCGTATCTACCATCCACTAAGGATCATAGCTAGTAACAATTTGGGAGCGCACACATTATCCAGGAGAGGCTGTGGAAAGAGGTACCTTAATCGACTTAGGACAATCCTAAGCATAAGATGCCTAATTTTCACAATCATAGTACTCACACGTTCTATATGCTTCTCTTTATTTCCTTAGCCTTTTTCACTTTCGCAATACCAATCTTAGGTCCAGAACCTTTTGAGGGAATGGATCTGGGCGAACCTGATGTTAAGCTAATCCCACGCGTACTCAACAGTGGGATGACATTTAATTCCCCCACTAGATCGTCATTGATGCAATGCGACAAAGTATGACATCTTGATCGATCTATTCTCAAATCACTTTTGGTATGCTTTTAAGTTTTCTACATACTGTTCACTAATAGTACCATCTTTGCTATCCTATGAGACCTAGAACCTAATGAGTGTCCTAACATTTCACGTTCATTCATAAGAAAATGAATTTTCTAGCATTATGAATCATAGTCAGCGCTATCAAGTTCTTTATTGGTAAACAAATTACTAACCTTATTTTAATTGCCATATCTAAAGGTATATATTCTGTAAAGTGGACATTAGGCATATTTTCAAATAAATAAATTATCAAAAAACTCCGTTATTCATGTTGTATGATCGAAAATTTCGCTAAATTCATAATCATCTCATACAAGCATGAATTAGAAGGTTTTATAACTTATTTATCACAATCTTCCATAAAACCAAATTTATGGAGAACATTATGGTTAAACATATTAATATTTCAGAAATATCATGAAGATATCCAACTTTATGTAACCAAATTTATATGAAGTTATCTCATTATATATAACTTCTAATATGTCATCTCAGAACTTTATCAATGACATATCAAACATGAAATTCAGATTATTATATAAAACGCATCTATATAATAAAATGAATCTATATTGCCAAACATATTCGAATAATAACATGTTACAAAAGAATTTCATAAATGCCCAAATAGCAATATATAAAACACATTTATATAATTATATGAAACTTATTCAAATGTTATTGGCAAAATATAAACACATCTATAATATTACGAATTTTAAATTTCATGAAACCAATTCATAAAATACCGCTAAGTTACATAATTAGCAGGTAACATGAAAATGAATCCACATTCATTAATTTGGACAAGGAGCAAATGCTAAAACAATTAGCAAAGTTTACTACAACCCATTTAGTTCGTATATATAATACGCATTTATATAATACTACTAATTGGCAATTGGTATGTAAACGAATGTAACATATTTTTGTAACATGAAATATATTCAAATAGTAATCGTAATTAACTATATATAGAACAGATCTATATAACAATAAAGTTTGGATGAAACGAATTCATAGTAAGACTTGCAAATTATATAAAACGTATTCATATAATATTGCAAATTTAAAATTTATGAAACAAATTCATAATAAGATCAAATATCTTATATATCCAAATAATAGCATGAAGTAACCACAAGAATGATAGAACATTTAACTAATTCATAATTACTCATATTTTTGCATAAAGTTGCTAAATTATGAAACATAGTCATGTAACTAAGTATTATATAAAACATATTTACATAATGTAACTTATGAAACATATTCATTTATCGACTAAGGGGATCCTCATATCACATAGATATTTATTGAATTCAAGTAAAATAAATTTACGTCTCACGTACTAATCATATATATGAAACGAATTCATATAACTTCAACCCAATTGATTGATAACAAGCTACTTAACATGAAAATTTTAAATCGTCACATATATAAAACGAATTTATATATGACATTAAACATATTAATGTAACTTATGAAACATATTCATTTATTGACCAAGGGGATCCTCATATTTATGGAGTTTGAGTAAAACAAATTTACGTCATAAATACTAATTTCATATATGAAACAAATTCATATAACTTTAATCCCAAGGAATCAATAACAAGTTACTTGGTCAAGCAAATGTCAAGTTGGTGCATATATAAAACGAATTTGTATATGGCTTTAAACCTATTAATGTTTTTATAACGAAATCATGCACCTAGGATTAAGACTAATTCGAAACCTTAATTCAACAAATGAATTAACTGCATGAAACTTTATTAACTTGAATATCATTATTATTCAATTAAAATCATGCCACGACTAATGATAGTAATTAAACAATAATGACTGAAAAATAATTCAATCCAAAACAGTCAAAAATAGTCTGACCCATATCGTTGAAATATGACAAGAAGAAAAAAACCGGCCCAAAACGACTTAATGAACCGGAAAGGGGGGGGAAGAAAGATCGGCCCAATCACTCATAAAAACCGACCCAAACCGGTTTAACGAACCGAGGGGGTCTTTATGAGCGAATTACTTCAAACCCTCTCCCCCCTTTCTCCCAAACCCTGAAACCGAGCCTTCTCCCTCTTCGGTGTCCCTCTGCCTGAAAATCTCTCTCCACTCTCTTCGACTTCTCTACCCATCTCTGTTGCTCTGGTTTTCTATCGTGTCGTGGCCATGGGAATGGAGCACCAAGCTCCCTCCCCACCACCACGAGCACGACTGTCGTGACCACCGTTGGCAATTTCCCCCAAAAATTCCCAGATGATGCAATAACCACCGCCGCCCCATGAGCCTAGGTCTACGCAAATCCGGCAAGAACCGAAGCAACTACGATGTAGATCGGCCCAATCTTAGTCTGAGGAAGACACCAACGCGCCAAACGCGCCTCTGAGGCGGTGGTGCGTGGTCTCACGCGCCTCCCAAAGTGGTGTCTTTCGTCTTCCCTTGCTTAAGGTTGCTTAGATCGGCCAAATTTGTGCCTGAAGGAGACGCCCAGGCGCCAGACACGCCACTGAGGCGGTGGCGCGTGATGTCACGCGCCTCTTTTTAACGGTGGTTGTTAGCTTCCTTTTGTTCAAGTTTGCGTAGATCGGCGATGACCACAGGCTTTGGGAGGAAGAAGATCATGAAATGACCTTCGTTGGCGGCGCGTGACAGTCATGCGCCACCCCTCCACGGTGGTTCTGATGGGTACGATTTTAATCCTCAATCTCTTTTACCCTTTTCCTTTTATTAGTCGAAGTCGAGAACAAAGGAGAGGGAATTTCAGATTTGGGGCCTGGGTGGGGAAGTTAGGGTTTCAAGTTCACGTCTGTCTCCTAGTTTAATTTGGCACAACATATTCTGATGGGCTATTTTATGAACATATCAAAAAAATTCGAGGGACAGAGGTGGGTTGATGGAACCCAGATTCTTGGTGCGAATGTTTGATTATCAACTGACCAAAGAACCCCAGAAAAATATAAAGGGTCACACTTTGAAAGATAATTTGTCTGGGCATATTCACAGAAAAATTTCAATGTTTAAATTTCTGAGTGCGAATTTTATCTACTGAGTCATGCATAATTTGAAATTTCATAGGCAGATTAAAGCATGGACTTGGGCAATCTGGGCATACTTCGATTAACATATAATCGTGCAAAGAATCATGCTTTCTGGACAATCATGACCTAACCATGAAAATTAGGTTTAATTGCTTACTTAGAACCATAAACTCAGTTTTGCCCAATTTGCATAACAGTCATGACCTAATCATCCAAAGCTTCAAACTTTATTGCAGATTAGTGCTTAATAACTGCTAATCGAGTCTGTTATTTAGACTAAGAACATGTTTGTATTGAACGAATCAGAAAAATTCAGATTGTGAACGTGGAAGCATGCTGGTATGATTTTGGGATTGCATAATTACAAAAATTAAGCAAATTAAAAAGAATAGCATGCTTTTCACGAATTAGTTTCGCCAGATTTATCAATCTATTACTGGGAACTAAACCGAACAGTTTAGGCTCTAATACCACTGTAGGAAATAAATTCAGAACTAACCTGGATGCGGAATTGAACTGTCGGTAATTGCCCACAATAAGAATGCAAGTTCTTCAGTAATAATAAATCTCAGCGGCTACTAGAGTCGCCTTATAACGTCCACGTCCTAAACCCGATTACTCCACAGTGATGGTAGAGTAATTGTGAGGAGAGAGAGAAATAATATTTCAGTTCGTGTGTATTAACCTCCTTATATAGGTATTAGGGGGGTAGCAACTAGGGTTTAGGGAGGTCTTTTAGTGGCCGTCGGGCCTCAACTAATGGGCCCGGCCTACAACATATATAAATTATACCAACAATAAACATTTGTATCTATAATTATTGGCTCATTAATGTTTTGTCAAATTTGTTTCTTACAATATGTTTTTATAATTGTTGGATCGCATGTTCTAGCCAGACTAGTCTTATCTAAGTATGTTGATCTTCTCATGTTAGAGCTGCCAGCAACCAAATATATATAATTCAAAAGATTCTTAATTTTAAGTCATTTTTTACTTAAAACTACTCTATGTTAAAACACTTCATTATTAGTTTAATTAAAAGTCCAATTTGTCTGTAAACTATTAGATGTTAGCTTTTATTACATTAATTATTAGTTGTTAACATATTGTACTAGCAGTATTAACTTATTGCATTATGTGTTATTTATTGAGTCATTGGCTTTTTTTTAATACCCTGTGGTTTAGTGTATTAATTTTTCTACTCTTCTAGCTTTGAAATTAACTATTCTGTCAAGTGTTGTATCACCATATTTTAGTTCTAAAATGACCATTACACCCCTCTTATTTTTGTTTTCACTTTTTCTTACTAAGTAAGAAAATATCTATCCTTCCAAGCCATTTTCCTCCAAAGTCACCACCACACACTCTCCCCCAACCATGAGGTATGGCAACAGTGTACTCAAGTCACTGCTCTCTACCATAATAACTTTTCAATGCTGGACTTTTACAACATCACCAATTAAATCCTTGCAAATCTCACCCCTCTTGTGATTCATTCATGGAATGTTGGTAGCTCGAGCCCTACCCATTTCAATACAAACTACCTATCAAGTTCCCCCCCCCCCTAATGTGAGGCCATCATATGAAGAAAATCGATATAAATTTTTGTATCAATGATTGCTTTCACGGAATTTTACCACCACCTTTTGTGTTTGAATGCCAATCGTTAGAAACCTTCATTGGCGATGTAGCATTTAGAATTCCTTATAATCGAAGTAGGCTTCCAAATTTACAATACCTTTTATGTCAAGGTGTACAATTGATTCTAAATTGTACTATAATGTGTAAAGTGTTTAAATCTTGGCTTTGATTGGTAAAGTTGCTTGTTTGGGAAAATCTGATTGATTTTAAACACCTTTTTGATAGAGCCTGCCTTAGTTTGAAGTGGTTAAAATTACTGTTATGCGCAACCAAAACTAGAGGAACGAAGAATGGAGCTTAGGAAAATGGAGGAAGGAGTGAAGAGCTATGGCAACACAGTCGATAAACTCTCCGGTGGCTAGCGAATCGGTGAGGGTTTTGACCATTAGCAACCTACAAGTGGCCTACCCAGGCTTTAGATGCGTGTGTGATGGTGTTTATGTGGTAGAGGGGTGGAAAGTTATACATACATTTTTTTTTTTAAGAAAATTAGAAAAATAATGAATAACAATAAGGCTATATTGGTCGTTTTAGTACTAAAATATGATAATATCGTTACGCAAGGGTATTCAAAAATTAATTTCAAAATCACAATGTTAGAAAAACTAATGCATTAACACTTAGAATATAAAAAAGTCAATAATTCATTAGTTGTTAGCTAATTCTATTAACTTTTAGTATTAATAAATGACATTAGTTATTCCTTAAAAAATGAAAAGGATTAAGTGAAAGTAGCTATTTCTAATGAGAATCACTGGTAGAATTTCATTCATATCCATAACTTAATTTAATTATTTATTTTAATATCATAATTTTTATATTTGTTACTCCCTCCATCCTAATAAATTTGTCAAATATTGGAAAAAGAATGAATTACGGGAACATTTATTATTATGTTTTCTCTCTTATTTATAATTTGAAGAGTCAAGTTCCTACCTAAAAGAGGAAAATTTGACAATGTGTTTGAGACATCTAAAATAGAAATACGTGAATCAGTCCGGTCCGATTATGGACCAAATAATGAACAACTCTAGTCAAGTACATATTTACTTTTCTAAATGGAATGTCTCAAATTTCTAAATCCATGTTTCAACCCATACTCACTGTTAAATGGGGAAAGGCGAGGGTGGCTAATAGATAAATGTAGTTAAAGGAATTACCTTCGAAATCACAATGTCGGTGCTCAAATATTGGTGGTAGGTGATTGAGTTCTTTGAGTTGAAAACATGAGCTGTGGAGGAGGGGCAGAGAGACAAACGAGATGTCAAAAGCACCGCAACAATATGTTCCAAGGAAATAGAAATAATAAGGTTTGTTGGGAATGACTGTGAAGTAACTCCGTTGACATTTGAATTACCATGGTTAGGGATGGGTGTGGAGGCGGATTCAGGGAGGATTGAGCTGTACTTACACCTATACCTGTTTTTAAGTCATACCTATATTCATATTCATACCTATGGGATTTTGGATGGTTGTACCAATACCTATGCCCATTGGGTTTTGGATGGTTGTCCGGTTTTATTCGGGTATACATAGAGTGTGCAAAGCGTCACAAATATTCATATTCAACCCATATTTACATACACGCTATATTTAATTAGCAATTTCAAGCAACGCTACTAATATTCACATTCGGAAGAACTCATGGAAGTTAAAATTGTAAAAAAAAAAAATTAATTTTCCATTTCTACATAAATAAACATCATACACTTAGAGTTTCACACCAAATATTTATTTTTAGGTTTTACCGTATTTTGGTCATTTTTACTACCAAATGGGGTACACAATCGGGTACGGATTTTAAGAATAAATATCTATATATATACCCATTTTCAAATGCAATACCCATACCCATACCTCTACTCATATGCACTTGAAACTCATTTTCATCACTTATTCGAATGCGAAATGAGGCAAATTTTGATCGGGCCTTTGTGGCTTGGGTAATATTCCCATCCCTAACTATGAGCACAGAAAATTATTACAAGAACAAATTGGCTAAATATTCTAAAAAGTTGTTTAACTAATCCAAATAACCATAGATATCAGAAACTATCGATAGAAATATATTAAAACAAAATAAATTTTTTTGTTCAATTATCACATGTTATTATCACATAATTTTTCTTTTTAATTTTTTAATCTCCATTATTAGAAGAGTATTGAGATATCATTTTGATTCTTTTTTGGCACCTACAATCTTATTAGTTTTATCTTGGCAATTCAAAAACACTATACATAATAAAAGATTGTAGTTCAATATTACTAAAAACTAGCAGTGGTTTATCCTAATACCAAAGTTATTAATAAAAATTTTAATTTTGAAAGCTATGTAAAACCTTAATTGTTGATCTCATAACATTAATATTTTCAATAAACAATTATAACTATTAATAAATAATTAGTTAACGTAATGGTTATAAAGTATGTATTTTATTTATAATTCATGATTTATAAAATATTGATGCATTTGTTATGGCAAGAATTATCAAGTCTCTCAATTTTCAATAGTAAAAAACTAACAATTTAAAATATAAAACAATTATGTATATAAATCTCATACAAGGCATGAGTCAATGCTCATTTTTTTAAATAAAGAGCCATCTAAAACACTATTCCCTTTATCCCGATCCCATATTCATTGTTAAAAATACTTATTTTATTAGTCCCATGTTATTGTGAAAGTTTACTTTTCAAATAGCGCGTTTTATTTGTTGAAAACTCATCTGAACAATTTCAATACATTTAATACTTATTTTTACATTTTCTCTAGAATTGACTATTAATATGAGACAGATAGAGTTGGACTTAGCAAAACTGACTCGAGACCCGAACCAAGAACTAGATGATCCAGACCCATATACGACCCGACATTTGAAATAAGCTAAGTTGAAAGTAGATCTGAAACCCGAATTGACTTGAACCGAACCATATCATGCTCGAACAAAGTTGCTTATTTTTACGTGACAAGTTTATTGGACAAAAAATCAATTGACGCGAAGTTGACTGAATTGAAGTTCACCTGACCCACACTGAACTAACCCAAAATATTGCTTGACTCGAGACATAACCTAACTCAAACTTAACCCGATCCATATACAAATCGAATGACCATTTACTTGATCTAGATAGAATACATTTTAAATGAAAAAGGGCCAAAATTACGTTTGCAATCCAGTAGAAATTTGAAGTTTCTCTTTGGCAAAGAAGGCAAGAATGGCATTCATGAATCATGACCCCCTATGAAGAAACGCCCCTTTTTTAGTTACCATTTCTTTTTCTTCAAGACAAAGAAATCCATCTACACTTTTTAATCCCCCCCAAAAAAAAGCAAAAAAAGAACGCTCTATGTACACAAATTATCCAATCCAACGGTGATAATGTACCCGTCAGCATAATGTTTCAAGATGAACGTTCTAGATTTTTAAGATATCACACCGCTTTAAAATGCGCCCACATAAAATTAAAAAGCGTGACATTAGGGCTTCTTCATGCTATATAAACCCTT
This sequence comes from Selenicereus undatus, assembly GCA_017589665.1. Taxonomy (NCBI): domain Eukaryota; kingdom Viridiplantae; phylum Streptophyta; class Magnoliopsida; order Caryophyllales; family Cactaceae; genus Selenicereus; species Selenicereus undatus. The sequence continues at coordinate 81,379,875 of JACYFF010031956.1, forward strand.
GCCCATTCATTTTCGTTGATTCGTATAGACTGAAATCCTTGTTTATCCTTCTGCTCTCATTGTCCGCCATTGTTAGAGCTCGAAGTCGAAGCGATGGCCAAGGGTCCAGGTCTTTACAGCGACATCGGCAAGAAGGCTCGAGGTACTTTTTCTCTCCCCTCATGGACTGCTCTCTCTCTCTCTCTCTCACACACAGCATGCCCTTTTTCCGTTAATCGTTGGTTAAGATTTCGCCATTTTCTATATGAGTGGTGGGATTTATCTGTTTCGGTTTTTTCTTTGAATTAGATCTTCTTTACAAGGATTATCAGACTGACCAGAAGTTCAGCATAACTACTTACTCTGCCACTGGTGTTGTAAGTTCTGTCAATGGTTTCTTTGTTGTAGATTTCATTTGATTCTTGTGTTGACTGGTAGCTGGTCTCATAGTAAATGAGACTGAAATTCTGCGTCGGTGCTTGCTAATCGGTTTGCATGGCTTAAGTAGATCATTGACTGAGTCTTTCGATTGCCATTGTAGCCAATTGCGCCCAGTTAGTGAGCTAATTATGTGTGGAGAAAGTGACTGCAATTGGGTAGCTTGCAAAAGAATTTGAAGTGGTTTCTGTCGCAATTTTTCATTTTGATTGTAATGGCTGTATTGGTGAACATCCAATAACTTCTCTGGGCGGTCCGTTTGAGTGTGGTTCTAGAAAGTACTTGCATTGTGATTTTTTTTCTAGCTGATGTTGTAAATCTCCTTCCGGTCGTGTTTCTGGATTCCAATAAAAGCGGTGGTTACTTAAGGGTTGCTTGGTAGGAGCCATGGAAGTGCCCGAGGGTTCTACTTTTCAGTAAAGAAACTTCTATGAAGTATGCTATTTGCGTTTAGCTGGCAAGTGAATTGATCAATTGTATCATGACAATCATCTTGTTTGGAAATGGGACTTCCCTGAGGATCCGCTTCACTGGAGATATAAGAGAACAACCGCCCCCCCCCCCCCCCCGGCCCCCCAGGCGGAAATGAAAAATTAAAAGAATGAAGACAAAATAGAAAAATAGCTGCTTGCAGAAATTTTGGTGAAGTTCATGATCAGCCACTGGAGAAAGTATAGTTGTGAAAGTTTACAGTACTTTAGTGACCCATGATCTTGTTAGTTTCTTCATTAACTTGGTACTTGTAGTCTAATAGGTTCTGGCTAGGGCTGGGCAATGTATTGGGCTGGACAGGATTGGGCCGACCCATTAACTAAACGACCCTGGTTGGGTCTAGTATATTTGTTAATTGGACGGGCTGGGCTATGGGCTAAATGAACCCGACCCGCCCATTACCACCTAAAGAGCGTTTTTGGTGGGTTAATTTTTCAACTAATGTCTTTGTAATTTTTCAACTAAATTAAACTAGTCCAAATTCAAAGTTAGAAAGTACATAGCCATGCTAGTAAACGAGTTGGGTCAGGTTGGTCCATGGGCGGCCCGCTTTGAGCCTGTTTAAAAACGAAACGAACTTGTCCAAAACAACGGTGTATAGTAATTATTGTTATGAACAAAGTGTTGGTAATAAGCTTAACTAATTGGAATATGTAAATTAGTGTGTCAATTAGGTTGAACAAAATAATAGGTCACTAAACGAGCCGTTAATGGACCAGCCTAATTCGGTCCGTTAATATACCTTAATGGGTTGACCCATTATTGCCCCAATCCATTATTGACCCGACCCTTTATTAACCCTATTTTAAACGAACCAACTGTTTAACCCAATGGGTACCCGGTCCATTGCCTACCCCTAGCTCTGGCTCATCCAACTAGTGGATAGTGTTTTGTAACTTACTCATGGCCTTACAAGGATCGATCCCAGGACAGTGTATATAATAATCAAAGATTCAAAATGCGGTTTCGGTCGCGGAACGGCAAAATCGCTCTAATACGGCAATTGCGTTCCATATCGCGGTTATCGCGGCATGAAAACGCGGTTCGCCCAACTCCAAAACCTTTCCAATACGGCCGTTTCGGCGCAGTTCGGCCACATTTTGAATCCATGATAATAATGTGCATGAGGTTTCAGCATTCTTGCTAATGGTTGGTTTATACGCGCGCAGTCTGTTGTATACTGTCCAATTAGTTGTGCCGCCTTCTTCTTGTCCTAACTGTTCTGTATGCTGGAAATGCAAAATTTTGTGTTGCACTGCAAATGCTATGCAAGAGTGCATCTAAAGTGTCATCTTGCTTTTGTGAGTTTTAAACATCATTGCTACCTTGGCTTAGTTAATTGGTTTGTTCTGATTCCATTGTTCCACAAAAGGCATGGAAGAAGTCCTCTTCCCTTACCCTCTTTTTGATGCCTTTTCTCTGTCAGTTTCCCTATGTGATGGGCCGAAGTGGGGCTACCTTACCAATCCCCCCCCCCCAACCAAACAACAAAAAAGGGAAATCATTGTTATCTTCAAGCCTACATGTGTACAGATTTTGTGTTCTTGATGTGACAGCCTTCCTTTTGGCTAAATACGCATCTTGAGTTAAATTGTATACTTTGACAAGTCTTTGATTTTTTCTATTCATGACCATTTCTGGCTCCTTGCAGGCCATTACTTCTTCTGGTACCAAAAAAGGTGATCTCTTCCTGGCCGATGTTTCCACACAGCTGAAGAACAAGAATGTTACAACAGATGTTAAAGTTGATACCAACTCCAATGTGAGTCTTTATAAACTTTTTCTTCCTATTGGATCCTTAATATGCTAAACCGGATATGGGATTTATTTACATGAAATAGTTTGAAGCTCGCATTTGGTAAAAACAATATAAACCAGAATCGTTTATCTCGAGAGTTGGGTGTCCCCACCCCCTCCCACATACAGCGAAAGTGAAGACATCACTATGGATTTGTAGTCTATTGCTAGTTATTTCCCATAGGCATCCAAATTTGGGGAAAACCTTATCTTCTTCATGCTTTTTAATGTTAATATGTCTGAGCTTTTTCTGATTTTGGTGTGAGTTGTCTAATTTATGAGTGTTCAAAGGATGCTTGTTTGTTTGAGCTTGTTTTTGAGTTATAGGCTAATTTATGTGTGTTTGAAGGATACTTGTTTGTTTGATCTTGGTTCTGATTTTAATTTTATAGAAATATACTGCTTCCTTAATTCAGCATTCATTGTCCCAGTCGACTTTGAAGCATTTTAATAGGTGAAATTGATGAGCAAGTCAAGTTGGGAATTTTTCACAATAGGACGTTACCATAGCTTCATGTATCTGATCAGTGTGAATCTCATAATATATATTCTTATCCCATGAGTTGCTAAATATTTTTCATTCCATTGGAATATTACATTATCCTAGTGAAATGTAGGAAGGTGACATTTGTAGGTACAATCTAGGATTTGTTACTATTTATTTTTTTAAATTTTTTTTTGGCTAAGTGGACACTGGTAGGAGTTTTTCATACTTCTGTGCAAGATCATAATTCATAACTTGTATTACTCATGGATTGGTGAGAATTATATTGTCGTGTATAGAAAAAGCTACATTTCCTTTTGGCTTCTGCTTGGTTAGACATTTCCATAGCACATCCTATTTGCCCATATATGGGGTCTGCTTTTAATTGACAGTGATGTAGCGTAATGTTTTCCAATTTCCTTGGTTTTGTTTTCGTAAGGTTTTCCTAATTTCTAGTTCTATGTCATATATATATGTTACTTCTACTTTTTCTTTTGGGTATACTGAAGCTTGAGGTTCCCTCTGTTGTATCACTTTCCTTTCCCTTTTTACATTTTCAAACAAAACAGGAAAAATGAGAAATATTGAAGATAGGAAAGGCAACTTGGGATCTATATTTGTCTTAACTGAACTTGTTGCTCATTTCTTGTGATGTTCAGTTATTAACAACCATCACTGTTGATGACGCCGCACCTGGATTGAAAACAATCCTGAGCTTCAGAGTTCCTGACCAAAGGTCTGGCAAGGTAAGCTTTTCTATATTGATTTTGTACTAAGCTGTCTTCGTGTTGTGTGCACGTACATTAGCAGCAGCGTGAGGATCCTGAGAACTTATTTTACTGTTGACCTTTGTGCAGCTTGAACTTCAATATCTGCATGATTTTGCCGGGATATGTACCAGTGTTGGCTTGACTGCAAACCCAATTGTGAACTTCTCTGGTGTGGTTGGGACCAATATGCTAGCCTTGGGGACTGATGTTTCATTTGATACCAAAACTGGAAATTTCACCAAATGCAATGCTGGATTGAGCTTTTCCAATGCTGATCTGATTGCTGCACTTACCTTGTGAGTGTTGTTTTGACAAAGATATTGTTGCCAAGAATTATTTACTTCTTTGTTCTATATGACAAACCAAGTGCAAACATCAAGTATATTTGTGTCTTTGGGTGGGATTGCAAAACATAAATGTCTTAACCTGCAAAAAATGGTTGCAAATCTTCCTAGCTACTTTTAACATAGATCTCCCTGGCCATATCAAAGCACATCAACGTTAGCATTGTATATTGATGCTTACAAGGGTGAAATAAACTCACAATTATGCGAATCTGGCCATCACTTCTTGGAGCCAATGGGTATGAATTGTCGTTTTATTGACCTCTGATGTGATCTCTGATTGTTGATATCAGGAATGACAAGGGAGATACTCTGAATGCCTCATACTACCATAATGTCAGCCCACTGAACAACTCAGCTGTTGGTGCAGAGGTGACGCACAGCTTTTCCACCAATGAGAATACCATCACCCTTGGTGCCCAGCATGCGATAGACCCATTGACCAATTTGAAGGCACGCATTAATAACTTTGGCAAGGCTACTGCTCTTATCCAGCACGAGTGGCGTCCCAAGTCACTCGTCACCATCTCTGCTGAGGTCGACACCAAAGCCATTGAGAAGTCTGCGAAGGTTGGATTGGCATTGGCTCTTAAGCCATGAGCTTCTCTATCTTCAATGTGCAATGGCGGAGGCCGACGCCCAAGAGCACCAGTTGCACTATACAGTTGAATGTTTGTTTTTCTGCTGATGACATTAATTTGGGTGGGTTTTGCTTTGTAGAAATAATCCACAAACCTGTGTCAGCACTTACCAGTTCCTTAGTTTTGATATTGTACTACCAGCTGCCTTGATGGTTGGTGGATAACTGTTTTGAGTATCAGAGGAGAGGTTGGAGTTCAATTGGAAAGTTTTTTTCCTGAATCTTACATGGCTGTTGATGAAGTTCTCTTTTCTTTAATATGTCGTGCTATTCTGTGCTCCTTTTCTGGGCTCTGGTGTTTTACTCGGTCTAGTGGCATGTTAAGGAAGTTTGTTGGTTGATGATTATGGATGTATAAGGTTGGTTCTCAAGCTGAACATTTAACAGGAGAGGTCTGGTCGTTTACATGCAATTGTCAGCCATTGGTCATAGAGAAGCATTTACGTTGGAGGTTTTAGTATCAAGTTGAGAATGAGGCAATGGTTATTTGGCAGAATTGCTGTAATCTTTTACGAATATTCTGACACTGTTTTCTTGCTTGCGACTTGTGAACTATCTGCAGGCAAAGAATAGTTTTTCGCGGTCAAACTGGAGACAGTATATAATTAGAGCCTATATCTTAATCGCAAGGTCAAGACTGTTAGCAACTTAGCATAGATGATGGAACGTGTATACGTCTGTTAAAAATCCTGCTAGTTATGTTTTTTTTTTTTTTTTCTTGAAGGCAAATGAAGAGGGATTCTAACTGCAGTTCTCTAGTTCCATCTGTAAGGCCTTCAATAGTTGGGCAGTTGAATTTTGACATGTTTGTGCCATCGGTATTATTGTTTTTAGGCTTCTAGTCATTAGGTCTGGATTTTCTCTTTTCATTCGTTTTAGTCTGCAAACAATTATCGCTCAGAGGTAACCGTACCATGAATAATTTATTGGTTCGCCGCTTGATTTCAAGTGCAAGTAAATTTCGAAGGTTTGGGTTGGTCTGTGCTAGAACTTTGATATGTTGGCGGTACTCTATTAGGTTTTGTTTATATTTGCACTTTTTTGGGAGGAATAGCTTGGCTGTCGTGTTGATGCAGGCTGTTGTGTTAGTAGCTCTATTTGTTGATCTTTTCATTGAGTTTGCTGGTTGAGGTTTTTTGTGGGTTCTTGGTAGTGAATGGAGTTTGTGGTTCACGCTAAATCTGTGTCTTCGTGTTTTTTTGCTCCAGTGTCAATTTTTTGTTCCTGTTAGAGTATATGAGATATTGCATAGCTAGTCGTCACTGATATTTCACAGACAAATAGCTGGTTGAAATTAAACTGATCTGAGTCTGTTCAGGTTTCCGATTAACTTCGTGCAGTCTGTAGTACTCTTTTGTGTAGGATTACCATCCGAGAACTCGGCAAATCTATTATATTCAAACACCTCATGCCCTTTCAAAAAATAAAGGGGAAAAAAATTACATTCACGAACGTATATGTAACCGGATACATACAGACTATATGAGACTTTCCACACATTGGAGTAACAGAGTCTGCCCATTCGGAGAAGGGTCCTCAGAAATCAGAAAAACATGCACAAAACCACGAAACTATAGCCAGATTTCTGCACTGTTGATCTTTCCATAATGTAGAAGACAATAGATCAACCAATGGGGTGTCGCCAAATCAAAAACGGGAATTGTCAGACATCTGCAGCTGACCCTTGAAGCAGGCCCTCTCTGATCTGGGTGGCAATGTCACGTACTGCACCAGGACTGTGGGGGATAAATACAGCTGAACACTTGGAAGCAGGCCCCGATCTCCTTCATGGTGTCAAAGTACTGCATGACAAGCACCATGTCCATCTCATCCTTGGCTGTGGTGCCTACAACATCCACGGAGAGACCGAGCACACTGTCTCTGAGTCCATAAACTATTGCCTGTCGCTGCCTGGCTATACCCAGTCCTGCAAGGTACTTCGACTCTGCTTCTCTTTCTGCCCTTTATATCTGTACAATCTTTTCTGCCTCTGCTTTCTCGTTTGCTGCCAGCCCGCCACCCTTAATCTTGCAGCTGCCGTGTTTCAATAAACTAATAAGATTCTGTGGAGACCTAGCAGACAGGTTGTCCAGAGGTCTTGGCCAACTCCAGTTCAGATCCTGGGTTTAAATCAAGTTAAGCCTATTTCGGGTGTTGGGTTGGGTATGAGTGCCGCTCGACGCTCGTTGAATTCAGGCTTCGCGCCTTGAGTGAGTTTTGCAATATCTTTGCTTCCTTTGACTGGTTTCTGAGAAGGGTGACAGCATTTTCCTTTTGTACTTGGAATGTAAATTTGATGTATCCTATTAGTCAAAAACATTCCTCTTGTAAATATAGTTTAATATCTAGCAAACAAGCTGTTTGGTTGGAACTGGTTGGTTGAACGCTCGGCTCAACATTTTTACATGTTGGTGATTGTTGGTTTGCTGTCTATTTCTATTTTCTACAGTAAGTTTTGCAAGAAAATGCAACCAATGTTCATTAGACAGCTTTGAGGTCAGTGCAATTTGGTTGGTCTACGTGAGTTATAGGGTCAGAATTGAGTTACCTAATTTGAGGCTAGGATAGAATAAGGTGATTGGGATTTGGGTACAGGTCAATCGTCCTAGGTGTTAAGTGTACTGCAATCGATATTCCTCAAGCAATACGTTGATCTGGCACAAAATAGTGTTACTGTACTGCAGAAATACTGAAGTGCGGTTTCAAATGAGCAACAAAAGGATGGCCGAGAAGCAATTGGTTGATGAGACACATGCGTACCGACATTAATCTCATTCATAGCCTTACTTGACGCATTCATCAGGTACAATATCAACAATGAGTGTCTCAACAATCTCAAATCCGTAAGCAGAAATAGCCTGATTAGAAATTCATGATTTTAATAGACTGTCTCGCCCACATCAGTTATTATTGCCCCAAGTTACAACTTCTAATCACATAAAATGACTTACTTTTTCAAGTTCATCGGCCACTGCTTTAGCAATTTCACTTTTCTGCTCAAACACATCATCGGCCACTGCCCACATCGGTCACTTATTATTGCACATAAAATGACTTATTATTGCCCACATCACTGGCTGTAATCAATAAAACAAGTCACAAGGAGGCATTAGAAGCCACTAAATCTTCTCAGTTTCCGACAGCTGCATTTTGGTATTACTTTTGGCATATAGATTTATAATACTGTGTGCCATCAAAGACATAAGCCTGGATCTGAGAGCGTGTTGCTGAGCTTGTAGAATGCATCGCTTGCTTTCTCGGCCAGGGCACAGTATTGTATTGAAGCAACAACATTGACGAATACGTTGTCCTGCATTAATGTCATGACCAGCCACTTCAACAACCCGAAACGAATGAACGAGGTGGAGATTGCTAGTTTGCTGAATCTAACAAGCGACTAAGGAAATTAAGGATTACTCCTCAGACAGGTGAAGACGATCACTTCTCTATGCTTTTGTTTATGCTTATTTTCATGTTATTGCAGATTTGCAGGTTGCAATTTGAATTCTGAGGACGACATTAGTACGAGACAATCAGCTATCAAGGTGAGAATGCTATAATGGTTTCATGAGCCTACATATGTTCTTTTCGTTGGGAACATAGGTTGGGAAATGGGTTGAATTAGTTGAAATTGGTTAAAGTGGATTAGAATTAGTATTTTTTTTGTTGAAGTGGGTGAAAATGTGTTGAAATTGGTATATCTGTTTTTATGATGGGTTAAAGTTGGTATTCTTTTGTTGAAGTGGGTTGAAATTTGTTGAAATGGGTTGAAGTTGGTTGAAGGGCATTGAAGGACATTGAAGTTGGGTTTTATTTTATATTTTTTTTTGTTGAAGTTGGTTGAAGTTAGTTGAAATTGGTTGAAGTTAATAAATTGGAATTTAGCAACGAAAAAAATAGGCCCATAATCTAGCAAATTTTATTAACGCTATAATGGCTTCATGAGCTTACATAATTTAGCAAATTTTATTAGCCAAGCTAGGCCACGCATGGGTCACATTTGATTTTGGACTTAGGGAAATCTAAATGTATGCAATGTTGTTTCTATCTTTTAGAAATAAAGCAAAGCCCGGTTCCAAGTAACCTATAAATTCTTTGCGTTGCAGTCTGCTCATGCATTCTTCCTTTGCAAAAAATATTATTCTTTCAGTCCAGATTGTCAATTCCTTTCTAATTCTAAACTAGACTTGGAAGTCTCAATCACATACCAACTATTTGTTATTGAAATAGCCCTACCTTTTAGTACTAGCAGTTTTTCACTGTTTTCAGTAAGCCTTGGATGAAATAGTTTTACAATGATTTATTGCGAGATGAATCATGCACTCTATCACTTCCACTCCAAATTGAAAGGAAAAAACTTGTGATGCAAGGCGGTCTTACGGTAAATCACTCTGAGATTGTCTTATTAAAGAATGGATTCATGTTTTTCCAAAGATGATAAATTTGAATGGATTTGAGAACATCCGGTGAAAGATGAGCAACAGAGAGATGCCGAAGAGAGGGAAGTTGACCTTGATCTTGGTCTCACAGCGGACGTCCAATTGCTGAACTCGGAGAGTGAGTTTGCCAGTGATGTGGTCACCAATGCACCACGGCACGCAGCGGCACCCTGGCTCAAGCACATCGTTGAATTTCCCAAATCTTTCCTTAATTGCTACTGTCGATTGGTCTACTTGCACACAGCAAAGCATGTTCCACATTGCTACTTTGCTAGCTTCACATGCCAAAGGATACCTTCATCACACTTAATTGAATTATATTATATGCCAAATACCTCATTAACACAAAGGAAATTTAAACCATTCTTGCCAATTAACATGAAACAATGGTAGCCCTCATCTAAGTCTGGAGTGTTTAATTAGAATCCAATAGATAAATAAACAACCTTTTTCACGCAAAATTATTTATTTTTTCTAACCAGCTAACCAATCAATCTTCTCAATGGTTAAAAGAGGCTAGAATTAACTTCGTGGGTTCTAAAAGCTAATATTATCTCAACTCCAACACCAATGAATCAAAAAAGAAGCACAAGTATTGAAGTTGGTCATGGGTAGGCTTCATCAACGGGTTGGGGCCCCGCTCGACTTGCCTCAATCGAACCTCAAAAATGAGGGTCAGGGTTGGCTTTTTTTGTCTCCAACCCGCCCTGACCCTTAAATTGAGAGTACCCGACTATGATAAGGATGGGGTTCGGGCAGAGGTTTTGACCCTCTGACCCAACCCATTGACCCTCACTTTTTAAAAAAAAAAAAATTTAAATTTAAAATAAAAACAAAATACTTTTGGTTTCATTTGTTCAAAACTTTTTTGCTTTTACTTTCTTGTCTCCTCTTAACCGTGCTCCCTTTCACCTCTTCAAATTTCACATGCTCATAACCTTCTAAAGCTGCTTCTCTGATATTTGGAGTAGTCATTCTAGTGAACCAATCGTTTCAATCACTAAATTATGCATTAAAATGTTTGTAATTTCGATACGCTTCATTGGAACATAATATTATCGTTTGACCTTTTGTTTTGTATGATGTTTAATGTTGAACTTTATAAGAAAAAGGTAACTAGTGAAAAATCTTATCCTCTATATGGAGAACGTTTAAGGGTCGGGTTTAACCTAATGACTCGAGGGCACCCGTAGGGTCAGAGTCAGGGGTATGTCGACCTGCATGAAAGTTGGGTAGAATCAAGGTCAAGAAAATCCTGCCTGTCGATCTTCATAATCCGATCTTCAACCCTACCTGACCCTCAATTTGATCAAGTCTAATCATGGATGTTGCCTCCTTTTCTCCTTGGGGCTCCAAATTGAACCCCAAAAAAGTTTTTGAAATAGTAATTTCTCTTATGAGGTGAGATCTTGATTGATGAGTGATGACTATGGGCTTTAGGCCGGGTTTTACTCCTTGTAGTTCAGAAGGCCCATGTCCCATCTAGCCTTCAAGTCCTAATTTCCCAAGAACAAACAAAACTTCTGTTTTTCTTAATCATTACCAGACTTTAATACAAACTGAACATCCAAATAATCAATACTAACTGAACATCCATTTGTACTTTTAGTTTCCTCCAAATAATTCTTATCTACAGAGCACTTATTGGCAAGCAATCAAAATTTGCCATAAATTTTTTTAATTCAACACAAGTGGCAAAACTGCACCAGATCTTTGTTTAAACTAGCCCATAATAATCATATTGCGATATGGATGTTTCCTAAGCTACTTTTGAAACCATTTTGTGCAAATAATTTTTTATACCTAAGTACCTAACTTTTGTTTAAACGTTAAAAATTTGACTGGTCAACCGCTTTAATTAATAGACTACTATTTCAATCTCTTTTCTTATTGACATCTGAAGGTGCTTCTACTTTTCTGAGGAAATTTCGAGCTCATTTCATCGAAATTGGTGGGAAACTTGGTGGAGTTTTCAGTTTGCTTGCATCACCGAGTTATCGCTTTCATAACTAAATCCGGATAAGCATCAAAGTTGCTTGGCGAGATCTGAACCACTCCACTCCTTCAAAATAATATCTGTGCATATCCTAATGTTGTAAATCTTAAATCTCATATGCATTATGCATAGCATCTTATTAGAAAAGTCTTATCTTAGGTTTATGCTGATTAGAGAAAAAGTTATCGCATATGAAAAGTGAAGGATCATTTGACTCCGTCTGGTTAATAGAGAATGCAGAATATTGGTCTTTACTCAAACATGCGTAGTCTTGGAGAGTGACAGCCACTGAAGGCCTTGCATCATTTCCTAAGCAGAATTGCTTTTAGGATAGTTATCTCTGTCACAACAAGTGAAGTGTTCATTTCATCATGTTGACCATTGATTTTAGTGCATCATGTTGATAATTTCATCAACAGAAGTTTGTTCATCTATCTTCTATTGATAAGATCTTCCCTATTTTTGCTTGCTTCTTGTGGTTATTGCCAGCTTGTTTTGAGCATTCTATTGTGTTGGTTAACACGTATCATTGTTGTTAGAATATAAACCTATTACTGGGTCTGCAACTATTAGCTTAAATTTTTGGTTGACTTGGTTTTTGAACATGGTATCAGAGCCTTTCTAAGGGAGAGGTCTTGAGTTCAAATATCAGTAGCCTCCATATTGATTTATTTCATAAGGTAGGGGAGCTTTTGTAGCATTCATGCTTCAAGCCCAAAGGCATTCGTGTGTGGGGGCGTGTTAAAGTACAAACCTATTCCTGTACTTGCTAGGGGGAGCATTTGCAACATTCACGCTTCAAGCCCAAAGGGTATTTGTGTGAGGGGCATGTTAATATATAAACCTATTCCTCGACCTTCAATCAATTAAGTTAAGTTTTTGGTTGCGTTGGTTCTTGAACAATTGTGAAAACGTTGATGTGGATGGAGTTGAACTAGGGATCCTCCCAAAGCTGTAGAGCATGTACTATTGAAGGTTTGAGTAAAGGCATTTTAGTTTCATGTTAAAACAAGTGAATGGATTTTGTATATGTTGGATTATGCCCTAAATTACGTGATGTAGTTATTCACAAGTCTGTTCTCTCCAATACCACCCCCCACACCCCTCCCTTCACAAAAAAAAAGGAAAAGAAATAACAAAAGGAATGGAGAATTTGAATGCACCACATACATACAGATCTTTTAGACTTTCCAAAAATATAGGAGCCCCTACAAAAAGGTCCTCTGAAAACCCAAAAATAATCACAAATTACAGTGCTGAAACCAGAAATCTGCACAGCATGACCTTTTCACAATCCAAACAACAATAAATCAATCCAAGAAGTTTTTCCCAAATCAAAGACCAGAATTGTCACACATTTGCAGATGATCCTTGAAGCAGGCCATCTCTGATCTGTGTCGCAATGTCGCGCACTGCACCAGGACCGTGAGGGATAAAGACGGCTGAAGACTTGGAAGCAGCCCCAATCTCCTTCATGGTGTCAAAGTACTGAGTGACAAGGACCATGTCCATCACATCCTTGGCTGTGGTGCCTGGAACATTCACCGAGAATCCAAGCACACTGTCTCTTAGGCCATCGACGATTGCCTGTCGTTGCCTAGCTATGCCCAATCCTGCCAGGTACTTGGACTCTGCCTCTCCCTCGGCTCTCTTGATCTGTATGATCTTCTCTGCCTCTGCTTTCTCGTTTGCTGCCAGTCTTAACCTTGCAGCTGTCATGTTTTACATTAGTGATTTTGTTAGTAAGATTTTGTGCTTCGTTTTGTCGGTTCCTGAGAAGGATTACTGGCTTAGTGTTTTGCACAAGAAATGTGTTTTCACCCAATTACTGAATACTATTTATCAAAAAACATTGGCCTTGTATGTAGAGCTTTAGATTTGGCAAATGGGTCATTTGTGTTAGAACTTAGAAGGGGTTGGTAGGATGCTTGGGTCAAGTTCAGTCCAAGTTGGATTATTTTGGTATTGAGTCATATTTGCCTGGCATATGTTTATCCAATAAGCTGGCAAGAAAATGCAGTTAATATTAATCAGGAAAAGTTTTGAGAGTCAGTTCGGCTTGGTGAGATGAACTAAAACTTGGCTCATATTTGTCTTACCTTGCTTACAGTCTAGTCTGATGTCGAGTTTCAAATACAGGTTAATAATGTCCTAGGTTTGTGCAGCATGTGCACGACACAAAACAAGACTATTGATGAACTGACTAGATACTAAGGCAGTCGATGAAACTCTTACTTACCGGCATTAATCTCATTCATAGCCCGCTTGACATGTTCATCAGGTTCAATATCAACGATGAGTGTCTCAACAATCTCGAATCCATAGGCAGACATAGCCTGTCGAATTTCATGATTTTAAATACCAGTAGAGTATCTCATGCCATAAATAAATTACCAATACATAAAAGTAACATACTTTTTCAAGTTCATCAGCTACTGCTCTGGCAATTTCACTTTTCTGCTCAAACACATCATCTAGGTTTAGCCTTGGAACAGTGGCTCTGATCACTGGAACATAACAGAAGATAAAGCATCACGTATGTGAACCTTTCATTAATTTTTGCTGCTTCTGACAAGCATTTTAGTAATGTTATGACTACACTGTATACCATCAAAGACGTAGGCCTGAATCTGGGACCGAGTGTTGCTCAGCTTGTAGTACGCATCGCTTGCTTTCTCGACCAGGGCACGGAATTGAATTGAAGCAACAACGTTGACAAATACATTGTCCTGCATTAGTATCACAAAGAGCCACTCTTCAACAACTCCAAGTACTACTAGGTGCAAGAAATATTCGTTGCTGAGACTTATTTTCCCGAAGATGATGGATTTTAAATCGATGTAAGTACTTTGGTTAAAAAAAAAAAATTAAAATAGGCAAAGACAGATGTAGGAAGAGATCAAACCTTGGTCTTGGTCTCACAGCGGACATCCAACTGCTGCACTCGGAGGGTGAGCTTGCCACTGATCTGCTCACCAATGAACCAAGGGATGCAGTGGCAACCTGGCTCGAGCACATCGTTGAACCTTCCAAATCTCTCCTTAATTGCCACTGTGGATTGGTCTACTTGTACACAACAAAGGATATTCCCCATTTGCCTTAGGTATGTGCTTACCCAAACCCTCCTAGAATTTGAAAAAGGTTGTACCTGTGGAAACATTCAGCAACATAATAGGGTACATTAACCACGCATAAGTGCATAATATGTAATATTTTGAGGGAAAAAAAGACAAGGACAAGGACAAATCATGACAAAGACAAATCATAACTTCATGTAAACTGCACTCTCTTCAAGCTAGATTGATGATGAATTGATAATATTATGTAGGATCAAAAGTTTTGCAGTTTGTGGAGGTTAGGGACGTCTTGTTTGCAGATTGTATGGGCGCTGTTTGGCCTTGACATGGTAGATTCTAATAATATCTAGTATGGGGGCATAGCCCCTCTTCCGCAACCCCCCCCCCCAAAAAAAAACAGTTTTGCAGTTCTCACGTCCTATCGTTGTAATTTTAGCTTAGTACTAAGAGTTTTAAAGGATGCGACGAAAAGTAATTTACCACCGGTGTTTAAAAATATTAGGCTATTAAAAATTTCTCAATCACTGGATTAAAAAGTTGCATATCGCAATCACTGCATGAGAAAGCTGCATATTGCAACCCCTGCCCCTGTTTTAGAGAATCCCCTCTTATGGGTCAATAGTTTGATTCCAGTTAAACAGAAGATTAGAGATTAAAAAAAACAATAGAGAATCCTCAACTCCTAGAGCTCATTAGTATACACAAATTTCAAGGAAAATCAGAAATAATTAAGAAATAATTGAGGTCAAGATCATTCTTGGAAGAGTCATAGGAGTGTAAATTTAGTAAAATTTTCCAATTTGTAACGAAGGCTTAGCTTTGAATCTTGTCTAATAAGCCTTTACCCTTTTTTTATTATTCTATTCAAATGAGCCAAAAAAAGTACAAAGGACAGAGATCGATCCTAAGGACTAGGTTTTGCCTCAGGGCTATAGCCTTAATTACTACTCAAAACAAGAAAGAGAAGTATACTAATGAAGATTGTAAAGCTTTGTTTATTATTACAAAGCAAATTAGTCTTGTATAAGATGATTTCTTTTACAAGACTAACTTTGTGATACTTCTTGTTGTTATATTGTTAGGCGATAATTTGTCACCTTTTACATGTCTTTTTCACCTAATCTTAGCTCGTATAATAACGTAATCTTTAGAATTTTTCTTGTTTTATTAAGTAATCTTCAGGATTTGTACTTGTTTTATTTACTTTTGTAGGTAATAAGTTCAATCGGGCAAGTGCCGCAAAAAGGAGTGACAAAGGGTCAAAAACGAGCGAAAAAAGTGCGCACAGGCAGAAAAACGGCATGGGCACCCCATGCCAGGCGGCATGGGCATGCCACCTGTCCAGTTTCGGCCTGTTTTGACTTCTATTTAAAGGGCTTGCTTTGTGATTTTTACAGGGGTTTGCTCAGTGGTCGCTCCGACTTCTCTCTGGCGATTTTAGACTAGTTTTAGTTTAGATTTTAGCCAATAAAAATCTCAATAGGAGGATTAGATTAGAATGTTTTTAGATTGTATTTTGATTCGAAGCTTTGGATTTCGAGTTCATCAATTGAATCAAACATAACTTTCTCTTTCTCTCTCTCTTTATTTCACCTTTTTGTTCTTGTTTTGATTTTTGTTAGTTTAATTCTTGAATTCGATTTGTTTAGTTTAGATGTTTAGTTTTGATTGTTCTTTTATGCTTATTAGATTGATTGGATTAGATTGGTTTTCATTCTTCCCCCTCTCTTGTTCATGTTTGCTTTCTTATTTGTTAGTTTAGGTTTGAATTTGGGTTTTTGTGTTTTGTTGATATTTAGTTGTTAGTTTGTGTTGATTTGAATTGTGATTAGCCTCTTGATGGCTAATTAATATTTTATTTGGCATAACCATACCCAATCTATGCCTAGAACTTAGAGTTTTCCTTCACGCCCGCCAAGTGTTCGATGAAATGCTTGAAAGAGCTTTCATCCATATTTTTGGGCGATTGACTTATGCTGAAAGGTGAGCTCAATTAGCTAGTGTGGGAAGGGGAATAGCTTAGTTCGGGACATGAAAATAGTATCCGAATCGAGTTAGGTCCGGGGTTGCTAGTTTTGTAGTCTAATTAGGCTAACCCCATGAAAATAGGTGGTTAGGCTAATTAGACTAGCTCATGACCCTTGAGAGAATGCTTGTGTGGTCTTTGATGGTGCAACCGACCATCTCTAGTTTGTGATATAGTTTGGATAGGTTATGACTCGTCTCAATTAGTTGGTTCGTCCATTGGTCAAATCAAAACTCCAAGTCGCTTTTTCTATGTTTGTTAGTGTAGTTTAGTTTACCCTCTTTTTCCTTCGATCTTGCCTGGCTCGAGACGCTTTAGTTAGCCTTGGTAGTTGAAAACACAACTCTCTGCGGACGACACCCCAAGTACTCAACGATACACCTTGCACTTGGGGTTTATAAATATTAAAACTGTGTTTTTTCCCTAACATATATGATCTTGTTTTTATTTGATCTTTTTATGGTTACTGTACTCTGTTTCTGGCTACTAGCCTATCAACTAGATAATAGTTGGAACAAAAAAGGAGACATAGCCCCAATTTCCACCCAGATTAAAGAGTAAGATTAGCGAAAATTGGAACATATTGACAGTTTTACCAATGCAAAATTCGTTCAATATGCCAAATATGAGCCTAAATGGCCATTCTCATGCCATGATGGAGTACTTAAAAACTTAACATACAATAATAAAAAAAATTACAGGTAGAATCTCGCATTACAACAGAGTTTAGAAAGTATAAGATTTTTTTTATAAAAAAAAAACAGATAAGCTAATAAACGAAACCATAAAGCAAGCAAGTAAAGTTTTAATATAAGAATATTATATAACAAATAAAGAATGTAAATTCTTCAACTACTAACTTAGATTTTTTTGTTGGTGGGGGGGGGGGGGGTTGGCTGGGCATTAGAAAAGGGAAAAAGACAACTCTATGTAAACGTGCAAAACTACAAATTAAAGAAAAGTGAAAAGTGCAAAGATAATCAGAGAGAGCTAATGGGAGAATGAATTGAACCTGATTCAAAGGCAGAGCAAAAGGAAGCAGAGAGAGAGAGAGAGGATGGGAGATGGATATTGGCCAGGCAGGCAAGCAAAGCAATGGCAATTAAAGTCAGCAGACATTAGCAGCTCTTTTTATGCTGAAATGTTGGCTACCAATTCAGTTGAAAACTTCAGATTACCATTATTTTTTATTAGTCAACCAGTTTAATTTCATTTTGATTTCAGAATTGGAGAATTATTTTATGATTTATTTCGTTTTCTTATGGAAATCTGCAAGCTGTTTCTATGGGTTTTTCCAGCTCATTCCATCCAAATTGGTAGTATAATATTGGTAGGAAATGTGGTGGGCTTTTTTGCCTTCAATTGCAAGACCAAGTCACGCTGATGTTTGTACAATTGAATTTGGATAAGCATTAAAGGTTGCTCACTGCCCTCATGCTTCACTCATCCAAATAAATGTGTATATTCTAATGTTATACTATCTCATATTATGTAAGTTACTATTAAATTTTATATCAATAAAATACTAATAGCCTGTGCATATACCAGTGTGTATTCGTTTGTATATGATGACCATATTGTTCTAGTCTATTAATGGTAATTACTAACAAAATATTCTATACATTAAAAAAATTCTTAGAATTCTATTTTTTTTTTCTGCTTTTTTATAAATTTAAAATGGTACAGATTTGATTTATAAATTATGGTAAAGGTAATTTGGATGAAAGAAAAATGTATATTTTGTTAAAAAGAGAACTCATATTTAAATAAATGTAAAGACCTTTGAGATTTAAACTTATGATGGTTCCTAACTTCGGTTTTTTTTTTTTTTGATAAGAAAAATAATAACGATTGCTAACTTGTTACAGTTAAAAAATATTTATTTTTCAATTGAATAGGCTTCTTTTGTTCATTCTATTACTCCACAAAAACTTCAACATTCCAACCCTTAATAAATGTAGAGAGAACCAGTCAAATATTTATGGGATGACGTTCAAATGGGATATATAATGCATGCGAATCCTTATATTCCGACAAAAAGTCCAAAACGAAATTTTTGTAATAATAATATATCAACTTGGCTGATAGTTTAAATCACCATTTGCAGGGTCATGGCGAGTGTACATGCGGTAGTCCTCGTCACGTAGTTGTCGACGGGACCAATACGACGGCGATTGCAAAGTATATCCACATGAACCGATACAGAGAATCAGTAGTGATGCTAAGAATTTGGTTTAAAATTTTCACCTAATATCAATAGATCAATGCAGTCTCTGATCAATTTTTGATAAAATGGAATGGATTATTTAGATTAGTCTGGCTGGTACAAATGAGACACAAAGGTCAATGTAAATGGAACTTGAATCCAATTTCCTAGTAACAACTCCCAACGACTTTATCGGTTAATCTAACTAACACCCACGTATACGAAGAAAATTTGATAAGCAATTAAATATCAAAAGATTTCGGTTGAAATTTTTTATTTTTTCTTTTTCGGGGGGGGGGGCGGGGGGTTTACAAACGAATTGATTTGAAAATCCTCCTTAACTATGAGGCTTCCTTCTAACAAATAATCAGGAAGTATCAATGTCAACCATGGATGTGTAAGTGGGTTCCTTCCAACATGAAGCACTGGCACTATTTTTGGAATGAAATTGTATCTTATATTACATAATTAATATATCAAGATGATTGGATTTCTCATTTTACATTTGATTCCATCCAATTATTGAAGTTTAATATCAATTGTGTAAAGCCGTTCCCTCTGTTCTACCAAAATTGATGTTACTTCAAAATTAAAGTTCCTTACACAAAGAATATTGACTGCTTAGACCCGTAGACCATTGCATCCACTATTAGTGACAGCGTTGCTCCTAGATCAAAGGTACTTGGACAAAGAAAATTACCTAAAACTCCGTTTGGTCCTTAGAAAATTAGTGAAAGAAAATTTGAAGGGAAAAAAATGTGAAAGAAAAAAAGTAGAGAGAAAAAGTGAATTTTTTTCTCTTGTTTGGATTGAGGAAAAAATACAAGAATTTAAATGAGAAAGTTGAATGTTGATGGATTACTTGAATCATGTTGGTATCATCTAACTAATTCGAGGTTGGAGACTTGGAGGAGGCTAGGAATTCTTTTGTGAACTTTTCCCAAACTTTCTTCACAGTTTTATGAGAAAAATTTTATCACTTATTTCTAACAATTTTTTCACTTAATTTTCCTCCATATTTTTTTCTTTGTGATTTTCTCTAAACGAAACACAAGAAAAAAAAAATACTTTCCTAATCTTTATCTTTCCACCAAATTTTCCAAGGGCCAACCAAAGCCTAAGGCTCCGTTTGGTCCTTAGAAAATTTGATGAAAAGAAAAGTTGAAGGAAATAAATGTGAAGGGCAAAAGTAGAAAAAAAAATGAGTTTTTTTCTTTTATTTGGATTGAGAAAAAATACAAGAATTTGGATGAAAAATTTGAATATTGATGAACTATTTTAATCATGTTGATATCATCTAAGTAATATGAGGTTGGAGAAAATTGAAAATTTTCCTCAAACTTTCCTCACAATTTTATGAGGAAAATTTTATCACTTGTTTCTAACAATTTTTCCATCTAACTGTCCTCCATATTTTTTTTCTTAGTGATTTTCTCTAAACCAAACACAAGAAAAAAAAATAACTTTCTCAAATTTTTTTCTTTCCACCACATTTTCCAAGGTCCAAATGGAACATAAGTGATTTTTCAAAATCAAACCAGAAAGTTGAATTAGCCGCTTAGATTTTTTATTTTTTTTCCCATGTTACACATAGGCATATACTGGGAAGGGGGGGGGGGGGAGGGGGAGGTCGTTCACAAAGCTATAAATATTGCATTAGACTCAATGCAGATTCAGAGAAGGGTGAATGGTCTACATCATATGTATTAGGCATAAATACAAAAATAATTGTAGAAAGTTGAATATTTTACAATCAGTGGTCCTTACTAGTGGATCAAGATAGTTTGACATAGAATTTTGATGAAGACTATTTAGAAGAACAATTCGTTAACAATTGGCCTTTTGGGTGAATAGATTGTATGAGAATGATAATTTAACCTTTTAACACAAGGATAAACCAGGTCACCCACTAGCCTCATATTCCTAAAAGTTTTATTCCAATTTTCTTAACATAAACTTGCCTCATTGATCATCACCTCCTTAGATTATTTATTCTTATACTAGAACTTGACTGTATTTTGTCTTCTTCGACAAACTAATATGTTGGTCAATAAGAATCTTTACACCCCTTTGTATTTTCATGAATTTTTTTTTTGTCAAGGGTGAGAAGGAGCTTGATTTATTAAGCATGGTCATTATATGTTGGCATCTTTATGTCTACGTAGTCTTGAATCTTCATATAATAATTTTAGCCATTGAAATATATTAATTATAATGGAATACTCACGGAGACAAAGATTTCACATTTTATTGAGTTAAAATTGAGTATCTAATCTCTTTTTGTTTCTTATAAGTAGCACATCAAAAAGAGGATGATATCTGTTTGCACCGAAAATATGACATTTTAGTACGCCCCTTATACTTATTTGTGCTCAAAATAAATATTAGATTAGAATTTTTATTTGATTCTATTTTATTTTGCAGGTTATGCAATAAATCTGAAAAATTACAGAAAATTGATGAAATACCGAAAAAATGAATTGGGTCAATTGTCTGAAGCCTGGCCATGGCC
This sequence comes from Selenicereus undatus, assembly GCA_017589665.1. Taxonomy (NCBI): domain Eukaryota; kingdom Viridiplantae; phylum Streptophyta; class Magnoliopsida; order Caryophyllales; family Cactaceae; genus Selenicereus; species Selenicereus undatus. The sequence goes on from JACYFF010031956.1 coordinate 81,401,075, forward strand.
CAAATGTTGCACTGATCCAGTCCCCCCGCCGCACACCCCCCAACTCTTCTACACTATTTTGCCTCTTCTTCTTCTCAGTAAAAGGCCCCCATTGTTTCATCTTCTTCAAATCCCACGACCCCTTCTCCCTCTTCTTAGGCACATTCACCATTGCCATCATCATCCTTCACTAAATAGCCCGATTTTTTCGGCCAATATCACGCACCAACTCCTCCATTTTTGCAGCATATGTTTACCATCAGCTGCTAGATTGTTAAGCGCATAACACGCAAACCCAGTCAACCAGCCCTTGATCTTCACTAATTGGGTCTCCAAAGACTGAAATGACCACGAGATAGGAGGAGAAGAATCAGCCATGCTCAGATTTTGTGGGAGGATTAGGGTTCTGAATTCATGTATAAATAGAGGTAGAATGAGACGTGTAGAGAATCAATTGAGTAGCTAGCATCAGTTTTCAGTAGTCTTAATTCAATCCTAATCAGCTCTTTATTATGTTTTTCATTCCGCTGTTTCCCGTTAAGTATTTTTTGGGTTCTTCTCCATTTCTGGTTGAAGACTCTGGGAAGCCATTGAAGACATCGAACAGAGTAAATACAAATTGCTTTCTCTTTATGTGGTATTTTCATTGAGATTCCAGCTACTGGGTTGAATCATTTTACTAATCTCAGTTCAATATTCAAGCGTTTCATTCCTCTGTTTTTTTTTCATTTGTTTTCCTTTTTTTTCCTGCTCGTCCCCTCTAGTTTTTGCTTTCTTCTTCTTCTTCTTCTTCTTCTTCTTCTGGGTTTTTATTTAACTAGTTTGGGCCCGTACTTTGCACGGAGTATATTCAAATAGATATTCTGTAGATATGTTATCGAAATAATAAACAAATAATTATAGTAGACATGATTAATATTATAATTTAGAGGAGATAATGGAAAAATTCAATGAAAAAGTTAAATATACAGCAACTTCGTGCATAACTAATTGGATTAATAATTAAAAAGTTTATGATTGTGACAAAAGTCTATATAAATATGATGGAGACAGTAGATAATGAATTTGTCACAAACCATGCTATCACCCTGTTCTTTTCGTTGGGAAATCAACCCAACCCAACCCACACTCACCCACTCTTTCCTCCCTCTTCCCACTCCTTCCCACACTTTAAAAAAAATATAACTCTTTCTCACACTCACCCACTTTTTCCCACATCTACATAAAACAATCATTTCTCATATTTTAAAATTTTTTACAATTTACGTAATTGTGTGTATGAATAATCTAATAGCAATTACAAGCAGTTTTAATTTTTCGGATGTCATGAATCAGTTTTATTTTTTTTGTTTTTCATTATTTTTATAATTTTTCATTATTTTTTATTTTTTATTTCTATTTTTTATTTTTTATTTTTTTATTTTTTTATTTTTTTGTATTTATTTTTATTTTTGTTTTCATTTTTAATTTTTTTATTTTTGTATTTTGTATTTTTTTATTTTGTATGTTGTATTTTGTATCTTTAAAATTTTAAATATTTTTCATTTATTTTTATTATTTATTTATTTATTTTTAAATTTTTAAATTTTTTGTATTTATTTTTTTATTTTTTATTTTGCTGTATCTATTTATTTTTTATTTTTTATTTTTTATTCCAAAAAAACAACCAATGAAAAATTCCAAAAAAAACAAAAATAAATACAAAAAAATAAGAAAATAAGAAAATAAAAAATAAATACAAAAAAATTAAAAAATTAAAACTGAAAAAATTAAAAAAATTTAATAAAAATTAAAATTATAAAATTGCAAAAATTACAAATTAGAAATTAAAAAAAATCAAAAATTTTAAAAATATAAAAAATTCAAAATTCAAAATTCAAAATTCAAAAATTAAAAATTAAAAAAAAATCAAAAATTTAAAAATGTAAAAATTAAAAATTAAAAATTAAAAATGTAAAATGAAATAATAAAAATACCAAAATAAAAAATTAAAAATAAACAAAATAAAAAAGAATGAACAAAATAAAAAAATTTCATCATCATTAATTACTATCACAATAAAATTATTACATTAGAAAACAAAAAACTATTAATAACCAATATTTCAACTTCATTCAACTATATTCAGCTGTCACCCACACTCAGTTACTCATCCACTCCTTCCCACAGTTAAAAGAAAATACCACACCCACCCACTCCTTCCCCCCTTTTCCCACACTCACTCATCTTACACCCCTCATTTCCCACTGAAAAGAACAGGGCCTAAATTAGGTGATGATAAGTCAATCTATGATGCCGATGATGAAAAATCTACCTTCTCCTCTTGTTGTTGAGTAAAAATTTATGAAGTGGCTAATTGTCTAATGAATTTAGATATAAACTATTTTGAAGCCAGTTTAGTTTCAGTTTTACATGTAACAGAAATAAAATTTGTCTTTCAACGAAAATAATTTGAACATTGTATTTATGCTAATACATAACTTTTTTGGCTATTTAAAATGGCCAATTAGGGGACGCTAATATAATTAAGTGTTCATATTTTGTATATTTGGCTTTCATGTCAACTGAATAGTTTCATGGGTTTTGATATAAACTTTCCATGCCCTTATATTGTCTTGCAAGAGATGGGTTGAGTTTAGATTTGTGGGTTGAGATATTTCTTAGTTTGAAGTATTATGGCAATTTGGGGTATTTTATTTTAAACGGTTAAACATTAATTATAATTTTAGGTGTTTTATGAAGAAAATTTGATTAATAGATTTGTATGGTTTAAAAGAAAACGAAAGTGATTTTAATTTTTCTTATGCATTAAATAGATTAGATTTTGGTCAATTTATTTGAAATGTTAAAAAATTAATTATACGTTTAAGATTTAAATGAATTAAATTTAATTGTAAGGTATATATGCTTTGAAACAAAAAGAAAAATAGTTCGTTTATTTCCTTCTGTTAAATAGATCATGCTTACAATATGTAATTTTTCAGCACAACCCTTACATCTATATGATCATAATTAATATTGACTATGTTATCAAATTCAAAGAGAAAGATAACAGCGACGATAACTACAATGACAACAACAACAATAGTAAGAATGGAAATAATCGTAGAAATCATATTTATATTTATATTATCTCTAATAATACATGCTCAAATGTACATTTGTAACGAAAAAGACAAAATAATAATAATAATTATTATGGAAATAATTTTTTTTTATTATTTCTATATAAATTTGTATATTATATTATGTGATAATAATAAGGTGTCACCTAAGGTTTTACAGCTTGTTCAGTAATTACAATTCGGTTTCCTTAAGTTAAAACTTCTAAAACATGAACTTATTCCATAATAATGAAATAATAAAAACTTTTATATCCATTATACTCCCTTAATCTCTCTTTGATAATTAGATGATCATAATTAATATTAACCATGTTATCAAATTCAAGGAGAAAGATAAAATCGCCAACAACGACAATGACAAAATTAACAACAATAATAATGGAAATAATCATGGAAATCATAGTTATTTTTCTATTATCTCTAATAATACATGCTCAAATTTATACTTGTATCGAAAAATACATAATAATAATAATAATAATAATAATAATAATAATAATAATAATAATGAAAATTAAAAATATTTATTATTTCTTTATAATTGTGTATATTATATTATGTGTTAATAATAAGGTGTCATATAAGGTTTTATGACTTATTCAGTAATTATAATTTCGTTTCATTAAGTTAAAACTTCTAAATTTTTAATGTATTTTATAATAATGAACTAATAAAAAATTTTATATCTATTATAATCTCTTAATCTCTCTTTGATAATTTGATGATCGTTATTAATATTGACTATGTTATCAAATTCAAACAGAAAAATAACAACGACGACAACAATAATAACGATGACAACAACAATAGTAATAATAGAAATAATCATGAAAATTGTATTTATTATTCTATTATCTCTAATAAAACATGCTCAAATTTATATTTGTATTGAAAAATACAAAATAATAATAATAATAATAATAATAATAATAATAATAATAATAATAA
>JACYFF010031956.1:81405136-81437391 GCA_017589665.1 Selenicereus undatus
AATAATAATAATAATAATAATAATAATAATAATAATAATAATAATAATAATAATGACGAAAATTAAAAACGGTTTGGTCCGTAAGAGCCACAATGGGCAATACAATATAATGGGGGATGATGGAATCGAACCTGAGGCCTAATGTGCCTAGTAAATAGTACAATACAATGAGGGAGGGGGGAATCGAACATGAGACTTAATGTGGCTGGTAAAGATAAATCCAATGGCTAAGATTGTTTAAGATTTTGATTCAACGGTTGTGAAGCAACATATATCCTAAATTTACTCCCATGTTAGCATTTTCCATTTCCTCAACACTCAACCCCTTACACATTCTAGCATTTATAATATAAAGATTTGGTGTATTTAGTTTTTTCTTTTTTTGTGTTCCCCTTTTTTGGTATATTTTATTGCTTTGTTTCTTATTCATTCATAGAAAGCAATCCCATTCCCCTTTTTCTTTATTTTTTGATCCTTGTGTCCTGACATCATGTAGAATTTGTCCATGAGCCTTTGCTTTGGTTAGGTTGTAGTGTTCTATTTTAGTTTTCCTTGATTTTTTAATGATTTGTGCCAATTATTAGTGTAGTTTTAACTTGTTAATTTTTACTTTATATAATTATTGTTGTATTTATTAATTTCTATCTTGGATCCATCATATAATCCACCAGCAACTTATTTTAGTGGGCATGAATTACGATATAGGCTAGGCTCAATTGGCCTTATCTTAATCTGGCCGTTATTAGCTTCTTCTTTTTTTGACTAGACAATTGCTATCTCTCGCCCATTAGGACCGACTCGTTTTATTTTGTTTTCCTTTTCTTTTTCTAATTTAGCTTAATTAATTAGTGTGGGCATAATCTCGGGTATTTTTCTTGAATCTTATTTAATAGGTTAGCTGTCATTTATAGTTAGCTAATTAAGAGGTTTAAGTTGATAATACCATCTTCAAGGGACGATTCGTATTTGTCGGTTCATACTACAAGTTAGACATCGTACGCTTGTAGTTTATTTTCATATCAACAAGTTTTTGGTGTCGTTGTCGGGGATAGTACGTATTCAATTGACTACTTTTTGCTTGACTATTTTTGTTTATATTTGAGTTTTTTTGTTAGTTTTGTGTTTTGTTTCATTTTTATTTGAATACTTGTATTTAGATCACTTTCTAGTCATTTATTTTATTTCTTGTTAAAAAAAAAAAGAGAGATTGAAATTACAATTATGGGTGTGGACTTGCATGATTGTTTCGGTTAGGGAGCCTAAAAGAAGAAGACTTAATAGGATCAAACCTAAACCTGAATTTGAATTTGAAAAAGTGGCTAGACAAGATAGGAATAAGAGAGCTTTGAATGAGAGTTTTTACCCTCCTCGTTCAACTCTACTTTCATGTTTTAATCTACCAGCCCTAGGTGCTAATGTGAGCCTCAAATTGGAGCCGCATTACATTTAGATGCTTCCTAAATTCACTGGACTTGAAGATGCTTATTTGTTTTTAAGTGAATTTGAAGAATTATGTAATATTATATATTTTCATAATGTGCAAATTGATGTGGTTAAATTGAGATTTGTTCCTTTTGCGCTAAAAGATAATGCCAAGAGATTGACGTATAGTTTGCCTGCTAACTCTATTTCTAATTGGAATGATCTCGCAAAGGTTTTCTTGGGAAAATATTTTTCTAATGGCAAAACTGTTAAATTTAGGAATGAAATCAATCAGTTTATTTAGTTTGATAAGCAACCTTTATGGAGGTATATGGAAAGATTTAAGGACACTTGGCTCAGTGTCCCCATCGTGGTCTTGAATAGTGGTGTCTTTATCAAATTCTGTATGAGAGTTTGGACTAACATACTAGGACTATGCTAGAGTCTATGTATCAAGGTGGATTCTTATCCAAAAATTCTGTCACAGCTTGGGAATTCTTAGAGGGCTTAACTGAAAAGACAATGCAGTGGGAGACCACTAGAGATGATATTCTGAGTTCTAGAATTGCCAATGCCAAGGGGGGTATGCATGCACTGTCAGACTTGAGCCATATAGAGTCTAGGTTTGCAGTTTTAGAGAACTAGTTAAAGGAGTTATCTATTTAGCAACCTCAGGTCTTTCAAAGTGCTTCTATGACATGTTCTCACTGTCAATCCCCAAGCCATACCTTGAGTGCTTGTCCCTTCTACGCTCACCTGTTCTCAATTGGAGCTAAGCAAGTGAACATGGCCTATCAAAGGCCAAGAAATGACCCTTTTGCACCAACTTACAATCCAGGGTGGCGGAATCACCCAAAATTTTCCTAGAGTCAACGCTAGAACCTAGAAGGTCCTAGCACATAGACCGGAATGTTCTCTAGAAACACCTCTATCCAAACCTACCAAGCGCCTAGGTTTCCTCCTCCTCCTGTTGCCCTCGCACAATCACCTCCCGACAATAATGAGATTGATAAACGATTTAACAATTTAGAGAGATCACAGAATTCCGAGAGAAGGTAATGAGGACAATGACAGAACAATTGTCTCAGCTAGTCATTACTAATAAGGAGAAGGGAACATTTCCTAGTAAGACAAAACCTAACTCAAATGCAGGCCCATCCTCTATTCGCCCACCAGTCCAGGATAATATAAAAAGGGTCAACGCAATAACTTCACTTAGATGAGGTTGTTTAATTGATCATAACTTGGATGACCTTGTGGATGTCATATTCAACTGTCTCCATCGCCGCCATCTCTCCCTAAGAATGATTCTACTTTAAAGGATGCTACTGATAGCACCCCAATTGACTCTTCCCCTTCCGGACCTGCTGACCTAGTTGACCCTGAGGAGACTAAGCATGAGGAGTCTAGGAAGGGAGATGACACATCTCAGTCTTTTACTGCTGAGCGGGTTCATAAACCCGCTGCACCCTTTTCGAATAGGCTAAGGAACAAGAAGGATCAGACTCATGTTGATAAGATTAGAGAGACTTTCTCTATAGTCAAAATCAACATTCCCCTTCTAGATGTTATCCAGCAGATGCCTCCCCATGCCAGCTTCTTGAAAGAGTTGTGCACCACTAAGAGAACGACTAATGACCCAAAGAAGGTTTTCTTAGCTTTTGATGTGAGCTCTATTATCTCACACCAGATCCCTGCTAAATATAAAAACCCCAGTTGCCCTACCATTTCCATAGTCATAGGGGGCCAGACTATCCATAGAGCAATGTTGGATTTATGGGCCAATGTCAATTTGTTTCCATACTTAGTATATGAGAAGCTGGGATTGAGAGAGTTAAAACCCACTAAAACGATCCTCCAGTTAGCCGACCATTCAACTAGAACTTCTAGGGGTGTAGTCGAGGATGTTTTGATTAAAGTGGGTGAGTTCATATTTCTTGTGGATTTCGTTGTTCTAGAAACTGAGTCTATTGCTAACCCTGATGCCCAAATACATGTCATTCTTGGTTGACTTTTCCTAACTACTTCAAATGCTTTGATCAATTGTAGGAATAGTATGATGAAATTGTCTTTTGAAAACGTGACTATTGATTTGAATATTTTTAATCTCCAAAGAGAATAAACTACGCTGAGGTACCCTCAATTTTGTGTAAACTATTTTAAGGACCCTCGATTTTTAAAACTAAATGTAAGGTACCTTGTCTTTTGTGGTAACTAGCAGAAAGGACCCTCAAATTTTTATCTGAGATATTTTCTAGACCCAGGCACTATTCTAGTTTGCAAGGCACTCCCAAAAAATTTTCATATTTACAAATCTACCATCAATCCTTAAAAACTTACCTTCGAAAAATTTAAAATTGTGTTTGTGGTTTTTTGCTCACTAATATATCTTGACGTTCTCTTTCATCTGGTATCAAAGCCACGTACACAAAAATAATTAAGATTATTAAGCTAATTAATAACTAATTAAGCTAATTAACTGCGATTAATGTTTGACTCATCACCTACTTGTCCTAGACCTAATTATTCACATATTGTCCGCTCTCCTGAAGGTAATACTTCATTAGCACCCCCAATTAAACTATATCACTGATATAGTTTCAGAATTAAAAGCCGAATTAGCAAAAATTAAGACATAACTAAAGGAGTTTAAGAATCAGTTAACTGTAGTACATCTTTCTCTTATTAACGAAGTCAGGCATAGCGAAAAAACTACCCTTAGTGTTAGTACTCCTTTTTAGCATAAATATCATTTTCAAAACTCAAAAAACAAGATTCCATTTCCTTTGCATGCGATAAAAATCCAAAAAGTAGGAAAAAAATATGGTGAAAAATCAACTGAAAAGAAAGAAAAAGAAGATGGAGTATGAACAATATACTCTTGAAGAGCTACAAAAATTGTTCGAAAAAGAGCAAAATGCAGAAGAATTAAACAAAATCATGGGCACAATTAGTGATAAACATGACGTGTTGTCTGATGATAATGAAGAGACTACTAATGTCCAACTAGAAGAATAAATATATCAGCAGATAAAGCTGATTAAATTAGAGGATCTCAATGTGTTACCATCAGAAGAAATTAGGAGAAAACTTGATAAAAAAATATAAAAAAATGTCTACTGAAGATGAAATTAACGAAATTGGATAAGAAATCGACCTATATGAAACATAAACCAATCTAGTTAACAATGTCGTTCCTAAACCCGAAGAATTTGGTGAACCATCTAGAAGAAATACTCATTTTCTAAGACCTAGGTACGTCCCAGCAGGACGTACAAGTAATTTTTTTCTTCGGGTTCATCCCAAGGAAAACCACAAATTATGAAGAAATTGACCTTACCCCAATTAGCCAAACTGGATATACCTTAAACATTGATGGAACCCGTAAAAAAGAAGAAATATTTGAGCATTGAAAAAGTGAAATGAATAGTGTCTTAAACCTAAATACTAAATGGATTGCGGCAAACGTAAATTATATCGAGTATAGTTTCTCTGGCACTGTAGCTGACTGGTATGATTCGTTAAGTGAAAATAGTAAAAATACATTAAGAGTAATGGAAACACCAACTGCTATGTTCAGAAGTTTGTGCAAAGAAATTGAAACTGAATTCATCGGAGCTAAACTTGATTCTGAAGAAAAAGCAAGAGAATGGCAAAGAAAAATTAACAACATAGAACGATGGAATATGAGATATCTAGAAAATTATATTGCCGAATTTAGTTACTACAAAATTGGGCATAATGAAAAAATCTTGCTATGTTCTATGACAAATTTTCATATCTTATAAACTCTATAATTAATGAAAAGTACATGGCATGGCTTGAGCGAACAGATGTTGTTGATACCCTTGGTTCAAGAATTTCCTATTTACGAAAATGGGTCAATGAACGATGCCTTGATCTTCAAAAGCAAAAGAAGATTAAGAAGCAATTCTTAACTTGCTACGATTCACCTCACCAATGGGGAAAGGAACCTGAGAAAAGACGGGAAAAAAAATTCTATAAGAAAAAGAGCATTAACAAGCAGAGAGGTGAAAAATATAGAAGAAAACTATAACAAACCTAGTCCTAAAAAACAAAGATTTTTTAGGAAAGCTGCTTATTGCCCTACAGGAAAAAACAACTGCAAATGTTGGGCATGCGGAGAAATAGGGCATTATGCTAATGAATGCAAAAATAGGAAGAACAACAAGCTTATTAAAGCTTTGCGAAGCCTAGATTATGTTGAGCTTAGTGAAGATGAGGCATTAGACCTAGCCTTAAGCAACAACAAAGGAATTGTTGAAATTATATTGGACAATGAATATTAAGAAAGTGATTATGAAGAAACAAGTCATATGATGGAAAGTAGCTCAGTTAGTCTTGGCGATCTTCAAGGAGAAGAGTTTGTTACAGACAATGATCATGAGGAAGTCAAAGGAAATTGGGTTCTTCCCATAATCTAAAAGAACATGATCTATAAAAAAAATTCATCTTTCAATTAAAAAGCAAATACGTATGTGAAATGATGGAAAGAGATATGGAGATTAAGGATTGTGAGTATGACGTTGGGGAAGTTAATCTAATTAATTGGGAGAATATCCTTAAGCATAACAAAGATAGAAAGTATAGGTATATCCATATCAAAAGCGTCCAAATTCAAATAACTCCATTACAATATTATGGTAAAGATATTGATCTTTACACTCTACTCTGTGATATTAGGCACACCAAATTTAATAATCAGATAATCATAGGGATAAAAACCAATTCATGTAATGGGTCAGTAGGATTCAATTGTCGACCTGGATATTATGTGAGTCTGAAAGATGAATTTGTCAAAAAATTCCTATCCATTAAGATAAAAACAGTCGGAATGGATATGAAAAGAGAAGGATATCCTTTAAGGATATTATAAAAAATTATCTATAAATTAGATAATACAATAGATCCAAAGACAAAGGTAACTATGATAGAAGTAGAAAATTTTGAAAGCCCTACCCCTATGCAAAAGATCCAGAGGATTAAGTCCAATCCCCAGGAGATAAAGATTGATCGCTCATGGATATCTAGCTTTGTCAATCCTACTAAGATAAATAAGAAAAATATAATAAAGATAGATGAGGAAGGTAAAATCACCATTAAACCCCAATTATTAAGAAATACGAACACAAGGTCAGATTGGGGAGAAGGATATTCATAAGCTAAAGAAGAGCTTAAAGAAGATGATACAATTAGCATAACCAGTGAAATGAGTAGAATGAGTTTTGAGGCTGCAAGACCCAGTGTAGATTGAATTATGAGTCTAAATAAAAAAGTTATTGGGTACAAAACTAGAACTGTTAGTGAACCCATCTATGAGGATGAATTAGTCAAAAATATGACTATGAAAATATGCAATGAAGGTACCAATACAAATCCTAATAGCATCAATATCCCAATAAAAGTATGTTTAGAGGGATATAACAAATATGAATTGTGTGCTTACATAGACAGTGGTTGTTTTGTATGCTTTGAAAAAAGATCATTATTTCCTGAATTTATGTGGAAAAGAGCTAAAAACCCTTTATAGGTAAGGATAGCTGATAATAGTGTTATGGGCCACAATAAAGCTATAGAAGGATTATCCATAGAATTAGGAAGAGTCCAATGCATTATACATGTTTTATGGGCTACTGATCAACCCTTTCATGATATGATTATTAGAAATAATTTTCAAAGATTATATTCTCCATGCATGCAGACCATAAACCAAATAATATTTACAATTAATAGTCACTCAGTCCCTATTGAAAAATTAAGTACGGCTTACACTCATCAAAAAATTGAATTCACACGCAGCCAACGTGGTGAGAAGGTAATGTCTGCACAACGAGAAGTAGCACTAACAGTCTCATTACTTGAGTTATCTGTTAAAGAGCAAATTGTTGAACAATAAGAAAAATTATGCAAGGAACTCTACTCTGACAATCCTCTAAAATTTTGGGATAAAGATAAAACATTTGCTAAAATCACTTTATTAAATCCCAACACTATCATCCGAGTTAAACAAATGGTGTATACCCACCAGGACATTCAAGAGTTCAATAAACAAATCAAAGAAATTCTAGATGAAGGATTGATTAAAAACAATAAGAGCCCTCACACTAGTCCTGCCTTTATAGTAAGAAATCATGCTGAAGAAAAGAGAGGAAAAACTAGAATAGTAATCAATTACAAAAAACTTAATGATAATACTGTCTTTGATGGTTACTATATACCTAACAAAACAGTCCTTTTCAACAGAATTCAAGGAGCCTCTTGGTTCTCGAAAATAAATTGCAAAAGTGGTTATTGATAGATAAAAATAGATGAGGAGAGTATTCCCTTAACTGCTTTTAGTGCCCCACAAGGACATTATGAATGGATAGTAATACCCTTCAATCTTAAAATGCACCTCAAATATTTCAGAGAAGAATGGATAATATCTTCAAAGACTTTAATCATTGTTATCTAGTTTACATTGATGATATCCTTGTCTTTTCCAAAACCATAGAACAACACAAAGATGATATCTTAGTTGTCACCCAAAGATGCATTGATCATGGTATTATACTTGGTAAGAACAAATGCATTTATGCTGAGCAAGAAATTGAGTTTTTAGGACTAGAGATAAAAGCTGGACAGATCATCCTGCAAAAGCATATTCTAGAAAAAATAGAAAAATTTTCCTGAAAAAATTGAAGATAGAAAGCAACTAGAAAGATTTCTCAGATGTCTTACTTATGCTTCATATTTCATTAAAGATTTAGCCATATTAAGAAAGCCATTGCAGCAGAAATTAAAGAAAGAAGCAAGTTGGACATGGACCACTAATGACACAAAGATTGTTCAAAACTTCAAAAAAATGTGTAAAAATCTTTCTATTCTTAATTTGCCTAATAATGGAGATGATTTAGTTCTTGAAATAGATGTCAGCAATGAACACTCGAGTGCAGTACTCAAAATCAAAGAAGGAGAAAAACTCTGTAAATATTATAGTGGAAGTTTTAATAAGGTAGAATGCAACTATCCTACAATGGAAAAAGAAATCCTTGCAGTTATAAGAGGAGTTGAAAAACTCATAATCTTCTTAGTCGAAAACCTTTTTCTTATTCGAACTGATTGCAAAGGAATACTTGATTTTGTGAAAAGGAATTTGTCAAATATGCAAGCACAAGGGCGACTCCTGCGTTGGCAATTATGGCTTAAGCAATTTTCCTTCTCTGTTGAACATATACAGGGATCAAAGAACTCTCTGGCAGACAGTCTAACTGGAGAACTCGCCAATGGTGATCATCAAAGCCGACTTCTTGCCAGAAAAGAAGAAAATCCTACTAGAACGGGTTACATCGTCTAGTAAAGTCCTCATCAATAACCTAAAATTCTATACTAAAAGTATATCACGTTTTGATCTACTATCTATTGCCTACGTAATAGCCCAAAGATTTTCCCTTCTAGAGTTACAAATTAGTTATCTTCAGTGTCCTTATGAAATCCAAGAAAAAAATAAGTTCTCATGTTTAAGAAAAATGGTTCAATGTGTGGTATGCAACCCGCATCGACTTTTATCATCATTATTCCTATGATATTTGGAAGTCTTGGAGAACAACGATCTTTTTTCCCGACAAACCTGGAGTTGGTGGTATTTGTTTCCCAACAAATTCATTATCTCCAAATGATCCTGTTTTTAAAGTCTGAAAATACGGGATGATACTTTACTTCATAGAAATCCCCGATCCAAAATTTTCATTTTTCTCAACCTTAACTAAATTCCAGCAATGCATGTTCAAAAAGATTCATTGGATTCTTACATCTCTTGAAGGTCCAATAAAAATTTCAGTTCGCAGATACCTAACTTTAGAGGTTTATAGCGCCTTAATTGAATATGAAAATGAAAAGCCAAGCCAGCCCATTATCTTGTCCAAATTGTTGATTGCGACGATCTCAATGATCAACGACAGAGTTGGGTTCATGGAAATCCGGTACATCTAGTTACTGATCCTACTTTATCAAGGGCTGTTGGATTTTTTAATATTTATCATCAGTGTTGGGCATTAATCGATCGAGGAAAAACATTAATGCATTGTGGAAACACTACTTTTGCCTATGATAATGAATTCAAAGACTACATGAAGGTGGAAGGCGTAGTGTTAGAAGATTTCTTTGATTATCTCTTTGATGTAGGAGCTGAAAAATTCTTATCAGAAAATGGAAAAAAATATCTCCTTGAATTATTTGAAGAATGGGATCCAGAGCATCTTAAGCACATTGATGAAGATTTTGATGGTTACTCAGATAATGATGGTCTGGAAGATATAATTGGAGAAGAAGGCATGCAGAATCTCAATAATGATGGCTAGTCTTGTCATCATTAAAAGTTCTGAAAAGTAGTTGTCCCATTAGTATATTATTATGACAAGTGTTCGGTCTGTAAAATAAAGTGTGTACTGTTGGGTCAGTATGTACTGTATCCATGTGAAAAATCTTTATGTACTATAGCCACTAGGGTATCCTATGTACCCTCATCCCCTCTATAAATAGAGAGGTTGAGTGCTGAAAAGGAACACAGTCATTTGAGCATTCTTGAGCAAAAGAGAAGTTGGGATTCTCCATTTCTCTGTGAGCAAGCATCTCTAATGATTTTAGCTTAAGTCCCTCTTCAAAATTGTCCATTGTAATATTTCCACTTTTAAGCTTTTAATAAAAGAAGTTTTCCAGTGGAAAACGTTATCCAATTGAACCCTATGTCTTAAATATTATAATTTCTTGATTAAAGTCCCACAATCCTTGAAAAAGATTAAAAACTTGATTAGTTACAACGGTCTGAGGTAGGAAACGAAACAGAACTGTGCTGTGTTGTGCCTGATCTAAGGAAGGTGGGGTTGAGATTAACAATCTCTGTAAACCAGAAGCTAAAGGAACGTCAGAGTCCAGCATCGACTAAGTTCAGGTAACGGTCAAAACTCTCTAATTAAGTTTTAATTATTTTTACTAAACATGGTGGGCCATAACCATAAAAATTATAATATATAAGATATAAGTAGTGGATTGTGATAACTAGTACCAGTAAAGTCAACATAAAGAGTTAAATCGGTTAAAACAAGCATATTTTATGAAAAAACGCCTAAAAATAGCTTATTCACAAGTTTTTCCTATTTCGGGGACTATTATGCAATTTCTGAAAGTTCAAGGACTAAATAGTGAGAAAAAAAGGACCTAAAAATTAGTTTCCTAAAAACTTAGGGTATCCCAGAATTAGTTTTGAAAAGGCAGAGGCCTAAAAATAGTTACCCTTAAGCTTAGGGACCTAAGTGTCAATAATTCCTCCAAAGACAACCTTTTATTTTTGACAAGATTGACAGTGTTAATTAGCTAGATATATGTGCTTGTGATGACACATGTGTCAATGGTTTGATTAAAAATAATCTTTGTGATGAGATTGATTCCCTCTCCCCTGATTCTCCTTACTCCCCTTTTCCTATTGCACATGCTTCTTATTTCATATTAGAGTTGAAACCTTTGCTTGATTTCCTTAAGTATGTCTTTTTGGGTCCTAATGAGACTTTTCCTGTGATTATTGCATCTGATCTGAATGAGGACCAAGAGAGTAAATTGTTGACAGTGCTTAAGGAAAACAAAGAGGCTATAGGGTGGACTTTAAGTGACATAAAAGGTATTAGCCCCTCAATTGTGCAACACAGAATTCATTTAGAGGATAACGCTAAACCTTATAGAGACCACCAAAGGCATTGAAACCTTACCTTGCAATAAGTCATCAAAAAAGAGGTCATTAAGTGGTTAGATCATGGGATAATTTACCCCATTTCTAATAGTGAATGGGTCAGCCCAGTTCAAGTCATTCCTAAGAAGGTCGAAATTATCGTGATTAGGAATGACAAGAATGAGTTAATTCCCACTAGAGATAAGTTTGGGTGACGTGTCTGTATTGACTATAGGAAACTAAACGCGACTACTAGGAAAGACCACTTTCCTTTGCCTTTTATGGACCAAATGCTTGAGAGGTTCGCTGGACATAGTTACTATTGCTTTTTGGATGGATACTCTGGCTACACCCAAATCTCTATAGCACATGAGGCCCAAGACAAGACCACTTTCACATGCCTCTTTGGTGCCTTTGCCTTTTCTTTTCTTTTTTTGGTAAGAATAAAGTCGTCCCATTACCACAGACAGTAATAATCTCATTTACATCCTCCCTGACTGGCTAGGACCAGTTCTAGTAGGAGCCAAGTTGCATTAGTATATCCTGTGTTCTTTTCCTCTTCCCCACCTTCCCCAGGAATCTTAGTCTTTGTTTAACTAGGTCTGTACATTGGTTAGTAATCAAGAGGGGGGTGTTGTCCTTTTCGATGCAACATTGAATTCCTCTCAGTCCATAAACAGTACACCAGTGCTGCTAGGCAGGCACACAGAGCTTGCTTGTAAACTTTTTGTAATTTTCAATATACAGGTGTCGTTACTATCTCCTCCACCTTGTATAGGCTAGTTTGAAATCCCAGTTTGCTGAAGACACTTTGCAGTGCACTCTAGCTATAGGAGCATTCAAAGAATAAGTGCAGGTTGGTTTGCTCCTGACATAACCATAATTCATAGTGTGTATTCGTCAGACACAATCCCATCTTCAATAGCTTATCTTTGGTAGGTAGCCTTCCCAATGTGAGTCTCCAGAGACATAGAGCATGCCTTGGCACATTGTATCTGCACCAAACAATCATGGCAATGGGGGCATTAATCATTGGGCCCATTAACCATTTATATCATGTAGATATTGAACATTCTCCCTTGGGAGAGTTCCTCCATTGACTCTGGGTGTAACCTGTAGCCATCTTTGTGCGTATTTTTAGGATTTTCCTCCAATACCAAGCTGTGTTTTCCTTGGCTTCAACAGTCCATATACTTTGATCCCCTATATATATTCCATGAACCCATTTTACCTATAAGCATGCCTTGTCATTTGCAATATACCAAAGGTGTTTAGCTATTGCTACAATGTTTCAGACTTCACACTTTATGACCCCAAGCCTACCATCCTTCTTGGGTTTGCATACAAAGTCCCATGCTACTGGTGGTGCCTTCACATATTCAGCTTTTTGCCCCCAAAGGAAATTCCTGCATATTGCTTCAATGCTCTTTATCACACCCGTAGGCAATATGAACAGGGATGACCAATATGTGTGCATTGAGAATAAAACGGAGTTTATGAGTTGTAGTCTTCCAGCATACAATAGGGATCTTGATGTCTAGCATTGAATACATTTTGTAATCTTCTCAATTACTGCACTACAATTAGCCTTAGTCCACCTTCTTGGCGATAAAGGTATCCCTAAGTATTTGATTGGAAAAGTGCCCCTACCGAACCCAGTCAAGGATACAATTTCATTACATGCCTCGTCTTGTACCCCAGCAATAAAAAATTATCACTTGCTTTTGTACACCTGTTACCCAGTAGCTCTGCTAAAGTGCTGGAAACCATCCAACAGGGTCTTGACTGTTGGTGTGTGAGCCTTGCAAAAATCATGAGGTCATCTGCAAAGCGCAGGTTTAGAAGCTTTAACTCTTTGAATAATGGGTGGAATTGCACTGGTTGATGTGCTGCAGCATGTAGGAGGGTTCTATTCAAGTATTCCATCACCATAACAAAGACAAGTGGCGACACTTGATCACCTTGTCTGATTCCTTTCCCTCCTCGAAAGAAAGCATGGTTGTATCCATTCATATTCAAAGTGAAGTTGCTGGAGGTTATCATTGTTAGGATCCAATTCCGAAATGGGTCTGGGAATTTCAGCTTTCCCAGTAGTTGGTCAATGGACCTCCATGATACAGAGTCGTAGGCTTTCTTCAGATCAATTTTTAAGAGGCATCTCGGTGAGACCTGTTTCCTTTGATACAACCTTACTAAGTCTTGATAGATCATAATGTTGTGGCCTATTAGTCTCCCTTCAATGAAAGCAGGCTGGTTGGGGTGGGCAATCTGAGGTAACACCATTCTAAGTCTGCCACATAGCATTTTTTAGATGCATTAATACAATGTGTTGCAGCATGCAATTGGTCTGTAATCAGCAGCATTGGTTGGATTTTCAACTTTCGGAATTAGTGAGATCCTGGTACCATTCCATTTCTGGAGCAACTTACCCATTTGGAAAAATTCCAGTACCGCCTAACATACTTCCTCTCCTATAATAGGCCAGCAGCTTTTGAAAAAATCACTATTCCCATCCGGACCAGGGCTTTTGTACGATGGAATAGAGAAGAATGCTTTTTTTGACATCTGCAAATGTGAATGGCTGCAAGAGGCTAATCTGTTATGAGATGGACATGCAAGGCCCCATTGCGATTATGTTGTCATTAATATTGTCCTATACAAGCACAGATGTTCCCAGTAAATCCTTATAGTATTGACAAAATGTGTTGTTACCTTGTCATAGTCCCATGTCCATTGGCCATCCTCAATTTGATAGGAGGCAATACGATTGAAGTGGTATCTCTGCTTGAGTTTAGTATGGAAATATCTTCCATTTGTATCATCAAGGTTCAGCCAATCCTCCTTTGATTTTTGTTTGTAGAAACTATCCAACCTCTATTTCCAGGCTTGGACGTTCTCCATTGCTACCTTTTCCTCTGCATACAACAACTCATTTTGAGGTTGTTGCTGGATACGTACCATAATGTCATTCAATGCATTTTTCGCTTCAGCATACTGCACTTGAACGTCACCAAACACTTCTTTTTTGAGCTTCCTTAGAGGATGTTGCAATAAATCCAGCTGTTTGGAGATGGCAAACATTTTAGTTCCTTGGATTGATGTAGACCAGACGTCCCTGATAATTTGGGGAAATGGTGGGTCGGTAGCCCACATATCAAAAAATCTAAATGCCTTTCTACCTTGCTCATGTATCTCAAAGAAACTCAAAACTCTGGGGTGATGGTCTGATGTATCTTCTGGATGGAAAATGACCTTTGAATTTGGGAGCTCAGTAAGCCATTGGGCATTTGCCATAATTCCGTCCAGTGTTGAGAAGATGCGTTGTCCACACTCTTGCTTATTTGTCCAAGAATAACGACACCCCTTCTAGGTAATATCCTGAATGCCTATAGTTTGGATGTAATCTTGAAAATCTTTTGTATCCTGTAACGTAACAGATTCCCCTCCTATTATGTCATCAGCAAACAGTGGGTGATTAAAGTCTCCTACTATAAGCCAAGGCAATGCTGCGTTAGCCTTGGTGATCAAGAATTGCCATTAGGTAAGTCTTTCATCCTTATCATTTGAACCATAGACAGCTATGAGAACAAATCTTTTATTTGTGAAGATGTGTAATATTTCACAGTGAACACCCTGCACTATGGATTCAATGATCCTGACTTCAAAATCGGCTTTCCTCTTCATTACCCATACTCTACTCCTATTCTGTGAGACATAATTCACATAATGCTCCCATTCTTGAAAGTTTTCTACTACTTTTGCGAAGTTACTTCTTTTGACCTTTGGCTCCATCGTACAAACCAAGCTAGTTTTAATTCGCGTGCCGAAGGACTTGACTTTCTTCTGCTTATTGGGGTCATTCAACCCCCTTACTTTTCATCTCACAATATTATCCATATAGCCCAACAATGCTCTAAGTTACACTGCCTATACTTCCATTATTCTGTACTATTTTATTTCCTCCTTGCGCTTCATGTATGTTTCTTCCTAGCATATCAAAGGAATTGCTTGTGGGAGTGTAAGTGTAGTTAATGGGGCTAGGGGGGCTTATTCCTTTGCTGGGGTATGGTAATCCATTCCTCACCCTCATCCCCTACATTCTCAGTATATGGTTGTATCTCGGTCTCTGGGTGTTGGGTGGGTTTAGGTCGCCACTCCCAGCAAGTCCCTTTCTTGCATTGATTTGTCTCATGACCATAGCCCTTACATTTCCCACATAGGACTGGCTCCCATTCATAAACCACTTCCTGTTGCATTAGTATTCCTTTTTCATTTTTCAAAATAGATGTGCTTGGGGACCTATTCCTGTATTTTCACCTCAACCAGTATTCTTGCAAATTGCACCTTGTGTTTCTCCTGTGTGTGCTTATCTGCCATTATAGGAGTACCAAGTAAGCTGCCAAGCTTACTCAAGGTTATTGGGCCCCAATACTTGAGGTTTAGATCTGGTAGCTGTATCCAGACTCAATTCTCTCTTTTTGAAAGTCCTTGTGTCAGGGCTTCACTATAAATGGCTTTTTGTCAAATGAATAGCCGCCCTGCTGTAAAACCCTATCCCTCATTTTTATGGAATCAAATTGCACAAGTATCACTCCATTCTTAAGCATTACGATCTTGTCAATGACCATTCCATTCCAAATTCTCTTGATAAAACCTGTAAGCATTGATAATGGGGGAGGGCCCCCTAGCACATAGCAAGCGACTACTAATTCCCAACATTTCACTTCAGGATCAATGCCATCCTCCCCAATTTTCGTATATGCCAACGTTCCTTCAACCTGTGGTTGTATGAATTCTAACCTATGTTCAGCATTACGAAGCTTAGAGATGTTGAAATTAGCCTAGGTCGATGAATTGATACCTTGATTCGTGGTGGGGACTGTTGTCTCTAGTAGAATCTCTCTTTGCACAGATGTTGGTGTCCCCCTCGACGGTTCTCCCAACTTCATGCTAGTAGGTCATTCTGGAGTCGAAATAGCTGCCTCTTCCTCGACCCTTTCCGGTGACCCCAGTAGGTTCTGTGAGGTTCGCTGTGTTTGGTGAGGGTTGGTGTCGCTCAGAGGAGTTCGATGTTTACGTGGTCTTCTTCTCTTCACCTTCGCCACAGCTACTGGTTTCGAGAGTCTAACCTTTCCTTGCCATTTTCCTTTAGGAGAATTCTATTTGGTGTTTGTAATGATCCTGTTACTTTTCAGCATTGCATGATTTCTATATTTTCTAACATGATTAAGCAAGGCATTAAGATGTTTACGGATAATTTTTTTATGTTTGGTTTCTCATTTGATGGCTATTTGGCCAATCTAACTAAAGTTTTGCAAAAGATGTAGGGAAAATAATTTGACTCTAAATTGGAAAAAAAAGTCATTTTAGGGTCAAGAAGGGAATTGTTTTAAGGCATGTAATTTCACTTGATGGCATTGAAGTTGATAAAGCAAAAATTGATTTTATCGCTAATCCCCCCCTCTCCTACCTGTGTGAAAGATGTTAGGTCATTTGTAGGGCATGCAGGGT
This sequence comes from Selenicereus undatus, assembly GCA_017589665.1. Lineage (NCBI taxonomy): Eukaryota > Viridiplantae > Streptophyta > Magnoliopsida > Caryophyllales > Cactaceae > Selenicereus > Selenicereus undatus. Next base: position 81,421,791 of record JACYFF010031956.1, read on the forward strand.
TTTATAGACTATTTATTTAAGATTTTAGTAAAATTGCTAAGCCCTTGACCAATCTTTTAGCCAAAAATATACCTTTTCACTTCTCTGAGGAGTGTTTAAGGCATTTAATAGGCTAAAGAAAGCCCTAACTTCTGCACCTATACTTCACCTTCCCATATGGGGAAAGCCTTTTGAGTTGATGTATGATGCTACTGACTATGCTGTAGGGGTTGTCTTAGGATAACATGTAGATAGGAAACCTTATGTCATATATTATGCAAGTCATACTTCAAATGAGGCCCAGTTGAGCTACACTATAACTGAAAAAGAATTTTTGGTAGTTGTGTTTGGTTTTGAAAAATTTCGACCCTACTTGATTGATTCGCATGTGATTGTCCATACTAACCATGCTGTACTTTTCTCCAAGAATGATGTGAAGCCTAGATTTCTTAGGTGGATTTTGCTATTGTAGGAGTTTGATTGTGAGATTCTGATAAAAATGGTTCTAAAAACTTGGTTGCTGACCATCTATCCCGGATCATCATAGGAAAAGAGAGTGAATGCCCCATTTCTGAGTGCTTTCCTGATGATTAGCTACTTATGGTTCAATCTAAACCATGGTATGATGACATTGTGAATTACCTTGTGACTGGTGAGATACCCCTAGGTTGGAGTAAGTATGATAAGTACTGATTCTTTTGTCTGGTGAAAATTTTCTATTGGGATAATCCTTACCTATTTAAATATCGCTCTGATTAGATTTTTAAGAGGTGTATCCCTGATAATGAAGTGTCCTTTTTGTCATGACTAAGCTTGCGGGGGGCATTTTAATGGGAAGAAAATAGATACCAAAGTCCTTCAGTGTGGTTTGCATTGCCCTACCTTGTTCAAAGATGTCCATTTGTACTGTAAAAGCTACCCTAGGTATCAACAATTTGGGAAAATCAGTAGAAGAGATATGATGCCCCTTAGCCCTATAATTATTATTGAGATCTTTGATATTTAGGGGATTGATTTTATGGGACCATTCCCATCTTCTTTTGGGAATGAATATATTCTCCTTGCTGCAGACTATGTGTCTAAGTGGGTGAAGGCTGTGTCAGCTCGGACAAACGAGGCTAGAGTCGTTGTCAAGTTCTTAAGGTAAAACATTTTCTCCATGTATGGCATGCCTAGGGCTATCATTAGTGACCAGGGTACTCATTTTCACAATCGCTCTTTTGATGCATTGTTGAAAAAGTATTCGATCATTCATCATTTAGCCACCACTTATCATCCCCAGACTAGCGGTCGGGTAAAGGTTTCTAGTAGAAGAATCAAACAGATTCTAAAAAAACTATGAGTAGAAATCATAAGGATTGGACAGATAAGCTCATTAATGCTCTTTGAGCTTATCGGACGACTTTGAAACCACTTTAGGTATGTCGCCTTTCAGGGTTGTCTTTGGAAAGCCTTGTCATCTTCTTGTAGAACTTGAGCATCAGGCTATGTGGGCTATAAAGACTTTGAACCTTGACTTAGAGGCAGCTAGGGTAGATAAAGAGTTACAATTCAGTGAGTTGGAAGAGATTAGAGTTGAGGCATATGAGAACTCGATGATGCATAAGGAGAGAGCAATGTTATTTGATGACAGGCATATTCACAGAAAAGAGTTCTTCGCAGGTCAGAAGGTGTTATTTATGACTCCAAACTTCTCCTTTTTTGAGGTAAGTTGAGGTCTCGTTGGACAGGTCCTTTCATTATTTCTTATGTTTTTCCACATGGTATTGTAGAAATACTGGATCCTATGAGAGGAACGCATTTTAAGGTGAATGGACAAAGGCTAAAGTCATTTCTAGAGCTACTTATAGAGGAGAGAGAAGTAGAGTGTCTGATACTTTACAAACCATAGTACATAGATTAAGGAAGTGAAGATTAGCGTGGATGCATCCAACATTCAACCTGGTACTATTGTTCCTTTCTAAAACCTTATTTTGTATATTTATTTTCATTTATTTTGTTATCTTTGTTTTTGATTTTGTGCTTTTCATTCTTATACTTTTCCATGCAATAGGGGCATTGCATTGTTTAAGTGTAGAGGTGTGGGCCTTTGCAGATTTTATTTATTTACTTACAAAAAAAATCCAAAAAGATTTTTCTTTCTTTTTCTTTTGTTTTTATCTTGGGCAATGTATACAGTTTTGACTGGCTTGATCCCTTATAACTTAGTGTTAGGTTGAATATGGGCAAGCTATACATGATAAGAACTTAGTCCTAAATGTGACATTCTATGTCCAGTACTAACTTCATCATTCCCATATAACTGTAAGTCCAATCCTTACTCTGAAAATCACTATTATCTCAGTGTCTTCGACTTCCATAGTTGATTCTCCCACTTGTCTTTTGTTTTTGCTTTCAATTTGTACTCAAAAAAAAAAGAAAAAAAAGTCGGGAATGACAAGTATCTCTTTGAGGTAGGCGTCACTGGGTGCTACCCTTTGAGGTAACACTACCATTGGGTAAGCTTGCTCCCCATGTCAGTAAGTTAAGAAAGTGGTTTATGTCTTGTGAAATGGGTCTGAGTTAAACTTTGCTTAGCCTAACTCCTACAGTGATTGTACACTCGCAAACCATGCACTAGGGTGGGTACAATGATATGTTGGATAGCGAGGTGAAAAGTTGGAGTGTAGATACCATCCATGAGGACTTAGCATTTTGGATTGTACACCTTGTCCATATACAGACTAATATCTTGGTTAATAAAGTGATATGTTTGGTTGAAATTTGTACTGTCTTCCCTTATACATTTGTGTAAAGAATTTATGTTTTCTTTCTTTTTCATTTCTTTTTCTTTTTATCCTTTACTTTTTCCTCTTTAAAGATTTTGTGAGTATATCTTCTACAAACCCTCACGAGACCTACTCGTGCACTAGGGGAACCCAGGGGTTTAAAGGGTTTGTTACATACACTAAATATAACCGTGATTCTTACGACAGTGCCTTAAGATTTTTTTTTTCTTTTTATGTAGTTTAGTTTCTTTTACTTGGTAGGAGCAAAATCTAAGTGTGGGGGTAGTTGTTTGCGCCAAAAATATGAAATTTTAGTATGTTCCTTATACTTATTTTATGCTCGAAATAAATATTGAATTAGAATTTTTATTTGATTTTATTTTAGTTTGCAGGTTATGGTATAAATTCGAAAAATTGTGAAAAAATGATGAAATATCGGAAAAATGAATTGGTCAGTTGTCAGAAGCCCAACTGTGGCCCAATTGTTCCGCTGACCCAGCTTCCCCACCAATCTTCTCCACTCTTTTGCCCCCTCTTCTTCCCAGTAAAAGGCCCCTGTTGTTTCATCTTCTTCAAATCTCACGACTCCTTCTCCCTCTTCTTAGACTCATTCACCATTATCATCATTGTCCTTCATTAAACAGCCCGATTTTTCCGGCCAATATCATGCACCAACTCCTCCATTTTTGCAGCATATGTTTACCATCAACGGCTAGATTGTTGAGCGCACAACAGGCAAACCCAGTCAACCAGCCCTTGATCTTCGTTAATTGGGTCTCCAACAACTAAAACGACCATGAGATAGGAGGAGAAGAATCAGCCATGCCCAGATTTTGTGGGAGGATTAGGGTTCTGAATTCATGTATAAACAGGGGCTGAATGGGACGTGTAGAGAATCAATTCAGTAGCTAGCATCAATTGTCAGTAGCCTGAATTCAATTCTAATTAGCCCTTTATTCTGTTTTTCATTTCTCTGTTTCCCATTAAGTACTTTCTGGGTTCTTCTTCATTATGGTTGAAGAGTCTGGGAAGCCATTAAAGGCATCGAACAGAGTAATTACAAATAGCTTTCTATGTTGTATTTCGGTTGAGATTCTAGCTACTGGGTTGAGTCAATTTACTAATCTCGATTCAATATTCAAGCGTTTCATTCAGTGGCGAATCCAGAAATTAATTCAAGCGGGGTCGGGACTCAAACATAAATATGATTTGAAATTTGAAATTTAACAATAGTCATGAAAACGAAATTACAAAGCTAATACAATTACGGCAATTGTCCTCGGCGAACCTTCATGTTTTGAAAGCGATACATGATATCATCATTTGATACTGTTTCGAAAAGATCATCCTCAAAATAAGTAATAACAGTATCATTTAAAAACTCATCTGATATTCTGTTGCGCAAATTGGTCTTGATGATCTTCATCGCTGAGAATACCCTTTCAACAGTTGAAGTGGAAACTGGTAAAATTAATGCCAACTTCACAAGTAGATATAGGCGAGGAAAGCTCAGATACTTCTTCGTTTGAAGCAATTTCCTTGAAAGGTCACCTATGCCCCTCAAGTCGGAGAACCTCTCATCATCATGTACATTGATAATAAAAGTATCAAGTTCACAACTAAGTGTCTCAATGCCCAATTCATCAAAATCATCTGGATACAATTGAGCCATTCGAAGGATTTTTTCCTTATCGAAATTGGAGAATGAATCTACTGGGTTCAAACAAGCTACACCCAGAAGCAACTCAGTGCTCGCTTCAGGAAAGCGACTATTAAGCTCTTGCATCTGCATATCAAGAATTGTGTAGAATACATCAACACGATAGTAATGTTCATTTGTCACTTTAGAAACTCTGCGGTTTACTCTTTGTCCCCGAATAACATGGAAATCATCCATGACAGGAATGTCAATATCGTACTTGTGACAAAATGCATAAACATTTTCAATCAAACAATCCCATCCTTGATCCCTTGTCATTTGTAGCTGTCGCTTAGCTGAACCAAGTAATGATATAGCGTTGACAATGTCTTGATCTCTTCTTTGTAAAGCTTGACTGAGAGCATTTGTAATTCCTAAAATCAATTTCATCAAATGCAACAAGAAAACAAACTCAAATTTTTGCATGCCGTCTAAAGCACTTTTGGCTTTGACCCTGTCTTCTGGATGATTAGCATAATCTCCAATCACATCAAGCACATCAAGAATTGGATCAAACATGATAATAATATTGCTGAATGTTTTAAAATGAGAGCCCCAACGAGTGTCTGCTGGTTTTTGTAGCCCAAGTTCTTGATTTAAACCTCGCCCAGTTTGAAGCTCACCCATACGTAATGCTTCTTCAACCTTTTCTGCTTGTTTTTCTCGAAATTCATCTCTACGTCTATAGGAACCTCCAATCACATTCAACATGACACCAACCAAGTCTAGAAGCCATCCAATATCATTATGATTTCTTGCAACCGCGACCAAAGTTAATTGAAGTTGATGAGCAAAGCAATGAATATAATGGGCTGATGAACAATCTTGCATAATCAAGCTTCTAAGCCCATTAATATGACCTCGCATGTTACTAGCCCCATCATACCCTTGTCCCCTTATTCGAGATGGACTCAATGATAATTCAGAAAGCAATGAATAAATAGACTCCTTCAATGCCAAAGACCTAGTATCGGTCACATGAACAAGGCCAACCAAACGCTCCATAACAAATCCCCTTTTATCAACAAACCTTAAAACGAGAGCCATTTGTTGTTTACATGATACATCACGGGATTCATCAACTAATATAGAAAAATATCCATTGTCAAGTTCTTCAAGAATAGCCTTCACAGTTTCTTTTGAACAAGCATTTGCAATTTCTTTCTGGATGTCAGGGGAAGTCATTATATGATTGCCTGGAGCATTTTTTAAAACAACCTTTCCGACATTGTCATTCTTTTCCGCATGAAACTGTAAGAAAGTCTTAAAAAGTCCTTTCCTTCTTGACAATTCACTTTCATCATGGCCTCGAAATGGCAATGCAGAAAACAAAAGTAATCTCACAATATCAACTGAAGCATTCAGGCGAGTATAGTACTCAGACTTAGTTTGCTCTGATTGTTTATCCAATGCAGTCTGTATGGATTGCTTTTGCATCATCAAGTCTTCACATCTTTTCACGCATTGATTATGGACACTATTTGACCCACCCATGTGCATCTTAAATCTTTCTGTCTTATTCCAACTTCTAAATCCTTTAGAAGTGAATGTTTCACCTCCAAAATGACTTGAACTTTCATGCTCATTCTTGAACAAATAACAACACAAGCAAAAAGCCGCATCTTCTTTAATGCTATATTCTAACCAATTGCCATACATATCAAACCAAGACTCATTGAAACGACGATAATTTCCAGACATCAATCTTTGAGGAAAAGCATGATTTCGGGGTTGACAAGGGCCTTTTTGAATATAAGCTCTTCTTACCTCATCATGCTCGTTTGGATGATAATGTGAAATTGGTTTTCTTTCAGCAGGATCTGACTGAATAGCACTTGAATCAACTTGTCTTCTCCCACAAGACGAGGGATTAGTGTTTGCATCAAAATTTGAGGTTTGTGTTTGAGTGTTGTGTTCGCCGGTTTCTTGATTCAAAGGAGAATTTTCAGGTGCAGAAGTTGAAGGAAACGATTCGGTAGCCAACCTTTTGAAATATTTATGCATTTTCAACTAAACAAAAAAAGATTTAATTAGGCAAGTAAAGGATATTCAAATATTCAATAATTATAGGTATTTATAACTAATCAGAAGAGAATCGAAGGAGTAAACAAACCCATATAATTACAATTGACAAATGATTTATAGCCAATTTCATGAAATGATTTCAATAATTGAAACTAATCTAGCTATGTAAATAATTAAAGTGCAAACAATCAAAAATTTGACAAAGAAAACGAAAATTTAAAAACTATCTAGAGGAACTTAACATACTGTCATACTTAATATCACAAAGTTCACATTCTGAAAAGTCATAATAAAGAGTATCAATAATCAAACTATCAATTGCTTAATTAACCATTGATAGTTCATAGACTCATAGTACTGATAGTAGAATACTAGAATGAACTCATGGTTGATGGGCATATGACAACGAACCCAAATCACGCTCACAATCAAACATCAAATTCCATTTTATTTCAAACAGCAAAGTAGAATTGTAGAAACCTTCAATCAGTTCAATGTGAGTCTGTGTTTCTGACTTTCTGTCACTGTGGCTGCGGGCTGCCCTGGCGGCGAACGTCTCCGGTGGAGGTACCGGTGGTGGAAGGCTCACGGCTAGGGCCTAGGTGGGTCTGGGCCGTGGCTGGGCGTCACTGCGTCAGGGTGGTTGCTTTCAGTTTGCTGGACTGGCCGTTGCTGCGTCAGGGCGTCACTGCGTCACTGCGTTTGTGTCTCCGGTACCGGTGGTCAGGGTGGCCGGTGGTGGACGGCTAGGAGGTGGGCCTGGGTGGCAGCGGCGGCTAGGTATGGTGGCTGACTGGTTGGACTCGTTGCTGGCTTGCTGCGTAACCTGCGTTTGTGTCTTTCTGCCGTGAGCCCGTGAGTCAAATTGGGGAAAGGCGAAAGCGAATTTACTCCAAATTCCAAAACTTGGGCCCAAAAAAAAAAAAAAAACGGACAGTAGGAGGGTTCGAACCTGGGACGCGTGAGGATACCTATATCCAAATTGCACGCCCTCTCTACCACTGAAGCAGGCTTGCTTTGATGGAATCAGTCCCTCACAAATTACATATATATGTTGTTTATTTATTTTTTTTAACTTAACTAGCAGAATTTTTTTTTTTTTAAGCGGGGTCGGTTGACCCCACGTGACCCCACCATAGCTCCGCCACTGGTTTCATTCCTCTGTTTTTTTTTTTCTTTTTTTAACTCTGTTTTTCCCTTGCTCGTCCCCTCTGGTTTTCGCTTTCTTCTTCTTCCGGACTTTATTTAATTTGGTGTATTTAGTTTTTTCTGTTTTCTGTGTTCCCTGTTTTTGGTATATTTTATTGCTTTGTTTCTTATTCATTCGCAGAAAGCAATTTCATTCCCTTTTTCTTTATTTTTCGATCCTTGTGTCCTGACATAATGCAGAATTTGTCCATGAGCCTTTGCTTTGGTTAGGTTGTAGTGTTTGTTTTTGGTTTTCCTTGATTTTCTAACGATTTGTGCCCCTTATTAGTGTAATTTTAACTTGTTAATTTTTACTTTATATAGTTATTGTTGTGTTTATTAATTTCTATCTTGGATCCATCATATAATCCACCAGCTATTTATTTTGGTGGGCATGAAATTATAATAAAGGTTAGGCTTAATTGGTCTTATCTTAATTTGTTAGTTTATTATCTAATTTTTGTTACTAGAGAATTGCTATCTCTCGCCCATTAGGACTTGTTTTATTTTATTTTATTCCTTTTTTTCTTTCCTTTTCCTAATTCAACTTAATTAGTGTGGGCATAATCTCGGGTATCTTTCTTGCGTCTAATTTAATAGGTTAGCTGTCATTTATAGTTTAGCTAATTAAGAAATTTAAGTTGATACTACCATCTTCGAGGGAAGACCCGTATTTGCCGGTCCACACTACAAGTTAGACACCGTACGCTTGCGGTTTCTTTTGACATCAACATCATATGTGTCTGAGTATGAATGACTCTTGCTATTGAATTTCTAATTGAACATATTATATTTGTTTTTTCATTGCTATTTTAATATGAGTATTGGATAAAGGAGGAGAGAGTATGGTAAATGGTATATAATGCTTCAATATAATTATATGCATAATATTACATGTCCTTATAATATTCCATGACCCCATGCTTGATGTTTCCAATGATTTTTATCGAGGGGGGGGGGGACAATATTATCTACTTGGAAGAATCTTTATTACATTCATGGCTATACAGTTTTATCCTTTTCACACTATCTTTTTGACGAAACGCATGCAAAAATGGGAGAAAGATGAATTGGTAAGTCCAAAAGTCCAAATGATAAGATCATGGTAAGTATCCATCTGTATTAAATTGGACTTTGTCTTTCATAAAAAAGGGGAGACCTATAATTTGATTCATAATATGTTTTGATGAAAGACGAAAAGGGCTAATGCAAACAAAAAGTAATTCTTAAGCTCTATAACTTTTGATTGCATTATATCATCCCATGCTAGACCAAGATAAACACCATACTTCGATTATATCCTGTTATTGTGGTTATAATTCTCAAGATGAAAATAATGTCAAAATGAGATATGAGAAAACTTTTGTGATACTGATATAGGCATCTGGTTGGATATATTTCAAAAATAAAATAACTAAATTATATTGGCTAAATATACTAGATTTCATCATTTGAATAGATTCTGGTAAATATTATTGCATCTCTCTTGCATACGATATTATATATATGTTTTAGCTATTTTTTAGGGAAAATAGCTCAATTAATATGGTACAATACCTACACATTATACCTTACATGGTTATACAATTTTTAAATTGTCACGTTCAGATTGTAGCTGTTGATATGATTTGGCATGAATAAGCTAAGAATATGTGCTCAACTAGTATATCTCATGCCATATGAATTACCTTGGATGAATGATTTTCCAAAGGGGGGATTTTCCTTGACTACTTATTGTATGCCCTGTATATCATTGCCTTAGGAGGAGAGGTAATTCATTCTGTATTGTCGATTTATTCATATATTTGTATCTCTTATGACTAGACCTGTCAATCTTACATTAAAATTGTTACAACAAGTGCACGCGTAACTATAGCTAGCAGCCGACAAGTGCGAGTCGTATCCATAGGGAACTTGCTTTCAATTACCAGAACTAGTCAATTTACTTAATCTAGGCAAAGCAATGTGAAAGGTTTGACTAATAGATAACGAATAGAAAATCATAATATTAAAACACCTAGGTTGGAATTAACACAATTACATTGATGAATCAATCATTAAACCCAACAAATACATCTAAGAATTGCATTATGAGTGGATAGATTGCCAATGGAGTCCTTCTCATCCCTTTCTCAAGAGTCGAAGACTAATCCTAGAACCATAGTCACTTGTTCTTATGGGGCTAAAAGTTAAAGGATTATAAGATCTACAATATCTAATCCCAACTAGAACCTCAATTATTTTCATATCAAAATCCTAGTTGTCTACTAAGTCATGCTAGGTAAAGGTTTCGTCTCTCAACTCTCCCCCAAATTCGAATAATAACGGATGAACGCTCTTTCGAGCAATTCATCAAACACATGGTACGCAAAGTAGAAATCATAAACACAAAACATGGGGTTCAGGGCTAAATCATGATCCAACTACATAATTGGCGTTAATCCCAACCTAATTTGGGAGATTAGCCACGCATCATCTCAAAAACAATAATCACAAATCCCAATTTACTAGACATGATTAAACCAAAACCCTAAAATAACGACGAAGAGGAGAAAGAGAATCAAGAAACAAACTTGAATTAATCGTCGTGTGGAAGTAGAACAATCTTCAATTGCAATGAATTCAATCCAAAAGGCATTCAAGAAAATCTCTTAACAAAACCCTAGAAGTCGCTTAAGAAGAGTGCTCTGAAAGGAAAAACCGAAGTGCCCAAGAAACTGCCCAAAAAATCATTTAAATCGCGCGACAGTGGCCGACGAACGGTAGTGCGCCACACACGGCCACCACGCACGGCCTTGCGTGTGGATGTGCTGCCTAAGCGCAGCTTCAGCCTTTGTTGCACGACTGTGCCTACCCTGTTGCATGGCCATGCCCTCTTCTTCCTAGCTCGCCTTCACTCTCAGGGCTTCGTTCGATCTCTATTCTCCTTGTAGTCCGTCCTTAAAGTTCCCCTTTTTGTCAGAACCCGAAGATTTCTCTTGAAAGCAAAATAAATTACTTTATAAGCACATTTGAACCAAAGGAAGCGAATTTGACCCCTTTTCATCTAGATTTGACATGGAAACAATGAGAAGCATGGATCAGATAAGGGCTAAAATAAGATCAAACGGAGGTTTATCACTCCCCCAGGCTTGTCTCTTGCTTGTCCTCAAGCAAGACTAGCTCATGAAACACAAAAGAGGTAGATAAACCTCTAGCCATTCCCCTCCTTAGGCAAGGGATGATCAACCAACAAATCAAGCTCAATCATGCATTAAAGGTAGCCAACTTAAGGTATGAAACATTTTCAATAAAATATATACACACTACCGTCATAAGTCCCCCCAACCCAAATACAACACATTAAACACCCCAATATTAAAACACATAGTAGGACAAGACCTTCCTCAATAAATGATGAGTAAGCAGGACTGATAGAATCTCACTTTAGGACTAAGTGGAACACTCCTCTCAAAGTTTTTGGAATATGTAATAAGGGTGCACTCAATACTCTACCAAATCAAGCAAACTAGCATAAGCTTGGTAAAGTTCTCAATTCTCCATCACTTGATGCAAAATGCAATATGTCAATCGTGAGGACTTATAAAGACAATGTAATGAGGCCAGTGGTTAAGGGTAAGAAGTGGAGTAAATTTGGGAAGAGTGAAACTAATAGTTAAAAAATTAGGGAGCAAAAACACTTCCATAACTAATGTCAAAACAATAACTTTACACCACAATTGAATAGTGAACAACAAACCCCACAGAAACCTCAAAGAAGGAATTAAACAATCTTATTGTCATAGCCCGATGCCAACCACTTTATTCACAAGTTCTCTATTTCTTTCCTTTCTTTTCTTTTTGTTCTTTTTCGTCGCTCTCTTCCTTTTTTCTTTTCTTTTCTATTTCTTATTTTCTTTGAGAAGCAAAAACAAGATGCATGTGAATGGCATTGGGAATACAAAATCATATCACAATTCCCCCTAAGTGAACCACCAAAGAGGTAGCCAGGGTGAACCAACCTCTAAAGCAAACCCAACTAAAAATGAAAGTGTTGCTCCACTAGATCTTAACAAGGGTATAGGAAATATGAATAGACCAAGTGTGTAGCAGATGGGATGCAACAACAAACACAGGGACAAGGCACAACAAGCTAGCAAAAGGGGTAGTACACATCAATAGGTGGCTTTTTGGCTCATATGGCTATATGAAACAAAAAAATGCCTCAATCATATCAACATATACAAAATGCTAAATGTGATTTCAAAGAGAACAAGACCAAGTTCTAGAGATGCAACTATAGATGAGTCACACATGAAAGGAAGTATGAGACTATGTGCAATGAATAGTCATTAAACTCAAAGTTTCACAGGTAAATCCACCACAGTCAAGCAACTTACTCCAAGATATGTCCCACTTATCAAGGCCAATCAATTCAAACGACATGAATCTCAAGAGCAATTGACATGCAACATAGGGCAAGGGAAAATACAGATGGCAATGCCAAACACATTTTCACAAAACTCACCCCATAATAGGCCACACTTCAACATACAGATCAACATGATCTATCAATCATCACTCGTTATGTTCTCTTCTTAAAAGGGGTTTTCATAAACTTTTAGGCAACTCTTTTATTCAGAAAGTACTAAATCTAACTAAGAAAGTAGTAAGCATATAAAGAATAACGAAGAGAAGGAGTAGTACCTAGAAGACTTATGAATGCCCAACTTGATCACTTCTCCTTTTGGGATGCAGAATCTAACCTATATGCTCCAAACTATATGTTCTGCTAAAAAAAGGATGCAAAAAAAAAAAGCCTAGTAAAACTACATGACGTCCTATCTATATGATGCGAATAAAAGTGGTGCCATTTAACCCATGCCCCAAAATCCACGATTCCACCCAAAGAGCTATAAGGTCACCCCCCTGCTTAAGACTTTCATTGTCCTCAATGAAAAGGGCAATTAGAAAGACCAAGGGTAGGGAAGGATCAATAGCCCCTAAGGGAAGAGGGGAGGGTGGAAGAAGAATGACACACTTTTTTTTTCTTTTTTTTTCAAAAGCAATGAAATACTTGAGTTGCCTCCCAAGAAGCGTTTGTTCAAGGTCCGAAGCTTGACCCTTACTTCTAATGGTAGACGATAACGGTACGGGAGGTGTACTTATAGAGGTGTGAAATTGTGGAGTTGGGTCAACTACCTCCCTAGTACAAACAAAAGTGGTCCTAAGACTGGTGGGCATTGGTGGAGGAACATCAGACATAATTGCATGCCGTATACGGGGTCCCCCATCTCCATCAAACACTTCAATATCAAAAGTAACTACGGGAGGGTCAGCATGCTTAGGGACCGCAGGGGTAGGGGGTTGACAGACACTGAAGATGGGTTGGGTGGAATGAAATAGAAATCCAATCTCTCCCCACACACCTGCAAAGATATGGTATCCATCTGTACGTTGATCGCCGCCCTAGCAGTACCTAGAAATGGTCTCCCCAAAATGATAGGCACCTGGGAGTTCTCATCCATATCCAGGATGATAAAATCACAGGGGATGATGAACTTACCCACTTGAACTGGAATGTCCTCCGGAATACCCATAGGTTGCTTGATGGAGCGATCTGCGAGCTAAATAGTTAGACTAGTGGGTTGCATGTCCTGCAACTGAAACCTCCTATAAAGAGAGAGAGACATCAGGCTCATGCTAGCTCCTTGGTCACAAAGAGCTCCCTTAATCTACAGACCTCTTATACCATAGGGATGCAGAAATTGCCTGGGTTCTATAACTTAGGTGGCGACTGGCTTTGCAAAACTACGCTGCACACCTCTCCAATAGGGACCACTAATCCTCCCACAGGCTCACCTTTCTTGGAAAGAAGCTCTCTTAGAAATTTCAAATGAGCTGGTGCTATTTTGAGAGCCTCCAAGAAAGGGGTATTGACATAGACCCGCCTCAAAGGGTAGGGTACAGGTGGCTGATAGGGGCATGTAACTGAAGGTGTAATACTACTCCTTCCATTAGAGCTTAAGCTCTCCTCGTCCTTCCTCCCCTTTATTCCTACAGAATTAGGAACGAGAACTGTGTCTTGGAGGACCATAACAGGACTCTTCTCTAACCCCTCTCCCACTGTAGAAAGGGCATTGATCTGGCCCCTGGGGTTAGTCTGTGGCTGACCCGGTAAATGTCCCGAAGGCCGGGGCAAGTGGCTGACCTGCTAGGCTATCTGGGCGATCTGAGTGTCCATCGTCGTCTGATGAGAGGCCATACCATCAAACTTGGAGGTCATCTGATTGATCGATACACTAAGAGCTTCATTATTCTTAGTTTGAGTCGCTATGAATTGCTCCATGAGACTCTCCAAGTTTGATTTGGGTTGTGGAGGTGGTGGTGGTGGAGGGGTATAGGAGGCTCTGTACTGGAACCCAGGTGGCCGTATAGCATTCTAAAGTTGAGGGTTAGGGTTCCTGTAAGAGAAGTTGGAATAACACTTCTATCCTGAATGTTAGGCGTTGGCGTATGGATTGCTCTACGGTGGGGGCTTGAAATTTTACACGACATTGGCATGCTCAATGGTAGAAGGACCATTGTAACATTCAAAGGATGTGTGCCCCTACACACCACAGGTCTCACAGGCAGTGTAGATCAGAATTGATGAACTCAAAGAACCTCCTGGAATAGGGGAGGTACCCACCCTGTTAAGCCTCTGTGCCAATGCATCCACCATGCTGGCTTGGAGTGTTATGGCATCCACATTGTACTTGCCACCGCTCCTCCTCAGGGTGACTCTCTCACTTGGTCAGTGGTAATTGTTGGAAGCCATTTGTTCCAACAAAGCCTTCATCGCTTCAATCGATTTCCCCATGAGAGCTCCTCCTGCAACGACATCTACTGAAATCTTCACTGACTGCTCTAGCCCATTATAAAATGTCTGGACTAGCAGCCAGTCAGGAACATCATGGTGGGGGCACTACTACTGGAGGTATTTGAATCTCTCCCAAGCCTCGTATAGGGACACTCCATCTCACTGAGTGAAGGAGGTCATATCAATCCTCAGCTTTGCAGTTTTGCCTGGCAGAAAATACTTGCTGAGGAAGGCCTTGGAGAGAGTCTCCCAAGTAGTGAATGAGTTGGGCTCCTCATTCTGCAGCCATTCACTGGCTCTATCCTTTAGTGAAAAGGGGAAGACTTGCAGCCGAATCGCATCGGTGGACACCCCATTGAGTTTGATGGTATCGCATTTCGCAAGGAACTTGCAAAGATGCGCATTGGGGTTGTCCGAGGGATATTGACCGACCTGGTCCCGCTCCAGGAACATAATGAGCACGAGGCTGAGCTTGAAGTTGTTAGATTCGACTGTCAAGTTCACAATGGATGATGTGATACTCGATGCTTGCAGCAGGGCGTAGTCTTGTAACACCCTTTGATCTTGCCCTGCCATCTCTACTACTGCTTTCTTCCTTCTTCTCACTTCTCTGCCTCGCTTTCGAGTGGTTGCTTCCATCTCAGGATTTGGGACAAGGTTTTTATTCCCTTAGCTCCTCCTGTGCCTACAAAAGTAAACACCATAGCCAACGTTAACTGTATCAAGCAAAAATAAAGAAGAAACTAAACTACAAAAGGAAAATTAAAGGCCTAGTCTAGAGTATGTTAACCGGTTCTAATATTGAAAAAACAAGTCCCACGGCAACATTGCCAAAAGCTTATTATGTTAAAATTATTACCGTAAGTGCACGATGTGGCTATAACTAGCAACCGGCAAGTATGGGTAGGCCTGGCAATTTCACCCGAACCCGATGGACACCCGCTTCACCCGACCCGAAAAATCGGATGAAAATTCGATTAAACGGGTGATGGATAATCGGGTGATGGATCGGGTCGGATACGGGTGATGGTCCACCCGACCCGTCACCCGTTTAAATATATATATATATATATATATATATATATATATATATATATATAT
>JACYFF010031956.1:81437401-81488386 GCA_017589665.1 Selenicereus undatus
ATATATATATATATATATATATATATATATATATATATATATATATTAGCCCCATTGGTGTTGTATGTAAATATGTAATTGTCCAGGCTGTTGAAATTTATTTCAGCGATAAACGAATGAAATGAGATAGAGCACGTTTCACCCGTTTCATCCGCGGATGACGGGTGGATTGGATGCGGATGAGCAGGTGACGGGTGGATCGGGTGGACTGGATGGATGCCGGTGATGGATGCGGGTGGGGGCTCACCCGCTTCACACCCGACCCGTTGCCAGGCCTAAGTATGGGTCGTATCCACAGAGAACTTGCTTTCAAATAAGAGAACTAGTCAATCTACTCAATCTAGGCAAAGCAATTTCAAATGTTTGACTAATAGTTAACGAATAGAAAATCAGAATATTAAAGCACCTAGATTGGAATTAGCAGCACAATTACATCGATGAATCAATCATTAACCCCAACAAATAGATCTAAGAATTGCGTTATGAGGGGATAAATTGCCAATTGAGTTCCCTCCCTTTCTCAAGGGTCGAAGACTAATCATAGAACCATAGCCACTTATTTTCATCGGGTAAAAGTTAAAGGATTACAAAATCTACAATCTCTAATCCCAACTAGAACCTCAATTATTTTCATATCAAAATCCTAGTTGCTTACTAAGTCACACTAGGTAAAGGTTTCGTCTCTCAACGCTCCCCTAAATCCCGAATAATAACGGATGAACGCTCTTTCGAGCAATTCATCAAACACATGGTGCGCAAAGTAGAAATCATAAATATAAAACGTGGGGTTCGAGGCTAAATCATGATCCAACTACATAATTGGTGTTAATCCCAACCTAAGTTGGGAGATTAGCCACGCATCATCTCAAAAGCAATAATCACAAATCTCAATTCACTAAACATGATTTAACCAAAACCCTAAGATAACAATGAAGAGGAGAGAGAAAATCAAGAAACAAATTTGAATTAATCATCATGTGGAAGTAGAACAATCTTCAATTGTAATGAATTCAATACAAAATGCATTCAAGAAAATCTCCTAACAAACCCCTAGAAGTCGCCTAAGAAGAGTGCTCTGAAAGGAAAAATCAAAGTGTCCAAGAAACTGCCTGAAAAATCACTTAAATCGCCCGATAGCGGGTTAGCGCATGACCATGCTTTAACGCACGACTGGCCGTGCGTGTGGGTGTGCCGCCCGTACGTAACTTCGGCCTTGGTTGCACGGCTGTGCCTACCCTGTTGCACGGTCGTGCTACCTTCTTCCTAGCTCCCCTTTGCTCTCGAGGCTTCGTTCGGCCTCTATTCTCCTTGTAATCCGTCCTTAAAGTTCCCCTTTTTGTCAAAACCCAAATATTTCTCCTAAAAGCAAGATAAATAACTTTATAAGTACATTTAAAGCAAATGAAGCGAATTTGACCCCTTTCCATCTAGATTTGACATAGAAACAATGAGAAATAGGGATCAAATAAGGGCTACAATGAGATCAAATGGAGGTTTGTCAGTCAATTCGGGTGAGTGGGTAAAATGTGGGTCAGATGTATTCAGGTTTGGGTTCGGGTAAAATAGGGACGGACGTATTTCGATTTTGCGAATTTTGGGTCAACCCAATGGGTTTGCAACGCCTTTTTAGTGAATTATTTCTTTTTTTGTCAAAATCAAAATCTCGATGTATTTATTACTTAAAATTATCTGTATTAATGAACAAACATTGTAATTGTAATTTCTTAAAAGAATATCAAAAATATTCAAACTTTTCAATATGATATATGAATGCCATGTATGGGTGGACAATGAGTCATATTTGGATGAGTTGATTCGTATATTAAAATTTTAATAATGGGTCGGGCTATTCATGGGTTGGCCTATCTAAAGCATGTTAATAGATCGGAGAGGTTCGACATGTTAATAACCCATTTAACAGTTCGATGTCGTGTTAATTAACCCGCTATTACTGAATCAAGCATGCTTTATTAGTAGGTCAATCATAACACGAACATAGGTTGGTCTATTGCCGACATTGACATCAAGTTCGAGACCAATTAGAAGGAAACTAAATGAAAGAATATTATAGACATACAAGATATTATAGTTATCTATTAATTATAACATCAAAATTTTTGATTATTACAAAGTAATATTATGTAAAATGCGATGAGACGTATTCATTTCACTAAGAATATAATGATATGACCTGCACGTTTTTAATATTCTTCTTATTCTAAATTGATTTTCTTAAGACTAGATAGTTACTTCATAACCATTTTCTAAAATTGTTCCATTATTTATAAGATGCATATAACGTTAATTTATGTGACTGAATTTGGGAAAGAATGGGTACTATCGTCTAATTTGTGAAGGGATACGATAGTTATATAACATTTCTGTAAATGATTTGTTACAAATTGAAAAACTATTATCATTAAGGGGAAAATTAAAGAAAAATAAAAATAAGGATATAATATTCGGGTTGAGTGGGCAGGTTCGGGTTCGGGTTGGGTTTGATCCAAGAAATGTTTGGTTTTTTGGGTTTGATTGATTTGGGGTTCCGGTCGAGAAAATCGTGCTCAAAACCCGAAATTTTTAGGTGGGTTCAGGTCATGTTTTCAAGACGGATCAGTTTTTGCTAGGTCTATTTGTGACCGTTAGCATGTCATTTTTGAGGTAAACAAGTGAACTTGTTATGATATATGAGTGGTTGATTTTGATGATATGTTATTGTTTTAAGCATGTGAGGTCAACCTTTTCTTCTTCTTCATATATGTCATATTAAGCTTTCAAAAAAATAAATGTCATATTAAGGGGAAGCTATGTTATTACTTGATTAGTTTATATTCCACATCCCTTTTTAATGATGACAAAGGGAGAGAAGAATGAACTTATGGTAAGAGTATGCAAGAATTAAGGTATGTATACAAATATCACTTCCTATCCGTGTTATTGTTGGTTATCATCAAAAAGGGGAGCATTTTTTACTGTAAGAGTCACACAATGATTTTGATGATAACAAACAATGTGGAGAATAATTAGGACCGAGCAAAAAAAACCGGGTACCTGATTCTGGACCCGTCGGGTCCACAACTAGACCTAATTAAACTAGGTCTGGACTGGTTCCGAAATCCTAGAACTAGTTGCAGCCGGGTCTGGAACCGGATCCTGACGACTTGGAACCGAAACCGGGCCCGCTTTCCGGTTACCCGGTCCAATTCCTTTTCTTTTTTTTTTAAAGTCTGAGTTACCTAGTTACCCATTGACATTAGGTGTTGTTCTTCTGATGTCGCCATAATTTTTGACTTCACATTGATATTACTAAATCTTTTTGTTAATGCATGTATAACACTAGAGAAAATAGTATTTTTTTATACTTGGATGAAATGAAATACTATTTATTAGCTAACCAATGAAAAATTTACATATTGGTCCATCCAACTATGGTGTAATCATTTTGAAGACCGGGTTTTTAAAAAATTAACAAGTAGGATCTATGACCTTTTGCAACCGTGAACAACATGAGTCAAAATGGAATATTCCGGTGTGCATGCTGATGTGGACTTTTAAACTACCAATACTACCCTTGCTTTATTGGTTTCCATGCACCCAATCCACTTGCTAGTCAGTGAAGTATTCAACGGTAAAAAGAAGTAGCCTTTTTTTTTCTAGTTAAACGAATTACTGACACTTAGGTCCCTAAATTTAAGGGTAACTATTATTAGGCCCATGCCTTTTCAAACTAATTCTGGGATACCCTATGTTTTCTGAAAACTAATGTTTAGGTCCCTTTTTCTTATTATTTAGTCCTTGAACTTTAGAAATTGCAAAATAGTCCCTGGAATAGGAAAAACATGTAAATAAGCTATCTTCAAGGGGATTTTTTCAGAAAATATGCTTTTTTTAACTTATTGAACTTCTTATAATGACTTTATTGGTACTAGCTATCACAATCTACTACTTATATCTTATATATTATAATTTATGTGGTTATAGGCCCACCATACTTAGTAAAAATAATTAAAACTTAATTAGAGAGTTTTGACCGTTACCTGAACTTAGTCGGCGCTGGACTCTGGCGTTCCTTTAGCTTCCGGTTTACAGAGATTACTAATCTCAACCCCACCTTCCTTAGATCAGGCATAGCATAGATTTGTTTCGTTTCCTACCTCACACCGTCGTCACTAATCAAGTTTTTAATCTTTTTCAAGGATAATGGGACTTTAATCAAGAAATTATAATATTTAAGATATAAGGTTCAATTGGATAAAGTTCTCTACTGGGAAACTTATTTTATTAAAAGCTTAAAAGTGGAAAAATTACAATGGACAGTTTTGAAGAAGGACTTAAGCTAAAATCATTAGAGATGCTTGCTCACAGAGAAATGGAGAATCCCAACTTCTCTTTTGCTCAAGAATCCTCAAATGACCGTGTCCCTTATCAGCACTCGACCTCTCTATTTATAGAGGGGATGAGGGTACATAAGATGCTCTAGTGGCTATAGTACATAAAGATTTTTCACATGACTACAGTATATACTGACTCAATAGTACACACTTTATTTTACAGATCGAACACTTGTCATAATATTACATTAATGGGACAACTACTTTTCAGAATTTTTAATGATGACAAGACTAACCATCATTATTGAGATACTGCATGCTTTTATCTCCAATTATATCTTCCAGACCGTCATTATCTTGGTAATCTTCAAAATCTTCATCAATTTGCTTTAGGTGCTCTGGATCCCATTCTTCAAATAATTCAAGGAGATATTTTTTCTATTTTCCGATAAGAATTTTCCAACTCCAACATCAAAGAGATAATCAAAGATATCTTCTGACACTGCGCCTTCCACCTTCATGTAGTCTTTGAATTCATTATCATAGGTGAAAATAGTGTTTCCACAATGCATTAATGTTTTTCCTCGTTCGATTAATGCCCAACACTGATGATAAATGTTGAAAAATCCAACAACCCTTGATAAAGCAGAATCAGTAACTAGATGTACCGGATTTTCATGAACCCAACTCTGTCGTTGATCATTGAGATTGTCGCAATCAACGATTTGGACAAGCTAATGGGCTGGTTTGGCTTTTCCCTTTTCATATTCAATTAGGGTGCTATAAACTTCTGAAGTTAGGTATCTGCGAACTGGAATTTTTGTTGGACCTTCAGGAGATGTAAAAATCTAATGGATCTTTTTGAACATGCATTGCTGGAATTTAGTTAAGGTTGAGAAAAGTGGAAATTTTGGATCTGGGATTTCTGTGAAGTAGAGTACCATCCCGTATTTTCAGGCTTTAAAGACATGATCATTGGGAGATAATGAATTGGCTGAGAAACAAATACCACCAACTCCAAATCTGTCGGGAAAAAAGATCATTGTACTCCAAGACTCCCAAATATCATGGGAATAATGATGATAAAAGTCGATGCAGGTTGCATACCACTCATTGAACCATTTTTCTTGAACTTGAGAACTTACTTTTTCTTGGATTTCATAAGGACACTGAAGGTAACTAATTTGTAACTCTAGAAGGGAAAATCTTTGGGCCATTAGGTAGGCAGTAGATAGTAGACCAAAACGTGATCTACTTTTAGTATGAAATTCTAGGTTATCGATAAGGACTTTACTAGAAGGCATAACCCGTTCTAGTAGGACTGGTATTTCGTTAAGGATTTCTTCCTTTTCTGGCAGGAGGTCGGCTTTAATGATTACAATTGGCGAGTTCTCGAGTTAGACTGTCTGCCAGAGAGTTCTTCGATCCCTGTATATGTTCAATAGAGAAGGAAAACTGATTAAGCCATAATGCCAACGTAGGGGTCGCCCTTGTGCTTGCATATTTGACAAATTCTTTTTCACAAAACCAAGGATTCCTTTGCAGTCAGTTCGAATAAGAAAAGGTTTTGGGCTAAAAAGAGAGGAATTTTTCAATTCCTCTTATGACTGCAAGAATTTCTTTTTTCATTGTAGGATAGTTGCATTCTACCTTATTAAAACTTCCACTATAATATTTGAGTTTTTCTCCTTCTTTGATTTTGAGTACTGCGATCCAGTGCTCATTGTTGGCATCTGTTTCAAGAACTAAATCATCTCGTTCATTAGACAAATTAAGAATAAGAAGATTTTTACACATTTTTTTGAAGTTTTGAATAATCTTTATGTCATTAGTGGTCCATGTCCAACTTACTTTTTTCTTCAGTTTCTGCTGCAATGGCTTCCTTAATTTGGCTAAATATTTAATGAAATCTGAAGCATAAGTAAGGCATCTGAGAAATGTTTCTAACTGCTTTCTATCTTCAATTTTTCACAAAATTTTTCTATTTTTTCTAGAATATACTTTTATAGGATGATCTGTCCAACTTTTATCTCTAGTCCTAAAGACTCAATTTCTTGCTTAGCATAAATGCAACTGTTCTTACCAAGTATAATGCCATGATCAATGCATCTCTGGGTGATAGCTAAGATATCATCTTTGTGCTGTTCTATGGTTTTAGAAAAGACAAGGATATCATCAATGTAAACTAAACAACAACGATTAAGGTCTTTGAAAATGTTATCCATTCTTTGGAATATTTGGGGTGCATTTTTAAGACCAAAGGGCATTACTATCCATTCATAATGTCCTTATGGGGCACTAAAAGCAGTTAAGGGAATACTCTCCTCATCCATTTTTGTCTACTAATAACTACTTTTGCAATCCATTTTTGAGAACCAAGAGGCTCCTTGAATTCTGCTGAAAAAGACTGTTTTGTTAGGACTATAGTAACCATCAAAGACAGTGTTATCGTTAAGTTTTTGTAATTGATTACTATTCTAGCTTTTCCTCTCTTTTCTTCAGCATGATTTCTTACTATAAAAGCAGGACTAGTGTGAGGGCTCTTACTGTTTCTAATCAATCCTTTATCCAAAAATTCTTTTATTTGTTTATTTGACTCTTGAATGTCCTGGTTGGTATACACCATTTATTTTACTCGGATGATAATGTTGGGATTTAATAAAGTGATTTTAGCAAATGTTTTGTCTTTATCCCGAAATTTTAGAGAATTGTCAGAGTAGAGTTCCTTGCATAATTTTTCTTATTGTTCAACAATCTGCTCTTTAATAGATAACTGAAGTAATGAAATTATTAGTGCTACTTCTCGTTGTGCAGACATTACCTTCTCACCACGTCGGCTGCGTGTAAATTTAATTTTCTGATGAATGTAAGCCTTACTTAATTTTTCTATAGGTAGTGAGTGACCATTAATTGTGAATATTATCTGATTGACAGTCTGGGTGCATGGAGAATATAATCTTTGGAAATTATTTTCGATAATTATATCATGAGATGGTTGATCAGTAGCCCATAAGACTGGTATAATGCATTAAACTTCTCCTAATTCTATGGATAACCCTTCTATAGCTTCATTATGGCTCATAATACTATTGTCAGCTATTCGGACTTGTAAAGTGTTTTTAGCTTTTCTCCCCATAAACTCAGGAAATAATGATCTTTTCCCAAAGCATACAGAATAACCGATATCTATGTAAGCACATAATTCATATTTATTATAACCCTCTAAACATACTTTTATTGGTATATAGATGCTATTAGGATTTGTATTGGTAGCCTCATAGCAAACCTCCATAGTTATATTTTTGACTAATTCATCTTCATAAATTGGTTCACTAACAGTTCCAGTTTTATATCCAATGACCTTCCTATCTAGACTTGTTAATCGATCTATAATGGGTCTTGCAGCTTCAAAACTCATTCTACTCATTTCGCTGGCCAGGCTAATTGTATCATCTTCTTTAAGCTCTTCTTTAGCCGATGAAGATCTTTCTCCCCAATCTAACCTTGTACTCACACTTCTTAATAATTGGGGTTTATTGGTGATTTTACCTTCCTCATTAATCTTTATTATATTTTTCTTATTAATCTTTGTAGGATTGACAAAGCTACATATCCATGAGCAATCAATCTTTATCTCCTGGGGATTGGACTTAATACTCTGGATCTTTTGCATAGGGGTAGGGCTTTCACATTTTTTTGCTTCTATCATAGTTACCTTCGTCTTTGGATCTATTGTATTATCTAATTTATAGATAATTTTTCAGAATATCCTTAAAGGATATCCTCATCTTTTCTTGTCCATCCCAACTGCTTTTATCTTAAGGGATATTGAAGTTTTTGGCAAATTCATCTTTTAGATTCACATAATATCCAGGTTGACAATTGAATCCTACTAATCCATTACATAAATTGGTTTTTATCTCTGTGATTATCTGATTATTAAATTTAGTGTGCCTAATATCACAGAGCAGATCGTAAAGATCAATATCTTTACCATAATAATGTAATGGAGTGATTTGAATTTGGACGCTTCCGACATGGATATATCTATACTTTCTATCTTTGTTATGTTTAAGGATATTCTCCCAATTAATCAGATTAACTTCCCCAATGTCATACTCACAATCCTTAATCTCCATATCTCCTTCCATCATTTCACATACGTATTTACTTTTTAATTGAAAGATGTATTTTTTATAGATCATGTCCTTTTGGATTATGAGAAGAACCCAATCTCCTTTGACTTTCTCATGATCATTGTCTACAACAAACTCTTATCCTTGAAGATCGCCAAAACTAACTGAGCTACTTTCCATCATGAGACTCGTTTTTTCATAATCACTTTCTTCATATTCATTGTCCAATATAATTTCAACAATTCCTTTGTTGTTACTTAGGGCTAGGTCTAATGCCTCATCTTTACTAAGCTTAACATAATCTGGGCTTCCTAAAGTTTCAACAAGCTTGTTGTTCTTCCAATTTTTACATTGATTCGCATAATGTCCTATTTCTCCGCATGCTCAGCATTTGCAATTGTTTTTTCCTGCCGGACAATAAGTAGCTTTCCTAAAAAATCTTCGTTTTTTAGGACTAGGTTTGTTGTAATATTTTCTTTTATATTTCCCCCCCCCCTTTGCTTGTTAAAGCTCTTTGTCTGATAAAATTTTCTCTTGCGTCTTCTTTCAGGTTCCTTTCCCCATTGGTGCGGCGAATCCTAGCACATAAGGAATTGTTTCTTAATTTTCTGTTGCTTTTGGGGATCAAGACATTGATCATTAACCCATTTTCTTAAATAAGAGATTCTTGAACCAAGAGTATCAATGACATCGGTTCTTTCCATCCATGCCATGTTTTTTCATTAATTATAGAGTTTATAGGATATGGCAATTTATCATAGAACATACCAAGATTGGTTTCATTATGCCCAATTTTGTAATAATATTGGCTAAATTCAGCAATGTAATTTTCTAGATATCTCATATCCCATAATTCTATGTTGTTAATCTTTCTTTGCCATTCTCTTGCTTTTTCTTTAGAGTCAAGTTTAGCTTTGATGAATTCAGTTTCAATTTCTTTGCACAAACTTCTGAACATAGCAGATGGTGTTTCCATTGCTCTTAATGTATTTTTACCATCTTCACTTAACGAATCATACCAGTCAGCTATAGTGCCAAAGAAACCATGCTCGATATAATTTAAAAAGTTTGTCGCAGTCCATATAGTATTTAGGTTTAAGACACTATTTATTCCTCTTTTCCAATGCTCAAATATTTCTTCTCTATTACGGGCTCCATCAATGTTTAAGATATATCCAGTTTGGCTAATTGGGGCAAGAAAAAATTACTTGTACATCCTACTGGGATGTATCTAGGTCTTAGAAAATGAGTATTTCTGCTAGACGGTTCACCAAATTCTTCAGTTTTAGGAATGACATTCTTAACTAGATTAGTTTCTGTTTCATATAGGTCGATTTCTTCTCTGATCTCATTGATTTCATGTTCAGTAGACATTTTTTCATATTTTTTTTTATCAAGTTTTCTCCTAATTTCGTCTAATGGTAATACATTGAGATCCTCTAATTTAATAAACTTCATCTGTTGATATATTTTTTCTTCTAATTGGACATTATTGGTCTCTTCATTATCATCAGACAACACGTCATGTTTATCACTAATTGCATCAATGATTTTGTTTAATTCTTCCGGATTTTGCTCTTTTTCAAATAGTTTTTGTAGCTCTTTAAGAGTATATTGTTCATACTCCATCTTCTTTTCCTTTCTTTTCGATTGATTTTTCACCAGAGTATTCTCCTTTTTTTTTGAATTTTTATCTCATGCAAAGGAAATGGAATCTTATTTTTTGGGTTTCGGAAAGGATATTTATGCTGAAAAGAAGTGCTAATACTAGGGGTAGCTTTTTCACTATGCCTGACTTCATTAATAAGAGAAAGATATACTACAGTTGACTGATTCTTAAGCTCCTTCAATTCTGTCTTAATTTTTGCGAATTCGATTTTTAATTCTAAAACTATATAAGTGATATAGTTTAATTGAGGTGCTAATGTGGTAACACCTTCTAGTGAGTGGACGATATGTGAATAATTAGGACCAGGGCAAGCAGGTGATGATTCAAGCATTACTCATAGTTAAACACAGTTAATTAGCTTAATTAATTATTAATTAGCTTAATAATCTTAATTATTTTGGTGCACGTGGCTCTGATACTGGTTGAAAGAGAACGTCAAGATCTATTAGTGAGCAAAAAATCAAAAACACAATTTTAAATTTTTCGAAAGTAAGTTTTTAAGGATTGATGGTAGATTTGCAAATATGAAAATTTTTTGAGCGTGCCTTGCAAATTAGAATAGTGCCTGGGTCCAGAAAATAGCTCAAATAAGAATTTGAGGATCCTTTCTGTTAGTTACCTCAAAAGGCAAGGTACCTTATATTTAGTTTTAAAAATCGAGGGTCCTTAACATAGTTTACATAAAACTGAGGGTACCTTAGCGTAGTTTATTCTATATAAACCCCCTTCAACCCAAAGCACACCCATCTCTCCCTCTCTTCCTTTTCTCTTCACCTGGCAATCAGAATACTCCCATATCCTCTTCAGTTGAAGGCCAGGCTTGCACTGCCATTGGAGAACACATGAGTAGCAAGTGATTGTTAATATTTTTTTATTGTAATTAGTTTGAAAACTGATATTTTTTTAATTGTGTCTAATTCATAGCTATGTAGGTAAATTTTTATTTGATGCACAAAATAATTAGAAATTTTTTATTTAATCCACAAATTAATTTGTGCATAAGAATTTTTAATTAATTAGAAGTTGTGCAGTAGAGGCAAATGAGTAATGCATAGCTATGTAGATTCTGGTGGAAGAGCCAAGTACTTGGAATATGACATCAATGTCTCGTGTCTAGAATGCAAGAGACTTGTCGAGATTAAGATTTCAAGGTCTCGAGATAATCCACGGAGATTGTTTTATAAATGCATAGGCTGTGATAGGTTTATCAAATGGGCTACACCAAAAGAGGAAGGGGCAGAGGCATCAAGTAGAGGGAGGAATTCTTGTTTGGAACACAATGGCACCATAAGTAATGTACAAATGGTAGTTAGGGATGTTAAATTGATTGTGAAGGACATGAATGCGAAATTGACTTTTGTTTTGATATGTATGATTGGTATTATTGTCATCATCACAATGAAATGAGTATGCACCTGTAACCATTCATATGCAATATGAATCAAGAAAGAATCTTAAGTGGACTCCATGTTCCTTGCATTGTCAATCATAGACGCGAAAACCATAACTGCAGATATCTAGTAACAACTTCATGGTAATTGTGTAGAGGTTCTAAAGTGTCCAAAAGAAACAGAGGACATTAGTTGAATCCAAATGAACCTCAACAGACATTGTTTTGTAAATGTAAGATCTAAAAGACAAGGTTCGAGGGAATATTCAGCAATAAAAGCAAGTTGAGGGCTAACTGTCAGCAACCAAACACAAACTTCCAAGCAAAATGCTCTGCAACAGTGTCACCAAGTGTAGAAACTATAAAGAATTAAAGAGACATGAAATTAATTTCTACAGCAACTACACGGAAATAAGAAACTTGCCTGAAATATTGAGGATAGTTACCTTGATTCAGATATTTGGGGGTAGGGGTAGATAGGACAACTTCTGCCTTTTTGAAACCCTGCCATCCTTAGGGGTCTACCTCTTACCTTTCTTTTGGAAGGTCTTGTTGTTCTCCTCTTCTCATTCATCAGCACCAAAGCCCATCCCTTGCTTTTGTGGCTTTTAGAATTGTACCCATACTGCCCACATTTGCTGCATTTTATAGTGGATGGCCTCTTAAAAGCCTTTCTCTCAGTGACATCTTTCCTCCTAGATGTTTTAGGCATCCCAGGTCCTACCTTGTCAACTGGTGATGGACCTTACTTGGGTAGATTCCTAGCCTCCTAGAAGATTTGGTCTCACACTGGGTGTATCACCACACCATAAGCCAATCTGTACTTGTCTATGATGAATGCCTCATGCACAAAAGTCTCGGGGTCAAGTCTTTCCCTAAGGATGCTTCTAATGGCATGTTTGCAGCGAATCGAGAAATATCCCAAAATATGCAATCATAATGGCTTGTGTTTAGGTTAATGGCGAAGTTTGTGTTGCCATCTTGCATAAGAAACTCCTCATCCTTGCTGGTGTCACCCTACATGTCGTGCTATCCAACTCAAGTTTTAGTAGTTGTTTTGTGACTTTAGGAACCACCCTCCTAGTCCATTCTTTGGCAATCTCAGCTCTCTTGGCTATAATAGACATAAACTTGTGCAAGATAGCCTCAGGAAGTACCATGATGGTTTTATGTCTGAACCTCTCAATCTTCCCGTTGAAGCTTTCTACACAGTTTGTTGTATTATCTGGGACTTTCAGCTCTTGGTCAACCAAAAACCTGGCCTAATGCTCAGTAGGCTCTTCCATCAACCCGCTGTGAGCATTTTGATTCTACTTACATATCTTTTCCATTGCTCTTCTATGCCCATACTGGTTGTATGTATTTTCAGCTTTGAAGAAGAGACTGTGAAGTTTGACACCTAAAAGTTACAGATATGTATATTAGTTTGAATTGAAAGATACTGTCAATGTTGTCGGTAAACAAATTTTTTAAATACAATAAGGACCTGGATACTCCCTTGCAAAGTTTCTATAATAGTCTACTGCACATATTCTCCTACCACATTCGGAGAATATCTCAGTCATTGCATTGGTTACCTTGTATTTGGACAGAATAACCATTAAATTGTACACAGAATAATCATTAAATTTTACACAGCATGAGCATAACTCCAACAAAATAGTTGACAAATAGTAACTAACCTTATGTCTGTCAGAAATAAAAGTGAACTTGGACATGTCAACATTCTCAAAATGTCTTCTTAAAGCCCTAAAAAAATAGAGCCAATTGGACTTGTCCTCTTACTATACAACTGCATATGTTATGGGAAAATATCCATTATTGTTATCCAGCCCTAAAGCCACTAGCAGGACACCTTTGAAAGGGCCTTTTAAAAAGCACCCAACCACCCTAATGAAGGGCCTACAACCACTTAGAAAGCTAGTCACTGTGGACTTAAATAAAATAAAAATCCTTTTAAACAGAGGTGCACCTTCAGGAGACTAAGTAATGCATGAACAAACTAACTCTGGGTTCTTTGACTTGATTTCCCCAATGTAGTCCAACGGCCTGGAGTATGACTCTTCATGACTGCCTATAATCCAGTATTGTAGTAGATTCCTAGCCCTCCTAAATGTATGATTCTTTGTCTCTAAACCATATCTTTCCATGATCCTGTCATACATAGCACTTAGAGTGACATTGGGGTTTACCTTATAATCTGTAACTAGGTGTGCTGCTAGCCAAGAAAATGAGGCAACATTGTTGAAGTTCTCCATTGGATACTTGTAGTAGCCTCTAATGCTTTTCACTTGCCATGTGATCCTATCTCTCAGTCTAGAAGCTTGAATTCTCTACTAACACCTCTCATTCTTACACTTTAGAATATGTCTAAATCTATCATTCTTGATCTTTCTTAGAGAAATTCTTTCTTGAATAACATACTCTTTAATTACTTGGATCCACTACTCCTTGTCACAAACGTGCCCCCAACATATAGGGAGATTTTGCCATCCTTTTTTCTTGCCCACATCCCCCATGTCTAGTACATTTTACTGAAGACATTCTTGATAACATTGCCATCATCATCTATAGTGAAAGCATCTACTTGCAGAATTTGTACATTTTTATCCACACTCATTGGAATTAAATCTTCATACTCTACATCACTGCCATCATCTCCTTGGATTTCCTCTTCCAAAGATGTATCACTATCATCTCCCTCTTCCCTGTCAGCATAACCTCTATCATAGTTTGAATCTTCTTCATCAGATTCCTCATCATCACTAGTACACCCCTCATCATTAGCACCCTCATCAGAGTCATCAGGAATATCATCATCATATTCCATTATTGTTGTGGGTTGACTTAGTGCCCTCATATCATATGCCTCTAAACCAGTCGAACCTAGATCAACATCAGCATAAACTTAGTCACTTTTTCTTTTTCTTTCCCCAGTCTTTGTTCCTTCAGGGTTCAGTTCAGAAGCAGAATCAGTGTGCTTGTAGTAAGGTTTGTATTTG
This sequence comes from Selenicereus undatus, assembly GCA_017589665.1. Taxonomy (NCBI): domain Eukaryota; kingdom Viridiplantae; phylum Streptophyta; class Magnoliopsida; order Caryophyllales; family Cactaceae; genus Selenicereus; species Selenicereus undatus. Next base: position 81,451,930 of record JACYFF010031956.1, read on the forward strand.
AACCTGAACATTTGCTGGTGAAGGGGGAAATTAGAGATGTCAGCTTAGGAGATTTGTTTTTGGAGGGGGAAGTTGGAGATGCCACATTAGGGATGTCGTTGGTGGAGGGTGAAGTTAGAAATGTCATAATAGTAGTGGAGGGTGAAGTTAGAGATGTCATTCCATGAGATTTTCTACCTAGAGGTGATTTTGGAGATGTGTGCATAGGTGATTTGGTAGTGGAGGGAGGATCTGGACTTATGCATCTACAAGATTGTCTAATTGCAATTGAATTTGGACTTTAAACTAGGAGGGGATCACTAGTAGGTGTAGATGGAAATCTAGGGAATTGCCTTGATGGATAAGTATGAGTTAGAGATGCCCGTCCACATAATCTCCTAACAGATAATTTTCCTACTTGTGAGGCTTGTGAGCTTGGATTTGGAGTTAGAATCATACTGTCAGTCCACTTATTAGCTTGGCTAACAGTAGGTTGACTCAAATTCTGCATGTCTATTGAGCTACACATGTAATTAAGAATTTCTTCCTCATTACAATGGTCATTCAGCCTGGGGGTTCAATTGTAGCCAACTAATTATGAGCAGGGTCACAAACTGGGAGGGGATCATTATTGGGCATAGATGCATTATTCTTTGCATTCAAAAGTTCCAATTCCTAGGTCATGTAATCGTAAACTAAAGGAGTTTTGCCTCTTGTGATGTGTATTAGAATCTCACCTATTTTCTTACCCCAAATTCTAATAACATCCAACCCAGCATCATCATGATCTAGTTTGCATCTACTCTTTGAATTAGGCATAGGGATGGGCGTGGGGCGGGTTGAGCTATACCCGCACCCATACCCATTTTCAAAAGTCATACCCATACCCATACCCATACCCATCGGGTTTTGGATGGTTGTACCCATACCCATACCCATCGGGTTTTTCGGGTTTACGGGTTTTATTCGGGTATATATAGAGTGCGCAAAGTGTCACCCATATTCAACCCATATTTGCATACACGGTATATTTGATTGGCAATTTCAAGCGATGCTACTAAAATTTATATCGGATAAATTCATAAAAGTTAAAAATGTAAAAAAAGTTAATTTTTCATTTCTACATAAATAAATAATATAAACTTAGAGTTTCATGCCAAATATTTATTTTTGGATTTTACCGTATTTTGGTCGCGTTTTACTAGCAAATCGGGTACACAATCGGGTACGGGTTTTAAGAATCCATACCCATACCCATACCCATTTTCAAACACAATACCTATACCCGCCCCATACCCATTTTTTTCCCAAAATTTCGTACCCATACCCGCTATAAATGGGGCGGGTTCGGGGCTGGTTTTTCGGGTTCGGGTGCAACTCCCATCCCTAATTAGGCATTGAATACCACAAATCTATATACTCAGGAAGTTTCACCTCACACTTTTCATATAATGCCCTACAGTCTCTATATAAGTCAAGAGCATTATACTCATCCAAGTGCAAATCCCATTTCTGCATCTTCAGATTTTTATAATGCAAACCCAACACCCTTGAACCATCATCAACAACCACCTACATATAGAGGATTATGCAACTCCAAGTAAAGACAACAACCACAAAGCAAACAAGTAAAAAAGTTAACTTTTATCTTAGTATGAATTTACCAATACCAATTACACAACTCATATTGCCAAATTCACAACATACCTCTGACCAATTTGAACGAAATTAAGCATTTTCCAAGTAATATTCATACAAAACAGAATGACATGCATAACCCTAACCAAGATGCCAGAATATTTAATTTACTGCTAAGCTACTTTTTGGACTATAATATTCCTAATTACCAATTTAAAATCCCCTAAGCAAACCTTAACTTACAATTAAATATACAAATCTGAACAACACTTAACTTTACCTTCTTCACCTTGTCCTTTTGACCCATATTTCAAGAATTCAGTTGGGTTTCTTCAAGTTTCAACCGCCAACTGGGCCTCATACACATGCAATGACCCCTCCAGATTTAGCCTTAATCTTGTGGTTTTTAATTCCTTCGCGCCAAGCTTTCGAAATGTGGGGTTCAATGCTTCTAGTCGTGAAGAAAGCAAATCCAATTGTGGTCCACGTTAGATCTCGTAGGGTTAGAAGAAAGATAGAGAAAAGAAAGAGAGGTTTTGGTTTTGGGTTAGAAGCAAAACTAGAGCAAGTTTGAGTTAGTGGGGAAAGAATAATTAAAAAAGTTAAATTTTGATTTGGTAGGTATTGTGGCAGCCTAACTGAACTTTAATGCATGGTAAATATTTAGTTGAGTCCATGGCTGTATCTACCACCAAGTTATCAAGTTATACCCATTTTACCACTATGTCTTTTTTAAAACCCTATGGGTAGGAATACCGGTACAGGTAAGGTTGCCTACAGCTGGATCTCCCCAGACCCCGTGAAAGCGGGAACCACACTGGGAGTTTGTTGTTTGTTGTTGTTGTTGTCTTTTTTAAAACCCTCCGTGTCACTATCTTCTTATTTTGGATCCCAAGGTACCATTGGAGAACCTGAAGACTTCTTTAGCCAGTAAAAACCATTTTTTATTTTTTTTAAGTAGTTTGCTTTTGAAAATTTAATGCCCATCTCCTTTCTCTCCTTTTTTCTAGTGCAACCCCCTCCACCCCCCTTTTTTCCCTGTTGGCTGCTACTTCCCCCCTCCCTTACTACTATCTTCCATTTTCATTGCCCAAATGGTCTTCACCAAAAGGGAGTTTTATCTTTTAAAAAAATTGCTAAAAATCCACCATTACCATGAGATTAAAAAAAGGAAATTAAAAAATAAAACCAGCAAGAAAACATCCCCCAAAAAAATCCTCCTCTTTAATTCAAAAGGCCACCCTTTCCCCCTTCCTTTGCTACTACCTTTCTCCTGCATCTGAATATTCACACCAAAAAGGATTTTTAAAAGAGAAAACAGGGTAATAGGAGTTCTCCATTTGGTTATTTGTCAAGTTTCATGACCACAAAAGATACAACAATAATAACAACAACACCTCCCAGTGTGGGTCCCGCTTTCGCGGGGTCTGGGAAGATTCAGATGTAGGCAACCTTACCTCTACCGACAACTCTGTCCGTAGAGAGGCTGATTTCAAAAGACCCATAAAGTAAGATTTTGTGAAAATATTTTGTAGAATAAGGATTTTGTGAAAAGATTTTACGGATAGAAACTAAGGATAGGCAGTAGATAATGAAATATGAAGTACTAACAAATAAGGAAGCAGTAACTATGTAAACATAAGTACAACATAGCAGGGGAAGGTACTATATCTCGATAAAAAGGGGTATGCAAACAATGTCTCTTCCCAGATGTCTGTAGTACCTGTATACAAACATGACATACCAACAAAGCACTTACAGCCAAATCTACCATACTGCAACCGAGAGACAACTACGAGGATAACTCTCTGCTATCTAAGATCCTAATCCTATCCCGCCATAGTCTCCTATCCTGAGCCAAGTCCTATGCTAACCCTACAACTTTCAAGTCATCTTTAATTACCTTGTCCAAACTCTTCTTTGGTCGTCCCCTCTCTCTTTTACCTTCGGGGATGTTAATCCTCTCCCATCTCCTCACTGAAGCGTCCACACTCCTTCTTTTTACATAGCCAAACCATCTGAGCCTTGTTTCTCTCATCTTATCTTCGATGGGAGCCACTTTAACTAAGTCTCTAATTGCTCTATTACTAATTCTATCCACTCTTGTATAACCACACATCCATCTAATCATCCTCATCTCTGCTACCATCAACCTTTGAACTTGTGTCTTTTTTATAGTTCAGCATTCCGATCCATATAGTATAGCAGGTCTAACTATCGTACGATAAACTTTACCTTTTAATCCTACAGGCATCCTCTTATCACACAGCACACTTGAAGCATACTTCTATTTTTGCCAACCCACTTTGATATGCTGATTAATGTCTTAGTCAATATCTCCTTTCTGATGAATGATCGAGCCTAGATACTTAAACTTCTCGACCTTTGGTGTCGTCATCCCATCAATGGTGACTTCTCCCCTTACATCTTCCCTCCCACTGAAACAACAATGTAGGTATTCAGTTTTCAATCTACTTACTCTAAAGCCTCTCAATTCCAAAGAATGTCTCCATTGCTCCAACTTGCCATTAACTCCCTTTCTACTCTCATCAATAAGAACAATGTCATCTGCGAATAGCATACACCAAGGTAATTCATCTTGAATCCCAGTTGTAAGCTCATCCATAACTAGAGTGAAAAGAAAAGGGCTTAAAGCAGAATCCCATCTTGAATCCCATTTGTAAGCCCATGACCACAAAAGATAAATTATATTAAATCACATTCCAAACGTACTTCAAAAGGTTTAGTAGCACAAAAAATTGACGACACTCACATAATCATCTTAGTATAATCTTGCTATTGCTACTCCTCTTCAGATAAGCAAAATTAGTTCATGTACATTGATTAAGCATACTTTTCATTCCCCCCCCCCCCAAAAAAAAACCACAAGGCTTGGCCATGAAAGATGGCATAATTCATAATAAGCAAAAATTCTGTTTTCTTGGGCGTTTTTCACTTGAAGGAGTTGCGTGCTCTTTACCTTTGAATGAGGTTTCTATAAATGCTTATATGCTTGGACTGGGGCTTCGTGCAATCCAAATGAATGACAAGAATACGAGGTAATAAGTCATACAAAAATATTAGCGAAAGGATATTGATTTGCTAAAATATAGGTTCAAACCTGAGGTGTAGGAACCATTATAATCCTGTTGGATTTAGAGCATGGAACTTGATCTCTAATGGTCTAAAAATTATGTAAACACATCAACTAATTCTCAAACATTCAAGTATTCAACAATCAAGTCATCTCAGCATTATTCATATTCCTCTTTTAATAACAAAAGGCCTGTGCCAATAATTCTCATACTCACCTGAGATGGTCTGGTTTTTCCTTTTCTTGCCGATTCTGTAAAGTGAATTCTTGTAGCTTGCACAGATGATGTCTTGGCCTGGGGCTACTGCACAAAGGATGTTGCTGCTAGTGTAAAATATGTTCCTCGTCTTTTAATATAAATTTCAAATTTTAAAGTTTGTTAAGAAATCAAAAGTACATTTGACCTACAAAAAAAAGCTTCCCAACAAATACATTTCAAAATCAAGAAAACACAATCACATATAAGATGGATTTGTCAAGCAACCAATAGCTTCTGTCGAGTACTTGTTGGTGGCATTAGAGTTGTGGCGCCTTGTGATGTTATGTTTGTGGTTAACATCTGGAACAAGATAAATGAATAAAAAAACACAACAATGAACTCCTTTATTCATCTTTTTTTTTAAAAAAAAATAAAGACTCTCAAATACCATTTCATAACTTAAAGAAATTGACTTGAGATGAGGGTGGTAATGAGGGTACCAAATCTTGTGAGGCTACAGTAGGACCTTCGCTAATTTGGACCAATATTAAGTTAAATGACTAATTTGATAATCATTCTAAGATTTTTTTTTTTAAAAAATTCAGGTGCAGTTTCTATGCCTATTCAAATTTTGTTGCTGCTATGATGTGACTTGTTGTTGTTGTCTCCTAAGAGAAAGTAGTTGATGCTTGTTGAACTTGAGAAGGTGATGCTTCAATAGTGGATAAGCCATGATCAGTTGGTGGTGCTCTATCAGTATTGCTTGTTGATTCTTTACTCGTCTACAAGCATTTGTTGCACGAAATAGGATTGATTTAAAATATAACACATGTAGTCTTGAATGTGTAGAACTATTTTTTTTTATAAAAAAAAAACGAAGCACGTACCTTGCATGTTTTCTTTGTGTGTCCAACTCCACCACACTTTGAACATGTATGCTTCTAGCCTTTCGTGTACAGTTGGCCAGTTCCACATCTTTTGCTTCTTTCGCAACTACTCTCCCCTTCTTCAGGTCTCCTCTTAAATGCTAGATTCTTCTTTGTGTCCTTGAACTCTGGAGGGTGGATTTGGACTCCTACTTGTTCCCATAAATTTCTTCCATTGATGGGATTAATTGTACATGCATATGCCTTCTTGTACTTCTCAATTGAGTAGTGGTCATTAATGTAGTCCTCAACTTTGACTCTATGTTCTCTCATAGTTGCCATAGTATGTGCGCAATGAAAATCACTTAAGTTCCATACTTTACAGCTTCATGTATTATCCAGGAGGTTAACCACAAACCCCTCACTCCATGCTTAACACTATATTTTCCTCCTCCAGCTCGTACAGCTTGCCAGCATCTTGATTTATTCTTCTCTTTCTCTAGCTTTTTCATAATCCTAGGGCAAATCTTCCCCTCATATGTCTGACAGAGTTCATGCTTGCTTCCAACTCTCGACATGACAGACATAAAAATATCCTCCAACATGGATACTATTGGCTTGTACCTTGCCTACAACAAAAGGCACACCGTGACATTGAAATTAAATTGTATGTTATTTTGCAACATAATAGTTAAGGAAAAAAATGTAGTGTATGTTGTAGTAATTACCTCTAAAATTGACCCATTAAGTATCTCTACCATATTGTTATCCACTAAGTCACATTTGGGAGTGTAACTGAAGAAAAGTCTACACCATTGCTCAAGGTTCTTCTTGACTAAGAAATCCCAGGAACTTGCATCAAAGTCGTTCATAGCTTGCATGTTCTTCTGGAAATCAACCTCAGTGGAAGACTTGGCTATGCTCCAAAACAACTCTTTGTATTTCAAGCCTCTATATTTCTTTCGCAAGTTTGCATACAGATGACATGCACACAATCGATGCTCAGCTTGTAGAAGTATGTTTTTTACACTGTCAACCAAACCTTTTTGTTGGTCAGAAATTATGGTCCACCCACAACCATTTCCCATTTGAAGATCCTTTGCAACCAATCACATAAGCCAACTGTAACTAACATAATTCTCCCATTTCGTGACTCCCTACACAACCAGAAGCATTTGATTATTTCCATTTCGCCCAACAACTACAAGAATTTGCCCTTTCCAAGGCCCTTTGATGAAGCAACCATCAATTGATAAAACTGGTTTACAACCCTGTAACAAGCCTTGCTTTAATTGCCCCAAACAAATGTATGTTCCAGAGAACTCAGGTTTGTGTAGGTCATTAATTTTTGTGCTCACTATGGCTGTGCTTCCAGGGTTTTTGCTATGAATTTCATTCACATAATCTGCTAGCCACGCAAATTGACCTTTGTAATCTCCTATAATTTGTTTGAGTGCCTTTTTCTTTCCTAGCTGGCACACCTTAGGAGAAACATTGCTATTCTGATCCCGGTCTACAATCTTTTTAAACTCTCTTGATGTGATCCTAGGTTATATCATCAACAACTCAGTATAATTGTTAGCAACCCAAGCACTGGTGATAATCCTTCTTCCCTTCTCAAAACTAAATGGAATGCAACTATGACATTTACTTATGCCCTTGATTTGAAACGTTTTTTTTCATTACTACACTTAGAAGCCCATATCCTTATGCCACACCCACCTCCCATACACTCATCTTGGAATCTATGTGTATCATTAGTGATGATTTTTATATTCAACCCATTCACAATTCAATAGTTCTCAAAAGCTGCTCTAAATTGCCTTTTATTAGCAAACTGAAGCCCAACTGCTAACTCAACATTATTAGCTGGTACACTTGGATTGAACCTAGGTTATGATATCTTAGAATATTTATTTCTATCCCTTTCATCACCCTCTAATTCACAAGGGCTACTTGCATCCTCAAAATCCACACATGCATCACCTAATTCATCATATTCCACTTAACGCCGTTTAGTAGTAGTAACACCCCCTGAACACTTGCATGATTGCCACAGTTGAGTTCGTCTTTCCCTTTTTGCGTTATCCTTCATCATATTTTGTTTGACCTTCGTAACATCATCATTAGACTCAGATTCGACATTGTCATCACCAATCAAAAAATCATAACTTTCATCTGATTTCTCACCATCTATATTTACATTAGCAAATTGACTTTGGTTAACCCCAATTTCATCATCAAGAGTGTCTGCATTTGATATAGTATCATTTTGAGAGACAATCCAACATAATTTAACCTCTTCATTACAAAAGAAAGGGAAATCCAGAAAGACTTTTGGCAGAACCTATATTGCATTACTTATAAAAACTATTTTGCATGAGCATTAAGCAAATATTTCCAAGCCTAGAGCAAGTGTGTCCATGGAATTCATGAAGGAAGCTTCAATTTTTTTAGTTCCCCATACTAAATCTCACACATGTAAATCATTACCAAACAAAAAAGAAACAATGAACTCAAACTCATGTATTTAGCTACTTTTATCATCAATTTAGCACATTTAGAATTTGTAAAATTGATGAAATCGAAAACCCTAAAAAGCCCTAAGTTCATACCTGATGAAGACATTTGTCCAACCTCTTGCTTTAATTCTATAGTTTGTGCCCAAAAAGACTTCCCAAAGCTTCTAATTTTGCGAGATAAGCAATGGAGACTAATTGAATTGTGGCTATGAAGAAGGTAGAAGCAGGCGAGGACATAGTTTTTTGAGGAGTATCTCTCTTCAGCAAAATGGAGCGAATACAACGTTGCAGTGCCTTTTATTTCCTAATTTATTTTCTTTTAGTTTCATTCCCATCAATTAAAAAAAAATTCATTTAACCGGCTGCCAGGGTACTTTGGGCTATAAGGTGGTATTTTAGGCCCAAAATAAGAAGTCAGTGACACGAAGGGTTAAAAAAGAAACATAGTGATAAAATGGATATAATTAGATAACTTGGTGGTAGATACATCCATGGACTCATATTTAGTTGCCACTCTATTAAATTTGATTTTGAGCGATTGATTAGTTAATTTATTGGGTGTATTGGTTTCCTCATAAAGTCACAACTACAAACAAAAAATTTAAATGAAATGAAATAAAGCAAAATAGGAAAAAATTAGGAACCGGGTACTCGGTTTTGGACCCGGTCCCAACCAATTCTATGACCGGCTCCAAGAACCCTGGACCCGGTTCCAATTGGGGCGGGGACCGATTCCATGAAAATGGACCAGGTACCCAGTCCTGCTTAGCGCTAAGAATAATTATATATGAAATAATAGTTTATTAAATATTTATATCATTTATCAATTTCATATATAGAACATTCCTATTGGTCCAATTTATCAAATTGGTTACATGTTTGATTAGTATATAGACTTAGCACTTGAACGGTTTATGTCCTGGGTGACAAACGTTGGTTGATTGTTAATCTAAGTGACATGATAGGATATTGAGTTCATATAGATATTTCTATATAATCTAGGTGAATAATATTAACTGGTTTGATTGGATTAAGTTTGCTATTTTTTACAAGGATATTTTTTATTGATATTATATGAGAAAATTTTGATTGATTATATCATGGACTAATATCTTGAAGATGATATTAAATAAATTAAATTTTCCTCTTTCCATGATCTAATGTTTATCTTACATTTATCTTGATATGATTTTAATTTGAATGTTCTTGTAAATATTTTACATGATCATGCTTGCCATGCTTAAAATATATGATTTGATTTTGCTGGAAAAATGAAATCAAATGAATTGAGTTTGCTAGGCAAAATAGAATCAGGTGGGAATCATCAGCTAAAAGTTTAGGATCTTTGAGTTATCCTTGATGTGATATTATAATGCAAAGAAATATTAAAAATATCAAAGGATGATGACATTCTATCCACAAATCAAATCCATTATTATTTTGATTGATTTGATGCATTTGAAATGGCAGCAAGCAATATCTAAATAACAAGAGCAGAAACCAGATTGGCTATAGCAGAATGTCGTCATTTGCCTTGGTTAGTTTTCTTAAGAATCAAATCAGATATGCAATGAGGATTTTAAGGGCCCGATGTGAGATTTCAGAATATTCTGATGAGAAACTTTCTTTCTTAGTTGAATGAGGCAATGATCACTTAGCGTATAAATGAAGGGCACAAAAGCTAGTGAAGGGCAACCAATCAAGTAATCAAAGCACTGAGTTTATACATTGAGCTATCGTTCTAAATATTATTTTGAGATTAAAGATTGAGTTGTGAGAAAGTATTCTTTATTAAGGAGTGAACTTAGGAGCTGTGAGACCAACTCCCACAAGCTTAAATCAAGAGTTTGATTTAAAAGTTGGGATTTCGAGAATGAGGAATCTCAGAGATCTTGTTAGAGAGTTATCTTAATAAGAGAAGTAGAGAATTGAATCATAGAGTTGGAGAACTCTATGCGAGGACCTAATCCTGACTGGGGCTCAACATCGTTAAAATATCATTGTGCATTGTCTCTATTTAATTTCTGCATTTGTTTTAGTTTTTCATTTTATTTTTGCAATCACTCTATTCACCCACAGGGTGGTTTGAATAGCCTAACTGAGCTTTCAGTTATGTATCTGCAATTCAATCCTTAAGAAGGCCACAAATGGATTAACAACACATGACTTTGGAAACAAGGGATGAGTTCCTTCCCCAAACACAATGATCTTGACATATCTTAGAAACTGACACAACATTTCATGGAATGGCATGTGTGAAGTCCTTAATAAATCATATTGGCAATCTCTAGTGTAAAATCTAACAATACAAAAACTCTTTGTGTAGATTACATTCAAATGAGATTGAAGAGATTAGCAATACTCAACCTTAGTTTTGGTAAACAGAGAGACTGTTTTTCGAAAAGCCTGTTGAAACATTTTCATTGTTTTTTCAAAACTGATAAAAGCAACTTAGAAAACTGATTCAAAAGAAGCAAAAGTATCACGACCCTGCAAATTGGGGATGCAAGTCCTGTAGAAGGTGTGGGTGCAAACTTGGTAAGCACAACAAGAGGGTAGTATGGGGTAGTATGTCAAAATTCACAACTTTCAGGCAAGCTAACAAAAAGACAATGAAAGAAGAGGAAAGCATAGCAACAAAAGTTAAGATTACAACCAACACGTACTTGGGGCATGTAATTAATAGCTATCATGATGACTCGGACTATGCTATAACATTGAAATTGAGGGGGGGGGGGGATCCAAAATTGGCGAAGAAATTACTGCAGATAAGCCACGCAAAGCAAATAGTAAACTATTCCGAGTGAGCTGGAGAAATAGCCACATGTTATGAGGACGTGACGTAATTTGACTCATAATTTACATCGAAGGACAGATCCACTAGACACAAGTTGCCTTAGGGAGAAGTCAAAACTTCAACCATCTATTATCACTGAAAATTCCTACATCAAGTAGGCGGAACATGCTATGCCATAAGAGAAACTCTACGTAGATTTCCGAAACTTTTTATGGTAGCTCATAATATATGTGCTATGATCAAGCTTGAGGCGTGAGGCCTTTTAATCCACTAGTGTCTTCACGATCTGGTCTCAATATTCGCTCCAGTCAGACAAGTAATAGAAGATATACCTAGATTAATGGCAATGAAAAGTTGGATACGAGGGTTGGACTAATGATAACACTGAATGTGAAAAGATGTTTCCTGATATTGTCATGCCCATCGTCAATTCATTTTACTCAAACTTGTCCTTGCAACTTGAAAGCACCATGAAAGATGTTGAACATCATGACAAGGACATGCACATTTTACACTTCATTTTGGACAAAAAACATGCGCAAATAAAATCTTCGCATGCAAAAGAGCCATTTGATACATGAATAAGATGATGGATAAGTGTTAGATACATACTTTGAGTTCGAGTAATAGAAAGTCCATCAAATTCAACAAGTATAACATACTATAGAGCCATCTTAAAGTTGTCTTTTGTATGACCTAGTTTAAGCTTCGTGCTGCTAACTACAGTCGATTGTAATCTTATGTCCTTATCTTATATTCAATTTCTCTGAATCTTTTTCGTTTTTATTTTATTTTTTGACAATAACTGGCAAATTTGATTATGCTAGCTTACTTATCACATGTAAATGATGATATTTGAAGAGTGAAGGAAAAATATACTATCCATGCATGATAAATAAATTATTACGATTCAAGTCGGTAAATAAGAGTGTCTTCGACTCTTTAGTATCACATATAAAATAAACACCCCAAAAAAATAGGAAGTAATGAGGTCATAATTTAGTTATCGCACATGGTCGGTAGTGTTGAAAAAAGGAAGGAAAATATATCGTTCACAGGTGATAAATAAGTTAACACAAGATCAATTAGTAAGTCAAATAATCGTTGAATTAATATTAGTATATATGAAAATAAATCCCTCAAAGGTTGACATGTTGTGCGGATTATCCTCGTTCAAAAGATACAAACGTGGGATTATTAACGTCCAAAAATCTTATTATTTGATATATTTTTTCTGCTAATTTTTTAAAATATTATTTAGAGTGTTATGTCTTTTTTTTTTTGGGTCTTTAGACCTCTGTTTTACTATAGTAGAGTTACTATTAACCTATAAAGAGATAAAACTCCCTAATCATAAATTTTTTCTATACATAAGATTCAAATTTAAAATTTTACTTAAGAAAAATAAGTATTAAATTATTTGAACCAATCTATATGACTATATCGATATTGTCCACTTTATTTTATTGCTGTTTTTGTATTGTTCCATGATGGACTGCAATTTGCAAGTCTTTTATATCCCCCCCCCCCGCCCCACCCCCTCCCAAAAAAAAAAAACCACCAAAATTTCGGAACATATTTGGGAATCCCTACTTCTCTGCCAGCTTCAGAGGTCAACGAGAGACAAACTTGGCTATAAGGCTGTAAAGCCTCCGCCATTGCAGAAGAGCTTCAGAGGTCGACCAAAAATGGCGAAGACAAACTACATGAGGCTTAAAGGTAGCCAAAATCTAAGGTTACGTCTCCTTCTATCGACTCTTTCCTCAACTCCGATTATCATCGATGATATTCGAGCCAACGACACATGGCCTGGCCTTCGTCCGCACGAAATCTCTCTTCTCCGTCTCATCGAGAGAGTATGCGACGATTGCATTGTCGAAATCAATGAAACTGGTTTGTTCAATGGCCCTGAAAATTTCTTAATCAGGGTTTAGGGTTTTAGGGTTTAGAATTTTAGGGGTTCTGACTGAGGTTCTTTTGTTGATTACAGGTACAAAATTGAAGTACAAGCCTGGAATTGTGATGGGTGGGAAATATCTTGTCCATGATTGCGGATTGAGTCGGTCTATTGGGTACTTCTTAGAGCCGTTGATAGTTCTGGGTTTGTTTGGGAAGAAACCCCTTTCAATTAGGCTCAAAGGTACTTCCTTTCTGGTGGCTTGTTGCTGAATTTATTTGGTTTTTCAGCAGTTCTTTGTGCCAAAGATTTTTCCCGATCTAAAATCTTCCAGTTAGTTCGGTTGTTTCATGCACTGGGGGATGAGGTTTGACTTGGGTATCTATCGGTTTCTGTGATGTTTATGTTGTTGGCCGTGTCTTCTGCCTTGTAGCTTTACTGTTTCTCTGTATGCTTCGTATTGATCTATGGGGGCGCTGGTGAGACGACTTTGAAGTAAAATCTAGACGAAGATGAACAATTTTTGCTAGGCAGGGGTATCTCTGTACATATGCATACTGCAGGGAACTCTGTTACACAATTGCTGATTGTCAATTAGGTTGAAAATGTGTGTCCTAGCATTTTCGGATCAGCAGTTATCTTGTATCTAGTGGTTTTAATGTTTCATTATTTGGGTTGAGTCCCCTCCCCCCTTTAAATATATTCCATTACCTTAGCACATTTGCTAAATTTAAGAGCATGGAGTATATTGTAAACATGGAAAATGAACTTATAGATGTCTGCTTGTGTGTGTGTCATGTGGGTAGTGGGTACTTTGCTCACTTGCGTCATCTGCTGCAATGCATTAATGCACTAATGTAGGTACTTTGCTTAGTTACATTGTCTGCTGCACTGTGTCAATGCTAACCTCGCTTTCTTTCTTGTAGCTGTAGCTGTGGTTCCTCTTGTACTCTGTAGTTGTCATCTCAAATTAGTCATTTTATGCTTTTATCAGGAATAACAAACGATTCAAAGGATCCATCTGTTGATACTTTCCGATCAACCACCTTGCAAATCGTGAAGCGCTTTGGAGTTCCTGCTGAAGGCTTAGAGCTGAAAATTGAGAGTCGCGGGGTGCCTCCAAGAGGAGGCGGCGAAGTAATTTTGTCTGTTCCTATTGTGCGTGATAGTTTAACGGTAAGTTCCAACTGTGCACAGCAGTTCTGTCTGCAACTATCTTACATAGTTGTCTACATGTCTATTGGTTAAATATTTTTCCTTTAGCTATAGATTTGCTTATCTGCTCTCGTGTACCTTCGCATTCAGGCAGTAAACTGGATTGATGAGGGAATGGTTAAGCGTATCAGAGGAGTTTCATTTTCTACCAGAGTGTCTGTTCAATTCGAAAATACAATTATACATTCATCACGTGGAATTTTCAATCGGTTGCTTCCTGATGTTCACATCTTCACCGATCATAAGGCTGGCATGCAGGCTGGAAAGTAGGTGGCTTCTCCTGTTACCACTATAACTTGTAATTATTTGCTTCATCTGGAATAGGATATCATAGTTCTTGGCATATTTTAAAGAATATCCTTGTCAAGTCATATAAAATTCCCATAAAGGAGAAGTTCTAACTACGTTAAAATGACCAGAAATTGCAAGTGAGATATGCATATTGGAGAAGGAGGGATTGTTCATTGTCCTGTTGGATCTGTTACCTTTATTGCAGTTCACATGCTTGGGATTTATTCTGGGTCATTTTTCTTTCTAAATATGTAATTCTGTTTCAGTTCCCCAGGTTATGGGGTCTCACTGGTTGCAGAAACCACTTCTGGCTGCTACATCTCCGCTGATACAGCTGTTTCTTATGCACGAAAAGAGGAGACAGCTGATATGGAGGATGATGAAAAGATGGATCTCAAGCCCCCAGAAGACGTTGGCGTGGAAATTGCTTCTGCTTTACTTGGTGAAATAGAGCAAGGGGGAGTAGTGGATTCAACGCATCAGGTATGTGTTTAAACAAATGTTACAGCCTCACAATCTTTGTAGTTTTAACAGTGTTCCTGGATTGGCATTGCCATGCTGCTGCTTAGGTTGAGATATGTCCGATGCACTCCCCATATCTGAATATATTGACAATTTAGTAGCATATCCGTCTTGTTCTATGCCCAAGCGACTTTCGTTCACAATTACCTTTCTTTGTTGGATGCTAGCTTTGCTTCCGACTTGTGATCTTTATATGTGTAATTCCTTTTGCTTTCCATATCAAAAGGTTAAACTCAATAGTTGACAAGTATTTCCTAGGACTTCCAGTTCTGCTGCTTGAGAGTGAAGAATCTATTTGGAACTTGCATGCTGTCTGTTTCTCGCAGTTCTAGATAAAATGTGAAAAATCTTTCTGAGTCTTCATTGGTGCTTCAGATTATTGCTCAGTTGCTTTGGCATGTTGGTTCTTTTTAGTGTACAATGCTTTCCTAGTTTTTTTTTGGGGGGGGGGGGGGGGGCTCCTTAGTGGTACAGACGTGCACATCCGCTGCTAGACTCTCCGATGTGCTGGAGACTTCCTTGCGCAGTTATTGGTGATGGCTGTACTCTGTATGTTTAATATCTATGAAGTTTGTTCTTTTGTCTTCTTTGAAAACTATTAAGGGATGAAATTCGAAGTCGTGTAAAAGGGATATTCACTCATAGGAAAAAGTGGCAGGTGGGGATCTTTTGCAGTACATGAACTTTCATCAATTGAATCTAGTGCAAGAAAACATGTCAGAAAACAATGGAGAAGTGCCCAACAGATCTCATTAGCCAAGAAGAACTTCAACGTCCTCATCTTGAATGTAATCAATCCATTGTTGTCCATGTTTCTACTTTGCTACTATAACAATATAAGGCAATATTTTAGAGCCGATGAGGTCTTAGCCTAGTAGTTAAGAATGAGGCCTTGGGTCTGATTCTCCGATCTACCTTTTTGTATTGTATTTCCATTCCTGGTTCCTTTGGACCTCCATTAAAAAAAGACAATATTGTAGGCAAACTACTGAAAGAATAATAGAACATATGACAATTTTTTATGCGTTTTGTATGGTTTTGTATCTTACTTTCGTATTTTGTATGTCTTATTCTCATCACCGTGCCTTAGTTCAGACAATACTGACAGTTAAGTACCCTCATATGGTTTGTGAATTGAAGTATGGAATAATGTCTTTCTGTAGTTGTGGAATAAGTAGCATGTTGTGAGTACTGCTCCAGGTCATGCTTTATGGGTCATGCAGCCTATTTTCTTATTACCAAATGGCAGATATTATCCGATCTCATCCAATAATGAATTTGGTCTTGCAAACTTATTTAGGCCATTCATATCATCACAGGGATTGCTTGTCATTTTGTGAGAGTAGACATTTATTTGTTTTTGCCCACATTGATTCCTTTATTGATGACTGATCAGATGTTCTTTCGCTTTTGGCAAACTAGGTCTAAGCTTGTTAGTTGTGGCTAGTTGACAATCCTTAAGGTTAATTAAAATCTGTTTATCCGTGACCCTCACCCCCCCTTAAAAAGGAAAAAGAAAAAAAAGAACGCAGCCGTGAGGTAGTCTGTTTGAAGCGACAATAATACAATTGGTACGGGCTAGATTTATGGTCTGAGTAAGCGGAGGTTAATTGCTTTGGCATGTGTTTGATTTTAGGTGGACTGCATTTTCAGTGTATCACGGTCAACACTTCGTTATTGCATAAGATCTTAGAAGTAACTTCTAAAGCTTTCTTTATTGAGAAACATGGAAGGGGGAGCGGGGCTAATGAAGCGTATGTTCTTTTGTTTGGGGAACTTATCAATGTCTTTGTGAGCAAAATTTTAAAACAGGTCATTTTGGTGTTTTGCTCATCTATGCTGTTAAATAATGTTGTGAGGTGGTCGGATCCTGCTGGGATTTTTTTTATTTTTGTGTTTTTTTTGGGAATCGAATCCTATTGTTGTCAGTTTGTGTTTTGTGCTTTTGATTTGCATCCACTGTGATTGTATGGTCCTATAGACTTGGTTTTGACATCAATCATTGGAATCTGATTCTCCCTGTTTCTGGGTTTTGCAGAGCTTATTGTTTCTTCTTTGTGCATTGTGTCCTCAAGATGTTTCAAAAATCCGTGTTGGGAAACTCGTCCCCTATGGAATTGAAACTTTAAGACACATAAGAGACTTTCTGGGAGTTAAGTTTGCCATCAAGCCTGATCCTTCAACAGGCACTGTCTTACTGAAATGCGTTGGATGTGGTTTGAAGAATCTTTCAAGAAAGGTTTCATGATCAGTGTTTCTGTTTACGGTAAGGTGTGCGTTTCTGCTGGAATATCGTTCCCATCATTTCCATCACCTTGAAGAGGACGAAGAAATGCGGTTAATGGTACTTTTGTTTGCAACCAAAATAGAAAATCTAGTGAATTCTTAGTTTTGACCTCTTATTAACGATTTTCTCAGGGTGCTGAGGTCTATTTTACAGAAATGGCTTCTCTTACCAATTTTGGTTACATTGTTGTATGGTCTCCCTGTTTCTATTGCAAGGCTGATAGTGCATAGCTTACACAGTTACACCTGCAATGACAGGTACTGAGGTACCCTTAATTTGGGGAACTGGCCCTAAGTTTGCGTTTGAAGTTTGAGACACCCTTGAGTATGGTCCAAATAACTGAACCAGCCTAGCAGTCGTGATAAATGTTGCGTTTTCCTGACTAAGAGCTTCTTTGACAAGTGGACTGTAGGTTTGAATTACCAGAACCGAAGAGATCCGTGAGGAGCTTATTCCAACGAATACTTCACCATTCTATTCTAACTCATTCAGAATTGGCCTGATTGAATTTGTTTACAGGTTGAAGTTCCCCCTGAACCGCACCCCCTAAAAAAAAAAAGGAAAGAAAAAACCAATCCGAAGGAGAAGTATCAGCGCCAGGAGATTTGGGTTTTAACTATTTCCTGTGCATTATTATTACTAAACTTGTTTTGCAGTAAGAGTTTCTATTTTATGGTTACATCTTAATTTGGGAAGGCATGGAAGACAACAGGGAAGATGGAAGATCTTACTCGCTTATTAGAAAGTGGGTTAAATTTTACTCGCTCTGTTTCATAATATTTATCCCTCTTATTAACACGTCCTAGAATAAATTTGTCTTTTACTTTTTATTATTGCTGATACTAAAAAGTTTCTCTCTTAAAAAACAAAACAAAATATAATATTAAATAACGGTTCTTTAAAAACTTAAATTATTTAGGTAAAATAAGTATTTTTTTTATTTGAGGACAGTACAAATTTTATGAGAGAGAGGGAGCATTAAATCGCCCTCTTGGAGAGTCTTTGGTGATGTCTTATTGTCAATTAATAAAGTTGGAAATCTGCGGTGACTTTTTGGATCCCGCAGCCTTTACCTCAAAGCAACTGAATTTCAGGGAAATTGCCCAGGACTTTCTAGTAGACTTTGGAAGCTGCATTGAAACTTCTCATCGGCCTTTGTGTTCCTTCTCGGCGGCTTCCCTCTGCTTATCTCATTTCGTTACACCGTCATCCCCCTTTATCATCCTCTATAAAATGTCTTCATAGACACTAGCTCCATATCACACCATCCAAATTAAAACGCATTCACCTCTAAAATCACACTCTTCAGTGCACCAAATTTCTCCTGAAAAATGCTTCCTACATTTCAGAACTCAACCTGCACCTGTCACTGCTGCACTGATGCCCGCACCAATGCCCGCCTCTTTTCGCTTCTCCTCAAAGTCTCCTTGACTATCAACTGTATATCCTTAGCTCACAAGGCTTACATCAACAAGGACTACTCCATGGTCACTTTCCTGTTTTTCGCGTACTTCGGGTTTCTAGCCTTGGAACTTTGCTGTGCAGCATTGTCTAAATTACCCCCTGACGAAGGCGACTCCACTCGACAGAACACACTGAAACTTGTGGTTTGCGGTCTCTACGTTTTCTTGGCAGTTGGTTTTATGTACCAAATAGGGAGGAGTTTCCCCTTCGCAACGTCTCTACTTCTCTTAGCTGTTTTGTCAGGGTTAACTGCTCTTGGTTATTATGAGTGCTTCACACACCAGTTTCAGGGTGATCATGTCAACTGTAAGCCCGGAAATCGAACTACTTGCAGTACTAGGGATTTCTCTCGTTCACGTTTTGCGTTCCAGGTGCGAGAGGGATGCATTGAGTGTAGTATTAGGATGTTTTGATGTTGAAAGTCCCTGTTTCACTGGTACTACTAGCTATCATAAAGCAAATCAAGAGCGGTTTGATGCATGAAAATGATTAAGGTCTTATATAAACTCTAAAAGCCTGCTTCCTCCCCCCTCTTTCCTTTTGGTCTTCATTGGTTAAAATATAAGGGTATAAGGAGCAAATTAGTTGAAGGGATGGGATAGTATAAGAGTGAAGATATCTACAAGTTGTGCCAAATCAGTATGTTATCTATAATTTTTCTCATTTACATCTTGCTGTATGAGGAGATATGTTAGGCATCTTTATTAAATTATTATTAATCAATGTATATAATAGGGCTGACAAAAATTCGGATCCGACTCAATTCGGGTTTGGACAAATCGGACATTCGGACAAAGATTTCATACCCGAACTCTGTCCGGATTATAAATCGGACACTTTGACAAGACCTGGATCCGAACCCGAATGTCCGATGTCTAGATCGATTGTCCGAATGTCCGAATATGTGATATGATTTTAGGACATTCTGATCGAAATTTTGTGTGACCGAACCCGAACCCGAACCTGAACCTGATTTTTTAATGTCAGAATACGGTTGTCCGAATTTGTTTTTATAAATTTTTCTAAAGCATTTGGACTAAAATTACATATAAACGTAGTTGTTCGATGTCCGAATCTGGTTGTCCGATTGTCCAAATTTGTCTGAAGCCGAAATTGTTCAAAAATCCAGACAACCCAAACCTCAATGTCCAAACCTGAACCCAACTTAAATTTAAATTTGGACATAACCGGTTGTCCAAATTTTAAATTAGGACAAATTTGGTGACCGTACCCGGTCTTTTTTGGGTCGGACAAATTCGGGTAATTGGGTTGGATAGGTTTTTGCCAGCCCGAGTATATAGTGGGCAAATTTTGCCTACTTGCCAAGGGATGATCATAGTAAATCTCGTTATCTTAATGGCTTATACCTTCTAGTTCATTGACTTAAGTTGATTGAAATCAAAAAGTTTGATCTTTGTGAAGGAGCTTTATTATCACATGATGATATTACAAAGAATGTGACGAATTGGTGTCACTCAGTGTTCGCTGAGTGGCACTTTTAATTATGTATGATCATCTGGGATCAAAACCGTACAACAGCTAGCATTTGGATGATCAATGAGGAAAGCTTAGGTTCATCTAATTGTGCCAACAAAATTGGTCCAACTAGAGTGTCTTTAACTTCCATTTAGAGAAATCATAGCTAATCTGAGACACAACTGCTTCATGATTTTCGAAATGGCCATCACACAGTCCATTGAAAACTGAGGAAGTAGTTTGGAAGTTTGAGATGGAGATGCAGGCTATACCTGGTCCTGGAAGGGTCAAAAGGAGGTATGAAGCTTCAATGCAACAGGAAATGATGGCAATAACTCTGCGCTTGTGACGAATAACCTTAGAAATAGAAGAGGATTGAGCGACAGTGAATGTTCGTAGCTTGAAGAAGGTTAGTCTCTCGATTTTACTGAAACTCTCTGTTAAAATTTTGGCTGGTAACGTGATAGATTTTTGAATGAATTCGTTGTTTTGCTTTATTCTAAGGACAGATCCCTGCTGAAAAATGTGCAAGGTTTCTTCTACAAGATGTAGGGTATTAATAAAATTGCTATGCATGAGCACCATGACGATTGCATGTTCATCATCAGGTTATCTGATGAGAAAAGCTTGATATAGGGCCATATTTTTTTGATATAACCATCGGTCTTGGAGTAAAAGGGAGCCTGAGAAATTTTGTATTTGAGTGAGAATGTTTTCTCTCGCTGCTCACTTCAGCCTAGGATTTAGATTAGCTTAAATAAACCATGTACAAAGTATGTCCATGTCCTAGATATAGAAAGCTGAAGTAACACTCCATGAATAAGACTATCTAGCTTCCACCTAAATACATACAAGGTACATGAACCAAGCTCATACAATGTACAAAGCTGGTACACTGCAGAAGGGAAGTTGGAGAGACAATTCCAATACTCTCCCTCAAGTTGGAGCGTGCAGATTCGAAGTGCCCAACTTGCGCAAAAGACAGTGAAACTGGCGAATGTCCTAGCGCTTTGGTGAAGATATTTGCCACTTGCTCATGGGTAGGAGTATATTGCGGCACAATGACTTTAGACATGATGTGCTCGTGAACAAAATGACAATCAACTTTAATATGCTTTGTATGTTCATGAAACACAGAATTATTAACAATGTGCAATGCAGCTTAATTATCACAATATGAACGCGTTGAAGAAACACAAATGCCCAAAGCACGTAATAAGTTGCGTATCCAAATTGTTTCACTGGTGGCGTTTACCATAGCCCGGTATTCAACTTTTGCGGATCTTCCCGAAACAGCAGGATGCTTCTTAGTTTTCCAGGAGATGGGGGTAGCGCCAAGCTTGACCAGATAACCTGTAACAGATTTCCTAGTCATTGGACAACTTGCCCAATCAGAATCACAGTAGATATGCAAGTCTAATGAGTTTTTGGCTGGAAATAGGATGCCCTATCCTGGTGAGGATTTCAAATACCGCAAGACCCGTAAAACTATGTCCCAATGTCCTTGACGCGGATTCTGCATGAATTGACTAAGAATGTGAACCGAATACGTAATATCTGGTCTAGTGATAGTAAGATAAAGGAGGCATCCAATGAGACGTCTACATTGTGATGCATCAACCAGCGAAACTCCAATACCACTAGACAACTTGTGATTTTGTTCTATAGGAAATTTACTCGGCTTGGCCCCAGTCATCCAAGTTTCAATAAGTATGTCAAGAGCATACTTACGTTGACATACGAACAATCCTTCTGGTGAACGAGCAACTTGAATGCCGAGAAAGTATTTCAAAGGGCCCAAATCTTTAAGCTTGAAACATCAATGCAGATAACTCTTAAATTGACAGCAATGATCATGGCTGTTGCCGACTAACACTAGACCATCTACATAGATCAAGGGTTCCAAGAACACTCTATAGCGTCAATAGATGAACAAAGAATGATCAAGGGAGGAGGCTTGAATCCCATAGCGAATCAACGCGGTGGTAAGCTTAAAATACCATTGGCGGGGAGCTTGCGGAAGACCATAGAGCGACTTCTTCAATTTGCACACCAAATTTGGTTTAGGCGGGCTGAAACCGATGGGAGGCTTCATATAAATATTCTCTTCGAGATTGACATGCAGAAAAGCATTATGTACATCCATTTGATGTACTTCCCACCCTTTAGATGCTACTATAGACAGCAGGCAGTGAACTGTGTCCATCTTAGCTACTGGAGCAAATGTCTCATGAAAGTCTTTTCCCTCCATTTGACCATTACCCTAAACAACCAATCGTGCATTATACCACTCAATAGCTCTATCAACATGATACTTAGTCTGTAGACCCATTTACACTCGAGAGCCTTTTTGTTAGGTGGCAAAGAGACAAACTCCCAAGTATTATTAGTTTTAAGTGCTGTGATTTTAGCTTGCATATCATGCCAGTGCAGATGTCGTATAACTTGGGAAAAATACTGAGGATCATCATTAGATGTTAGGGTAGCCAAGAAAGCATGATATTGAGGAGAAAAATGATCAGAGGAAATAGAATGAGTGAGTGGATGAGATGTACCCGAAGAGCTTTCATGAATCAATGCTGATGTGGGGCGTGTAATCGCATGACATACATAGTCCTTCAAGTGCGTGAGAGATCTTCTATCAAGCTGTGGATGCGGGATACCGTGGATGTCTGCGAAGTTTGATTGTGCTGAATAGTGGTCTTACATTGCTCTGTAGACCTATTGTCGTCGCTATGTGCTTCGTATTGGACTAGCTCTCTGTGGCCCATTATAGCGGGACGCGCTTGGCCCTCAGAAACTTGCACAGGCTCTATCTTATGAGATGCCTCGTCTGGGCCTTGTAGTGATGATTCCCTTTGCGTGGACTCGTCTTGAGTGAAAAGCTGTACTTCCTCAAGCCAATCTGGACTGCATGATTGATGTTGTTGGACAATAGGAAATTCACCCTTAGCTTCTTGCTCAAAAGGAAAGATCTTCTCATAAAACTTGACATCCCTAAATACAAGTAATTTGTGGTGTTCCAACTCGTAGAGTAATCGCCCTTTTTTGCCTTGAGGATAACCTAAGAATATGCATTTTGTAGCCCTTGTGTCAAATTTATCACATGACTTGGCATGATTGTGAGCACAACAAAGGCATCCAAGGACTTTCAAGTGATCGTAGGTAGGTAATACACCAAAGAGCGCTTCATACGAGGTCTTGTAATTCAATAGTTTTGTTGGCGTTCTGTTGATAAGATATGCGGCTATCAATACACACTCTCCCCAAAATTTCAAAGGTAGTGACACTTGGAATCTTAATGCATGGGCAACAATAAGGAGATGTCTATTTTTCCTTTCTATCTGGCCGTTCTGTTGAGGTGTATCGGCACAGGTGGTTTCATGGAGAATTCCTGTTTTTGATAGGTAGACTGGCAAGAGTCCTTTTGTGAATTCGGTACCATTGTCACTACAGATTCTTTGGATTGTTGTACCAAATTGATTTTGCACCAACAAATAGAAACTAATAAAGTTTTCATAAGTTTCCGTCTTGTCTTTCAAAAGATAACCCCAAACTCAACAACTAAAATCATCTATAATGCACAAGAAGCAATAACATCCATTAAGAGAACGGGGATGGTAAGGTCCCCATAAGTCACAGTGTATTAATAAGAATGATCTTTCAACACGATTACCACTTATAGCAAAAGGGTTTCGCATTTGTTTTGCATGATGACACATCACAACAGTCATCGAAATTTTTATTCAACTTAAAACCAAAGTTTGTTGACGGATGAGACAAACTACCAAATGAAGGACGTCCAAGGCGTTGAGGCCAAATATCGCAGTCTTGATGCTGGGTGGCTATTAACGCTTTTCCTCCCACACTTTTCTTGAGATAGTACACTCCATTCCTCGGTTTATCCACTCCAATCGGTGTTTTCGAAATAAGGTCCTAAATAAGACAAAACTGCGCACCATAAATAAGAGTACAATTTTTATCTACGCATGTAGCTGGACAGAGATAAGATTGCATTTAAACTCCGGTGAATAAAGAAATTTTTTTAGAATTAATCCATGTCCAAGATTCATTGTTCCTGCTTGTCTGACTTTCACGATATTGCCATCGGGTAGCGTTATATACACTATTTGTGAAAGATCAAATAGGTCAGTTAATGCATTTAAATCTGACGTTATATGATAAGATGCCTCTGTGTCCAAAACCCAACCAAATGTATTAGTGGGTAGAACTTCCCTACCAAACAACTTTTCTTTATTTTCTCTTTCTTTAAACAAAGCACACAGTGCGTCAATCTAGGAAGCGCTCAAACCGGCTTGTGCAACCTTCGATTCATATCCTCCATCTCCATGACCAGAACTTGCTCCCTCCCTCTGTCCTGCTGCATATGATGTCATTCCAGGTGCAAACTGGTCGGCTCTGAGGGCTCTGGGTGGTCCACTGTCGATAGCTCCTTTCCTAACTCCGGCGGGCGGCTGACTCTGCATCAAGTTATGTCGAATTTGGCCACGATTTGTCCCCCAATTCGCTAGGTATCCGATGAGTTCGGAGCACTGGCTTCGCTCATGGCCTTGTTTCAGGCAGTGAGTGCACCTTAGTCGAGTCCTAGTTCTCGATCTGGCAGCCGACGCCTTGAAAGCCGCCGCCTCAACCCTCGTCTCTGTCGTGCCAAAGGTCCTCCGCTGTCTTTCTTCCCGGAGCACCATGGAATAGGCCTTATTCATATTTGGCAAGGGTTCAAGCGCAAGAATGTTAGTTCTCACTATACCAAACTGATTTTGGTCAAGCTCCATAAGAAACTTATGGAACTTCTCGGCTTCTTGATATTTGCTGAAGTTGAAATCCTTCAAGCATGTGCAAGTTGGTACCTACTGTTATGCACCCAATTCATCCCATAATTCCTTGAGTTTGGTAGAATATTCTGTTACTGTCATAGTTCCCTGACTAGTGAGGGTAATTTCTCTTTTCAATTGATGAATCCTGATTTCATTTCCTTGCCAGTATCTCTCCTTCAAGTCATTGACTAGTGACGGTAATTTCTCTTTTCAATTGATGAATCCTGATTTCATTTCCTTGCGAGTATCTCAACTTCAAGTCACTCCAAATCTCACTTGCTTGTTCTGCATATTTGACTGACCCATGTAATTTTTTGTCAATCACATTATGTAGCCAAGCTATGACCATCAAATTGCATTTCTCCCAGACATGCGCTTCTGGTGAGCTGAGTTCTGGTCTGGATAAAGTGCCATCAACGAAACAAAACTTGTTTTTTGATTTTAAAGCGTTTGAAACAATCCTGTTCCAATTTGTATAATTTTCTCCATCGAGAATTATAGGTAAGATTATATTGCCTGGGTGATTCGCACTGCACATGTAATATAGGGATTGAGAGTTGTTGATGTCCATAATATGAGTTGTGGGTTTCTTCCCTTAATCAGCCATTGTAAGGAACATGCCATATTAAAACTTGAACAGACTTCTGAATTTTTTTTTCTTTTTTTTTTGTTCTTTCGGCTTTGATACCATGAGAAATTTTGTATTTGAGTGAGAATGTTTTCTCTTGTTGATCACTTCAGCCTAGGATTTAAATTAGCTTAAATAAACCATGTATAGAGTCTGTCTATGTCCTAGATACAGAAAGATGAAGCAACACTCCATGAATAAGACTATCTAACTATCAGTTAGATACATACAAGGTACATGAACCAAGTTGATACAGTGTACACAGCTGGTATAGTGCAGAAGGGAAGTTGGAGAGACACTTCTAATAGAGCCTAATATTAGCATCTGCAAGGAGAGACACTTCCAATATTAGGACTTACCTTGATGCGGAAATGTTGCCCGGGACTCGTCTGTTGAATGCTACCCACGAACATTGTGGCTACCAAAGTCACCAGTAAAGTTCACACCCCAAACCCAAATCTCTATGATGGCTAGATTTAGCGTGAGGGACAAGGCAGTAAGAGTGTTGTACTAGGAATGTTAGTTTCTCAATCGTCTCACTTTCCTTATCTATTTTATCCCCTTTTATAATAGCGCATAGATTTATAACAGAAATAGGGGATTAATATGGCGGATTAATAATGAATTAATTGCCTCGTAACTGCTATATTAATGGGGGATTATGGTGCTATAATGTGACCGTTATTCTTCGGTCAACAGCTCCCCCTCGATCACATAGCCACAAATTCCTCGTCTCTCCGCCAATACATCTCCTCATACTTCTTACTAGAAATGGAGTGTGCGATCGAAAACAAACAAGTAGCGTTATATCAAGTTGCCATCTAACTAACAGAACACTTTCACAAAATACGATACCCCAAATCATCCTCAGCATCACCGAGGGCATACACAGTCCCTCTATGCCATATGATATATTATATGATTATATACTCAAAATAATCGCTCGAGCTGATGTGGTGATGATGGTTGCTTTCCTAACGTGTTCTCGCTGAACCGTATACATCATCGCCCTTAAGAAACACATTAAGGTAACATTATGAAGCTTCGACTTCATATCATAGCTTAAATCGAAGGGTCATTGTCCACAGGGTCATACAGTGACAAGAGATAGGGAAGTCAAATGTCACTCCATGTATGGGTCGTCTTATAAGCAAACACAGTATGAATGTGTGTCATGACATAACTCCCATTCAATTGGGTACGTCACTCTTCATGCTATGCGAATCGTCAGTCTAGATTTTTACCCAAAAAATCTAACCTGAACCACTAGATTAACATATTGAATGTTAATCTTGATACTCAAGATTCGGCTTTTAAGGCTTCAATATGAAATCTTATTTCGTACTCGACTCCTGCAAGTCTCATATTAGACACACTAAGGTGACTATAGCCATTTTAACTCATGCACTTCCAGTACGAGTAATCAATATTGCACACTTAGTGCCAATATGATTCAGTCTCATCCTACCCACTACTCAAGGGCCAGGGCAATTGCCTGTGTGACTAGGCCAATAAGAAGCCTGGTGACATTTCAATATCCCTAACATGTAAAAATAAATCATGACCGCTTTGCTTAGTAACAAAAGAAATGTGTCCATTGCATAACAAGATACATCCACGCATTAAACCTTATGAATTCCTAGACGCAACAAACGAGCTTTGAACGCATCACTAGGAACAAGTTTAGTAAAGGGAACATAATCACCTTGTTAGCGTATATATACCTAGTGGCAGTGGCTATGGTAACAGGGCACACAATCTGCCTCCATGGCTAACATTGTTGTATAGTTTTGCTTCTTACTGCACCATGACATGGCTCTTCCACCAAAAGTGAAGGTATGTCCTGAGGTTGACCTAGATTTATCTGGGTCAGCATCCTAGTCGACCTTTAAGTATCTTCTCAACTTAAGGTCTCCCATTGATAGCATAAGACTAAGTCAGCAGTACCACAAAGGTAGCGCTTGGCTCTCTTGATGACTTGTCAATCAGTAAGTCTTGGGTTACTTTGATAACGACTTACCAAATTAACCGCAAAGTAATGTCAGGCCATGTGCATAACATGGCTTACATAAAACTTCCTATGACACTAGTGTTAGAGACATTGTTTATTGTCTCCATTTCTTCATCTGTTTTAGGGCATTGATCAAGACTTAAGGTTAGACCCTTCTTAACCAGAGTGTCTACAGGTTTGGAATTATAAATCCAAAATCGTTCGAAGACCTTTTACGCATGCATCTTTTCCACTCCTAGGACATACCTAGCTTAACCCATATCCTTTATCTTGAAGACGTAGGACTGCTACTTTTGAGTAGCTTCGATCAACTCCAAGTTGTTCCCAGCCAGTAGTATGTCATCGACATGCAGGGTAAGAAACACAATCCCGTGTCGTCCCTTTGACATACATACAATGGTCTTTTGAAACCATACATAAGCTAAACTAAGTTATGGCTCCATGGAACCTAAAGTACCAAAATCTAGAAGATCACTTAAGACCAAACATGGACCTATTTTTTTATAATTAAGATGACACGCCTTGTCCTTTTGTCCCTTTGATACAAAACCAATGGGTTAGTGCATATAAATCTCTTCCTCAAGATTACCATTGAGGAAAGCAATCTTTATGTCCATTTCGAACATCTCAAAGTCCAAAAGGCAACTAGGGCTAGGATTAGTAGGGTCTGAACTCATCGATCAAACCATCAACGAGTTCTAAAACATTTTTCTTGTCATAGAGTCCATCTTATCTCTCATGATATCCATCCACTCTTTATGATTTGGTGAATAAATCACCTCTTGATAAGAGGTAGGTTCTTCAACTTCCAAGGAAGTGCATGGGAAAATGTCCTCTTCAACTTCGAAATATCATTGAGGAATTCTTCCATACCTACTCCTTTGGATCCTGGGACCTTCATCATTAGTCTGCCTAGGTGATAAATCCCTCCCCCTTTCTCTAAGAGGTATGGGACTAGCAGGAATCTTTCCCCCTTTCTCTAAGAGGTACGGGATCTTGAGCACAAAGAGAAAATTACTCCCACTTTTCATTGAAGATGGGATCCTAAATGTGTGGACTAACTACATGTTTAGGAATGAGAGATTGAGGATAAACCTCATTCTCATGCTGACTCTCTTTAACATTTGGAGATTGAAAACGAATCTCATTTTCCTAAACAGACAAACCTTTGCCACTCCTAGCAAATAAGGAGGGTGTACCATCCTCGGTGACTTAGTGAGAATTCAAATTCTCCCCCTCACCCAGGGATGGTTGAAGGTCTTGTTGTAACTCATACGAATTGAGGTCCTTTTTAAATTTCACCAAAAGTTTGGGAACTTATCCTCAAGAAAATCGACACTACGGGAATTCATTTCATGAAGAAGATATTTATGACCTCGATTGGTTTGAAAAGTTCTAATATTTTGTTCCAATTAAGTATTACTTCCGCTATAAAGTATATGAACACACCAAGTACTTAATAATGGTGAGATAATAGGTACACATACCTACATCACGAATATATCGCTCCATGATGTGCTTTCACATTCATGGGTCCGCAGATGTCTGGAATGCATGAACACTAAGAGATTCGATGGGCTCGAAGCCTTAATAAAAGACTTCATAGTTGCTTTGCTTGCTAAACTTGACTCACACATAGGCACCTTAACCCTAATGAGTCGACCTTAAAAGACTATATTTAGCTAGTTTGATAACTTTGTCATGGTCAAGTCTAGCATGCCTAAAACAGAATTGAAAATGAGGCAAAGATGGAAGATGTCTTATTTCGTCCACAACATTGAAAACACCTTTCAATGTGACATGGCCAAACAAGTTGTCATTGTGTATGATATCGAAGACATCTAGACAAAAATAAAAAGAACTAATCTCATAAACAAAAGACATAAGAGAACATCGCACCCCAGGCACATAGAAAACATCGTGAAGAAGCAGCGCATTCTCTTCACGGAGATATGTCCTTATTTTAGGGACAATTTCTTCACTGTCGTTACCAAAAACGAAAGTTTGTAAACTCACTGGGTAGCGATGAAGGTTCACAAAATCAATTCTATCATGAACTATGTGCTTGGTTGCTCCCGTGTCTACAATCCACTAAGGATTATAGTTGGTAACTAATGCTAGGAAGCACACATATTATTCAGGAGCAACTGTGAAAGAAGGTACCTTAATCGGCTCAGGACAATCCCGAGCGTAGGGTCCCTTATTTCCACAGTCATAGCACTCACATTTGCTATTTGCTTCTCTTTATTTCCCTTAGCCTTTTTCCCTTTTACAAACGAGAACTTTATGAGGAAATGAATCCGGATGAACCTGATGCTAAGCTAATCCCACGTATACTCAACAGTAGGATAACTTTCAATTTCCTCACTAGATCGTCATTGGTGCAATACGATAAAGTATGCTCTTGATCGATCCATCCTTGAACCATTTTTTTGTTTTTTTTGTTTTTAACTTTTCTTAATACTGCTCACTAGCAGTACCATCTTTACCATTCTAGGAGACCTATAACCTAACAAGCGTTCTAACACTTTGCGCACGTTCAGAAGAAACTGAATCTTCTGACATTTTGTGTCATAATCAGTACTATCAACCTTTTCATAGGTAAATAAATTACCAACCATATTTTTAATTGCCATATCTAAAATTATATATTTTAAAAGATGGACATTAGGCATATTTTCAAATCATAAATATCAAAAACTCCATCATTCATGTTGCATGATCGAAAATTTCACTAATCTCATAATCATCACATACAAGCATGAATTAGAAGTTTTTTATAACTTAGTTATCACATTTTTCCATAAAACAAAATTTATGGAGAACATTATGGTTAAACTAATTAATATTTTAGAATTATCCCAAAGATATTCAACTTTATCATGTAAACCAAATTTACATGAAGTTATCTTATTACAAAAAATGAATTTATATAACTACTAATATGTCATTAAAATTCTATCAATGACATATCAACCACACAAAATTCCGATTATTATATAAAACGTATTTATAGAATAAAATGAGTCTATATTGCGAAACATATTCGAATAATAACATGTTACAAAAGAAAGTCATTAAAGCCCAATGAATATTATATAAAATATATTTATATAATTATAGATAATATGAAAATTTTCAAATGTCACCCGCAAATCATAAAACACTTTCATAATTTTACAAATTCAGATTTTATGAAATGAATTCATAAAATACGACTAAATTACGTACTTAATAGGAAATACGAGACGAATTTATATTCATAAATTAGGGAAGGAAAAAGTGCTAAAACAATTAGTAAGTTTACTACAACTCATGTAGTTCGTATATAAAACACATTTATATAATACTACTAATTGGTGATTGACATGAAAAATATTCTTGTAATTGAATGCAACATATTTTGTAACATGAAATATATCCAAATTTTAATCGCAATTAATTATATAGAACATATCCATATGCTTTGGATGAAACGAATTCATAGTAATATCCACAAATTATACAAAACGTATTCATATAATACTGCAAATTTAAATTTCATGAAACAAATTCATAAAATGATCAAAATCCTATATATTTAACCATTATAGTATGAAACTAATTATAAACTTCATGAAACATTTTTGTTAAGCAGAACAATAACAGAATAATTAATCGAATCACAACTACTCATGTATTTGCATAAAGTTTATATAAAATTATTAAATAAAAGGATCATCATGAAACATATGCATGCAACAGAGTATTATATACAACATATTTTTATAATATAAGCTATCAAATATAACATATGAAATGTATTCATTTATCTAAATATTATATAAAACATATTTATATAATATAACTTATGGAACATATTTATTTATAGACCAAGGGGGATCTAAATATCACATATACATTTATTGAGTTCGAGTACAACAAATTTACATGACACTAATCTATACTAATACATAATGCCAATCTTTTAATAACTACTCTTTCCTAATTTCTCAGCGATTTGAACTTTTCATCCGTTTGATTAACATAAAAATAAATCACAGCCCTTGATTTTAACAACTTTACTCCATATAAAATAATTATTCTATACTGATTAACTATCCACGTTTCCACAGCTTGATACACACCTCTTTTCTTCTCTCTCTACCTCTGCCCCCCCATTACTTCCCACGTCCCCACCTTCCTATAACCCACATCTTTCCTTCTCCATCACTACCCACGCCCCCACCTTCCCAGAACCTTCCACCCACATATTTTCCTCTCTCACTCTCTCTCTCTCCCTCTACCCCTGCCTCTCTATCTGCCTCACCGCCGTACTCTTTCTCCTCCCCTCTACTCCCTTGAGAGCTGGTAGGCTTGCTGCTAGCCTTCTTAACCTCAATCTCCAAATCCAATTTCTTCCAATCCAAACCCTTCTCCGCCAACACCTCCTCTCTAGGCCTGGCTGCCGCAAATGGGTTCGCTTTCTCTGTCTTCATAACCGCGGGACCCTCACCCTCATTCGCCCCGCCTCGACTTGGCGGATCCAAAACCAACCTGGGTCGACCCGTTTCTTCTCTCTCTTTCGAATCACCCATCCTCAAATCAGACCCCGACTCACGAAAACTTGACCCAAATGTGCTGGATCTCGTCGGCGGCGGAGCAGCCGTTGGTTTCTTCCCGAAGTTCCAATTGTCGACATCATCAGCCCTCGACCCAGCACCCAGTGATCCATACCGAGAGGAGCGCTGACCCGTATCAGGAGGAGTGGCGGCTCGTTTCCCAGCAGCCTAATTGTCGACTTCGTCAGCCCGAGAAGGGGGAGGTGGGGGAGTGTCGAAATCGGAGCCCCGACGAGGGCCCCTCCAGTCGTCCTCGAATCCGCCGCGACGTGGGCCCCAGCGATCATTGCCGTAATTGGAAAACCCGCTTGCGAGGCGGGACCCGCCAGCGTATTCATTAGGGGAGCGCTGCTTGGGTCCGGTGGGAAGCTGGAGCATCTCAGCGGGGGTCAAACGGGTGGATCCGATGGAGCCCGATGGCCCGGAGGCGAGAGTGTTGAACTCGGAAAGGGTCATCTTTTTCTCTTCGGTTTGGCGCTGACGACCTCCTTGAGGCTGGGGAAGGTGGCATGATGAATCTGTGAACCCCAGATTTAAACCAACAATTGCCCCTATTTCTTTTATACATTTCATTAATATGTTTTTGTTAATAGTTATTCATCCCCTTTCTGGATTTTCGCTCTTTTCTTATGGGGTTCAATATTTTGGTGATTTCCAGATCCACTGTCGACCACACTCGATTTGCGAATGAGGGGTAGAGAGAGGGTTTGTAGCTGCGAAAATGGTGGTACCATCGGATTTGCCACTGACCGTCAGCCACGCACCACCCACCGACCGTTAATTTGTTAGCCAATGCAGTGCAAAAACCGAGGGCAACGCAGGGTAGAACTATGCTCAAGAAGGTATTTGCTCTAATCCAGGGATAATCTCCATAAGGCTCTCGGTTTGGCAGTTTGAGCGGCAAAGGCATTTGAAATCATTTGCTAGAATTTATGTTTTAGCTCATCATAATCTCTAAATCAGTTGCAAGCATTTATATTTTAGTTCAACATAATCTGTATGTTAATTTATTTTTTATTTAAAAAAAATTCTTAATCACTTATAGTCCGGTTTCCAGCTCGGCAAGACTCCTAGGCACTTGCAAACTTGGCCCCCACATCTCTCCTACACACTTACGAATTAGTAACCGCCCATTGCTCACGTTCCTCTTATACGACATTGTTGTTTTGTTTTTAAAAGACTGTCAAGTCCCACAATCTCACACCTATCTTATAGCCTCCTCTTGCATCTCCTATATTGTATGCAACCCATCAATTGGATTATTAAACATATATTTTTCCAAGCGTCCCGATCTTCCTAGGTAAACATAATCAAATTGAAAAAAGCTTACAACTTTTGATTTATTCATTGTTCATCATTTATAATTTTGTGGTAATTTTATTCATTGTATAAGTTTTTGAATTTTTGAGTTGCAGGATATATTGGATCTAATCTTTTCAAGCCTATATTTCAACATCAATCTCCTCCAACGTTAGGTATTGGTTTTTCAAAATTTGTGGTCTCTTCTCAATAGGCTAATTTGAGTCTGCAGAAGGATTCCTTCTTTTCTTTTTTGGATTCCACAGTATTTGTTTCTTTTACTTTAAGCCCTTTTTAAGTTTTGAATCGGTGGATCTTCCTGGGCCAATTTGCCAACTTCGGTCATTGCTGTTGCAGGATACATTGGAGCTAATCTTCCAGAGCCTGTATTTCCACCTCAATCTCCTCCAACATTAGGTATTGGATTTGTAGAATTTGTTGTCTATTCCCATCAGGCTAATTATTGATGTAAAACCCTATTGGGAGGGGGTTTTGTTTGATGCTTCTGGCTTCTGATGTTGATTATTTGATTTGATTAATTCTATGATTTCTTGATTCTGGGTTTGATGTTTTGAGTTCTGGTTTTTGATGTTGATTATTTGATTTGATTAATTCTCTGATTTCTTGATTATGGGTTTGATCTTTTGAGGGAAATGGTTATTTGTTGCGTTCAATTTATTCCCTTTTGACGGAAATGGGTCACCTTTTCTTTCTTTTTACCCTTTAGGGGGTTTGGGGGGGGGGGGGATGGGGTTGCTGGAGCATTTGTAGACTGTAGGATATCTAATTACTGAAATTCTGATGTTGAAGCACTCAGTATGTTTACTTCCTGGTGTAGTATGTTTTTTTGTCATGAATGAAGAATGGTAGTTGATTCAGTCATTCAAAGCAATTTACTCTTTCTCTCTCTAAATACATTAGTAATTTATTAAACAAAATAATTTTAAAAAAAACCAACAAGAATCAACATACGAGTTATGAATGAGGCGGTTGAATACTGGGATTATTTTTTTGCCTACAACCCAAATTTCCCGGTCTATAAAATAACTGACTTTGCTGCATTTAATTTCTGCTTCATGACTTTTCATCTTCATTTTAATCCCTGTAGTTCTTATTGGTAAGTAAATAACCAGACTTTGATTTATGGGCAAAATAATCATTTTGTTATGTTTCTGGGTTTTTCTGTGTTTCAAGAAAAAATGGAGGTTTCTGGGTTTAATAGACACTCTGAATTTTCCTGTCTTTTTGAGTTTTTTGAGGGTTTCCGGTGAAAAAATATGTTGGGTATGCCTTGATTTTAATTATTCGAGACTTTCTGATCATGGCAAAAAGCTAATTCCAAAGATCTCTCATATTGTTATTCAATTTGGAGAGGAAAAGGGTATGAAATGATTAAAAAAAAAAAGCAACGACTGAGATAGATAGAGTTTATTGGTGTGATTGATTTGCAGTCAATATATTCATCTGTCCCCTATGATTGGGATTCAATTGGTTTAGCAACTTAATTCATTCCAAAATTCTCTTTCTCTTTCTCTCTCTCTAAAAACCCCATATTATTCTCCAGTGAATAACAATTTATTTGTAATCACTTGGTCAAACACTTAATTTTGATCAAAAAAAAATTTTTTGGCTAAAAAGTTCAAAAAATTGTTTGCCAAATACTCCGAAAGTAATCAATGACCAAGTAGACAATATTGAAACAATAACTATTCGAAAACTGTGTGGATTGTTAGCCCAGTTGGTGTGTCTAATGCAGGTCGCAAAAAAAAAATTTCATTAATGGGACCATTCAGCTAAGTAATTAACTATGTTCCATTATACCTAATCATATTTATATGAAATAGTTTTTTCCATGGTGTGTCTAACCCACATCCCTTCTTCAATATAATTATATGTTACAATGTATTGAACGCACCCATCTAGCTCACTATTATCACCGTATATGAATCTCAGAGTTTTAAAATTCCTTTGAAAATTTGATGATGTATAACAAGTCTGTTGTCCTTAATTAGTGTTGTATGTTTTCCTATCTTGTGTTCGCCAACTTTTAATCCGTTGCTATCCACATATGTTTTTCATTGATTATTCTATCATCTTTCCTAAATTATGATATTAAGTATGTCTACAATGGCTATCGGTTCATTATTTGCACAGTATATGTCATGAAATGCCTATTTATTGTTCCCTTTTCCCTTATCGACAAAAATACTTGGGACTAATTTTGTGAATATTGAATTAATTGAAGACCTAACCGTTGTATTCTTTGTTCAATGAACCAAGTTAAACTTTTAGTTGAAAATGAAATTAGTGTGTACATATACCAGGCGTTATATCGTCCACCCGGGCGGACAAAGTGAGTTGTACGCCCAAGCAGACTCCCATTCTCTATTTACAGTATAATTATTGCATAAATTACTAACTAAGCATGCAAGTGGTATATTGGCAAGTCAAAGACGGTATAAATTAGTTTGTACAGGTTTGAAACTTGATGTAGGCGGAGGGGTTTGCGTTTTTTTTTTTTTTTTTTGGGGTTTGGAATCACAAATTACTTTCTCTTCTTTTAGAAAAATTCAGTTTCCCTTTTTCGTGTAAAATAATATATTTTCATTTTATTCCTCTTTTTTATTTTACTTTCTCTTTTGATATTTAAAAATTTTCATTTTCATTATTTTTACTATTAACTACTTTCCCCGTTTTTCATATTTAAAAAATTAGTGTGTACATATACCAGACGTTATATCGTCCACCCGGGCGGACAAAGTGAGTTGTACGCCCAGGCAGACTCCCAATCTCTATTTACAGTATAATTATTGCATAAATTACTAACTAAGCATGC